>CM075450.1:1584504-1982460 GCA_037832335.1 Carallia pectinifolia
CATTTTTTTTAAAGAGTTTATATTCCTTTATTCGTGTTTATTGTTGACTATTGAACACTATGATAATCAGATGAAAACGTTTTTTCCTCTATTAGTAACCACCTGAGAGTGATCAATGACCTATTCGGTATTTGTTTTGTCGTGGTCTTGAATGATCTTGAAAAACCGGATGGTCGGATACTATATTTCGTTTAAAAAAAACTCAGTGCATGTGCTATGCACTAAACAATTTTTCAACCTTTCATTTGATACTTTCGAATTTGATATGACGATGAAACGACCGTAGCTTTTTTTTAATAGCGGAAATGATTTCAGTTTGGTTGAGGTCATTCCAAGTAATCGTGGGGATGCTGATTGTTGCATTTATTAACTATTGATGCCGGATATGCACATAGATGAATGGCAAGTGTTGGTAAAAACTTCAGATCAGTCTTTCCTAAGCTTAAAGAGTAGGCTCCCTGTGAAAACAAATATATATTTTTTAGAAAAATATTTCAGGATATATATTTTGTTATAAATACTAGACAGAATTATAATCTCAAAGTACATACATTAATTACTCATTATTACATTATTTATTTTTAATTAGCTACTATACTTAAACATTAATATGCTAACGCTAAATATTCACTCGACACTTTTTAGTCTCTTTGTTTTGACATTTCTTAATCTCTTTGTTTTGTAAGTTACAAGGTCCAAATCACTAGTCGAGTTCTCCGTCTAAGCCCACTTACCCGGAACTCAAGATTGGCTAAGCTGATTACCAGTCTCTATAGATCAACCCCAATCTCTTCTCCGGAGCTCCCTTGATCAGCAAGTTTGCTCAATATATATATTTTTTTCTCCTTTAAATACAACATTTTAGCATCATATCGAAGAAGATAGGGCCTTCTAGCTGAGGCTTAGAACCTTTGTCATTGTTTACTATTTGTTCTTACTGTTTTGGCAACGTACTTTATTCCTCACGGATCAAATTTAAAACATCTTCTACTCTTTTGTTGTTTTTATTATTTTCTTTTAGAATTTAGGGACGTGCAGGCAAGTTTGTTATAGCTTATTCATTTATTGACGATTATCTTAATATTATTTAATAGCCAAAAAAGTAATGTACGTATATCCGACCTTGAAAACTTTGTGATTTGCAGTAGCTATTGATTTTTTAAATTTGGTGACGGTGGTATTAACCTAGGTATTTATAAATTCGAAAAATAATAAGTTTTTTTTGGGGGGGGGGGGGGTACATTGTATATAAAAATGCTTAGACCACAAAATCTTTGCCTCTGAAAACTGGGGTTTACTCAGTCAAAAAAAAAAGAAAAAAAGAAAACTGGGGTTTGCGGTATCCTATTGTAGCTCCAGGGATAGGACAGGCAGCAGGACCCAATAAAAAATCTGGGTTCATTAATTGCTTTTACCTGATCAAATCAAAACTAACATGATATCACGTCATCATGATGGATGAATATGAATAGTCATTCTATCTACTATTTGGTTGTCTTGCACGCTTTCACATTTCAGAAACAGAGAATGAGAGAATTGATCACCTGAGCTCATAAAAATCGCCACTACTTTAAAAGATAACTCTATAAATGGTAATAAACTTTCCATAGGCCTCAAGAACTTCAGAAAAATTAGGTTTTCATCAAATTATTGTCATGTCCATATATATCTTTAGTGTAATTATTTTGCATATATATATATATATAAAACTTTTTAGCTTGCATTATCTCCAAAGAAGTCAAGAAGAAGAAGCTGAAACATAAATTTACAAGCTGAGAACATTACATGTTTCATGCAAATTTTTCTTTGTTCACTGCCCCCATTACTCCCTGAAAAGAGAGAGAAAAAAAAAAAAAAAACGGGGGTCCTCTAAGTCTTAAAAGACTTGCACTAATTTCATTCTTAATTGTCGTGTAATCGTCCTTCAGTCCTTATAGCAAAGGAGATTCACACCTCATGATGCCAGCATGAATGTGAGAAACTCAATTCTCAAGAGAAAACCCAAAAAAGCAGAAACAAGAACATAATCTTCAAACCCTCATATACATGCCTGTAGATGATTATATATAGATATATATATGAGTAGTGACCAAAAACCGAGACCCATATCATGCAATTTTTTCTTTAATTGTCATCAATGTACTTCTATGTGCTACCTGCCTTTGTTCACGGCAGTGTCCTTGAACTTTCTACACCAATGCCATTGTGCTTCATTGACGGGCCAGAAGGTGGGAACGGCATAGCCTTCGGCAAGAATCCTGAGAAAGTGCGGGGGAAGGTCCGAGACCGTGGTTTGAACCTGAAAATTTGAGTTTGCCTTGAGCCGTGACTGCGATCAACGCAAGATACAAGCACAAGAAACCATAGCACCAGAAGTAGATGCCTCCTAACCATTTTGCCAAATCCAAAATACCAACTTAAAGAGAAAAGAAAGAAGAGAATCCCACTAGAGAGAGAGAGAGAGAGAGAGAGAGAGAGCTTTGGTAAGAAATTATAGCTAAAAGAGGGAGAGCTGACAGACTACAAAAGATCATTCATAAATATGAACATAAAGAAGGAATTTGGTATGTTGGGGTGGTGTTGGGGTGGCTTGTATTATTCGAAAGGAAAATGAACAAAATTTTTTTTGTTAGAGAAGGATAAAAGATAGGAAATGTGGAAACATGGGGCAGTAAATGCAATGCTGAGACATGTACTATAGATTGAGCTGTTGGCTATATGTTCTATAACATACTTTTGAGTGAATTGATAACTAAATTTAGACTACGAATTGAATTGAATATTGTAGGGCCGTTTTGAAATTAAATTGTTTTGACAACTTCTTTAGAAGGCCATGAGCGGGTCTTCAGGAGGAGTGTCCTGAGAGAAATTGTTGTAATCAAATATAGAGGCCAAAAGGGTACTCCCAAAATGAAGGAAAGATTAAAAATAAAAAAAAGGGTGGGGTGGGGGGGGGGGGGCGGGAAAAGAATTGGAGAAGAAATAAGGGCCTGGGTAGCATGGTTTGGTGACTATGTGGGCCATGACATACTTAATGGCCGACTATGGGAGCTTGAAACTGTTGTTCCAAGTTGCTCAACAGATTAAGCTGCACGAAAGTTTGTCCCTTTTTTTTAATTTTTGTTGTTTGAGTGATCAGTTATATAATAAAATTAAATTTTTTTTATAAATTTTATATTCTCTCTTTTTTTTATTAGAATTAAAAATTTCAAAAATAAAAGTCTAAGTTATAGTTCTCCAAAAACAAAAGTTTGTCCCTCCTGCGTACAGACACCTTGCACTTTATGAGAGTCTTTGAGTACAAAGTTTTTTTCTTTTTTTTTTGAGTGAGTCTTTGCGTACAAAGTTGATTGTTGTCAATCTCGTGTTTTTTTTTTTTGACAACTTACCAGTGCCCCAATTCGAAGGAGTGGCCTGCCAATCCGGAGAGAGTGTGAGGTATGTCTTTATAGCTCCTAAATCCAGCTGGGAATCACTTCAATTTCGTTCAACCTTTTGGGTGCTATGATTGTGTTGTCATATTATACTACTCTGTTGCCATTTTTAATGTAAGAAATGGGTAAGAGCTTGGGCGACGAAGAGGGCCACTGTATAGGGTAAAATTAATGCGTGTGTCGTACTCGAATGGCAGGTTATCCGTGAACAATGGGCTGCATTGCATCGTGAGAGAGTACAATTTTGGAAAAAGAAAAAAATATATTAATGTGGGTTTACATTAAAATATAAAAAGGCTGAATCAAATGGTCCCACGTGCTACATTTGGAGTCAGCAGAAACAAGCCGTGGGACAGGCTGATCTTTTAGGGGCATGTTTGACGTAAAGCGATTTCCTGTAGGAGCTTTACTTGTGAGTTTGATAGTTTCCACTGAAGGGAAAGTTCACCTTTGTTCATGTTACGGTTTTCTGTGGAGAAATAGTTTGGAGTACCAAAACATTGTGGACGCAATTAATGTATACACCATTCCTTTTGTTTTCTGTTTTTCTTTTTATGTTTTTTAATATATGTATTATCACTTATAAAGGGTTAGTCTTGCATATGAAGCAAAAAAGGTCATTGTACCAAAAGTTGAATCAATCGACAGATAAGTTTTCACATGTGAGAGTTTTATTTGAATTTATTAGTGTTTAAGTGGTAAGTTTCTTCTTATAAGTTGGGTTAAATGAGACATATATACGAGGGTTACTCTAAACTAAACTAAAAGATCTGTTAATGATTTTTTTTTTCTTAATAGAAAAATAAATAATTTCTCACAACTAGTGTTTTTTTTTTTTTAGTTATTTACAAACAGGGCAACGCCCAAACTAAGTTACCATATTCCTATGAAATGAAACACCAATCATATTTTCTGTAAGAATGCATTTAAATTCGGAGGAAGGTGCCAGAGAATAGAAAGTCTCAGGCTCTGGAAAATAACATGAGAAGCAAGTTAATAGGCATCTCGGTTCTCTTCTCTATAGACATGCACTAGTTAGCTGAATTGACCAATCTATTCGAATCAGCTATCTGTAAATTGCAACCAAATTAGCTTGCGAATAGTTGGAGGAACTCCATTCAAGATAGCTTGACATGCAGACTGCGAATCACTCTTCGGAGTCCCCCCCTCCATGCTAGGATTAGTTAATTAGTTTAGTTGATCATAAAAGTAAATTTTGGGAAAACTTACGTCCAAATTTTGGCTCTTCGAAATTCTCATTATCTTCTTCTCCGAGTACAAAGGGAGAAATTTATGCTTACGAGAAAGTAGTTTCTTTGTAGAGGTAAAGATAGCAGCGAGATTTTTCGTTCCCTAGATTCATAAATTAGTTGAGAATGAAATGGAGTTTCTTTTGCAAAGTAGAAATGAAAACTTAATTTGACTTCCGACCCAGACAATCCATTTAATCAAAGGAATTCTAAGTCGAGAATTGGGTGTATTTGTAACCTATTTTTTGGTTTTGATTGTGGGGTGCGGGGGCACATGAGAGCTGGATATCAACTATATGGACGGTCCAGTTTAGGTTTGGGGCAAGCCCCGCCAGTGTTTCGGCAGAAGAAAACGAAAATAACTAATATAGCATATTTGGGCCGATCTTGGCGACCCACTGCTGAATCCGACAGGTTGATTTCGGCCCTCGCTAGGGCTTTTGTCTTTTTTTTGTTTTGTTTTCTGCTGGGCCTCCAGTCATATTTCAAGTTTCAACTATAGTTTGTTGACCTCGTATTTTTACAAAAACAAAAAGTTTTACTAACGCTTGTTAGTTTAAGTGCCGAGAAATTTGATTCTCCTTAAATAAAATTTCAAGTTCAAGTCTTGTGTATAGAGAAAAATAGGCGCTGTGAGTTTTCCCCCCCTTTAGTAGGTCCACCCGACTCGAATTGGATTAGTCATAATCCAATAGACTTCTGAACACCAGAGCTTTCATATAAAAAAAAAAATAAAATAAAAAGTTCTGTTCCGTTCGTCCCTCGTAGAGCTTAATCAATCTTTCGATGCAAGATACCTATTTACTTTAACCATTTTGATCTTAAAAACAAAAGAAACAAAAATATATAAATGGGGTAAAAAAATGTATTGAATGCAAGATGCCGACTCAGGTCCTGTCCATAGTTTTGACTACGCTATGGTAACTTGTTGACGGGGTCAGCTATGACCTATGATCGGCAAATATGACCGTAAGATGCAGGGTCCAACTTTACTTAATCGGTGACTCATTTAGTAGTAGTCATCTTAATCGGCATAATTAATGTGACCCAGAAAAGAAGATTAATAAATTTTAATATAAAGTCCGATTTTGAAATGGTCATGTTCTTTCCTTTGAATTCGAATTAATTTGAAACAAAAAGTCTTCGAAGCCGTGGAGAAAACTTGAGAGGATGGCCCCAATTCTTTGAATAGTCAGGAATTGCATTTGACCAAGGAAAAAAATACAGAAAGATTTCATGGCAATATAGTGAAAGCCAAACAGTCGGTGCATACTGATATGATGTATTTAGTAAAAGATTTATTAAATTTAAAAAAAAAATACGAAAAAAAAACTAGTTAAATGAACTACATATTCTTACGTATCTCTCCCTATGTTATTGCATTGTTAGATCCAAACATCGATACCGAAGAATGAAAGTTTGTTTGAGTTTGCTAATTTTTCTATTTTTTGTTTTGAGTGTAATTTACCAAAGAGTAATAATATATAAAATGAAAGTTTTCTTTTTAATTTTTACGAATTGGTGTTTTTGGCTAATGCGACAAAAAGTTTTCGATAATTTTGTTTTTATTTTTTAAAACTAAACTTTAAGTAGATTTAGTATTATCATAAATTTTATGACTTTAAATGCTATTCATAAAGTTTTGTAGAAAAATTTTCGTAATATTTATCATTATTTTTAACCAAAATATTTCCACCAAGTAAAAACTATGACACCGAAGGGATCCTGAATTGTTGATATAAAGTCCAACAGGGAAAAATTCGTATAGCTACCATTTAATATGGGTGACAATCTGTATTTAACATGTAATTACTAAAAGGATTGAAAAAAAAAAAAAAAAAAAGCGGAGTCCTCCTAATTCTAACGTTTATCTCTATCGTTATTTTTCAAAGGAGTCACAGTGCGAGGCCGGTGCAGTCAATGGTCAAGAAGAAGCGGTAAGGCAAACGGCTTTGAACTTGTCCCATTGGCTCTAACGAAGTAAAGAGACGATCAACCGTGTATGCAACTTCTTTTAAATCACTCATTTCTGTTCAAACTTTTTTCTCGAACTCATTTTCCTTTTCGTACATTTTAAAGAACGACTTATACTAATATTCCAACAAACATCAAATTTTCGAACGTGCATACCTCAATTTTCTATCTGTAACTGACCAATTGTGCACCTGAAAATCGAAAATTTCGTTTCCATTTCATTCACGCAAATCCTTTCATATGAATTTGCCTATTTCGTGGATGGAAATTATTGTTAGGTATATCCACACGATTCTCATCGAAATTCGTCGAAGTGTAATTTGTGTTGTCATGTATAGTTTTATTCAAACGAGTTAGATCTGTATAAAATTTTGATATGAAGTAAATGTAACTTAGTTTTAATCTTTTTCTCTTATCTGGAGAATTTGTCTAATTGAACTTCAGATTCAGTTAGTTCGTAGTTTTTGTGACTTATTCAATTATAAGATATTTTGACCGATTATTTCTCTTACATCGTGCAGGTTTCTTCGACGACCTCGTGTTAGATATATGTATATAATATTTCTATATTAATGCAACGGTTTCGTTTTGAAAAAAAAAAAAGAATTTGGCCATTTCCAAGCAAAATAAACAATTCAATTTAACAACATGAGGTGGCAGTCTAGTGGTTACTTGAGTGTAACTTGATAGTGAGAAATTAAATAAAAAGTGAATGAAAAGGAAAATGAATAAAAAATAGTATAATAATGATGATATTATAATTGATAAAAGTAAAAGTAATGATTAGAAAGATGTGAGAAAGAAAATAAATAATAATTTGTGAGTGAAAAAATAAAAATAATTGTTTGAATTGATAGAAAATAAATAAATTTTTTTTTTAATTTTCATTTCCTTTTCCTTCTCTTGGAAATTAGTCAAACATTAGTGTATTTTTCACTGTCACGATCTAAGTTTGAGTTCATACGTCAAAAAATTTGTCTGTCTCAATTAATTGAAATTATGTTCGAGTACAGTTATCAGTTTAAAATTAATTAATACTGTAATTAGATATAGAGAAACTCTGTTGAGTATGATAATACTTAAGTGATAGGTCTGACCCTGATATTAATTAAACGAAATTCAAACAAACTGAGGTTATTGCAGTCTTAATTTATAGATTTGATAATCGTTTGTAGTAAATTTTTGTTTTTAAAAAAAATTTAATTTACATGTTTTCTACGTGATTGGAGCACCAATCAGTAAGTCAATCCGGCATTTAATGTCGTGACGAGACTCGCTAGAGTTTCTTAGAAGAATTGCGAATACAACGCTGAAGAGTCCACGCCAGTCGCTGTCCGAAACAAACATGTTGAGCTGGATTATTCAAACCCACTGACCTAATTTATCATCCGATCGAGGGTTAAGTAAAGAAACAAATTTATATAAAGAAAACATATTAAAAAAGAGAGCGGCAAGAAGCGGACGCTCAAAACTCAGTACTTAGCCTCATCATAGCTGTAGACTAGAGTACTAGACAGAAAAAAAAATTAAGGAGACGGGTCTTGTGCATTTGTCTTTTTGAAAAAAAAAAACATAATTTATATACATTTAAGATAAAATATATATTAAGAATTATAAAATATATATAATTATCAAAAATATTATTTATACATCATATTTATTTATATGTGTATCATAAATTAAAAAATAAAAATAGAAAAAATTACAATTTTATCAATTATCGTCTCGTTTACTCAGTCTTATATTGAAATTCAACTAGACTATTAATCAATCAAATTTGGTCACCTATCATTGTTATGGAAGGCTACCGCCTCTTGTTATTAACATTATTACAATTAAATCAATGAAATTTGGTCACCTATCACTATTATAATTGTTATGGTAGACTATCACCTCTTATTATTAACATTATTATAATTAATCAGTGAATTAGTCTCATTATAATTTACAATATAATCAGTTAACCCTGTTATTATTATTGTTCTTGTTGGTAAAAAATAATACAAAAAGGTCGGACCACTGACGCGGAGTCTATATAATAAGCTTTTAATTCAATTCAATTCAAAGCTGTAGACAAACAATTAAATTAGTCAAGGAAAAACGCCCGCGTTTGACCAACGACCTAGCAAAACCAGCGAACAGGACAAGGACAACTAATAGTAAAAATAAAAATAAAAATAAAAATAAAAACTCCACCCACCAAAACGAGTAATAGTAATTGAAAAAAAAAAAGACTCGATTTTAACGTCAAAAAATTGTAATCTAAAAAATTATCTTAAAATATTATAAATTATTAATTTTAAATAATAATATTTATATATTACGTAATAAAAATTTATCACTTAATTTCTTATTGTATAAAATATAAAAATTATTATTCAAAATTAATAATTTAGTATATTCAGAATATATAATCGAATCGAAAATTTTAAATTATTAAGTTTTTTTATAGAAAAATAAAAACGGCAACAAATTCAAAACGACGTCATCCCCCCTCTTTGACTCCTTCCTAAGCCCACCTACATAACCCACCCTCAACAACGCCTCTTCTTCAACACGGCTCTCTCTCTCTCTCTCTTTCTCTCTCGCTCTGTCTGTGTCTTTCCGAGATATCAGTGATGGGCAGGGACCGAGGCGAACTGTACGTGACGGTACCGAATGTATTCCGGTGCCCGATATCTCTGGATGTCATGAAATCTCCGGTGAGCCTGTGCACCGGCGTAACATACGACCGTTCCAGTATCCAGCACTGGCTGGACGCCGGCCACGACACTTGCCCCGCCACCATGCAGGTCCTGGCCTCGAGGGACTTCGTTCCGAACCTCACTCTCCGTCGTCTCATCAACCTCTGGGCCCAATCCTCCACCCTCCGCCCCGATCCCGACCGGTCCCCGGCCGCCATCTCCGAGCAGCAGGTCAGGATTTGGATTAACAGGATTGAGGTCGGATGCGATGGCTTGCCGGTATCTCTTGCGAAGATTGTGGAATTCTTGAGCTACTGCGAGGAGAATAGAAGGTTCTTGGTGAATTTTAGCGGTTTCGTGGAGGCCATTGTTGGTGTTTTGAGCAGAGAAAGCGCGGGGATTCCGGTTTTACAGTTGGTTGTGAGAATTCTGGACTTGATTTTGGTCGAAAATGGAGTCAAAGAGAGATTGCACAGATTGGTTTTCAATGGCAACCGAGATTGCATTAATTCGATTATGTCAATCTTGCAGAACGGAAATCTGGACTCGAAGATCGAATCAATTAGGGTTTTGGAGTCGATTTCGATCGACAATGAATCGAAACGCTTCGTTGCAGAGACTCCAAATTTGATGCCCGCTCTGTTCCGCCTCCTCAAAGCGGAAAACGATGGCGTTCTAAACGACGCCGTTCTGTCCTTTTTGATCTCTGTAGTCATAACTCGCTCGCTTAAGACCGAGCTCGTCCGACTCGGACTCGTTCATGTCCTGTCCCAAACGATCTCTGACCAAAACGCCGCCGTTTCGCTCGTGGAGAAAGCGTTGAAGCTTTTGTCAAAAGTTTGCACGTGCGGGGATGGTCGGATGGCGATTAGCGAGGATCCCAAATGCGCGGGGGCGATAGTGGAGAGATTAATGAAAGTGTCCAAAACGGCAACGGAGGATGCCGTAGTGGTGTTGTGGAGTATGTGTTGTGTGTTCAAGGACGGGGGGGTGCAGGAGAAGGTGGTGAGGAGCAATGGGGTCACAAAGGTGTTGCTTGTGATGCAGAGTGAAGGAGATGGGAACGTGAGGATGATGTGTGGGGATTTGATTAAGGTGTTGAGAATCGGGTGTAAGGGTGCCGGCAGCGGCGGTGCCGGCGACGGCTGCGCATTGGGGAGATATGATACCAAGACAACTCATATCATGCCATGTTAGTTTAGATTACTGATCTTTTTGGGAGGATGTGACTTGGGATTTTTTTTATGTTAACTTAACGCCAGAGAAAGGAGATTCTTTTTTACTTTTCTTAGTGTTAGAATCTGAAAACATAATTTCTTGTTCAATGAAATCAATACAAATTCATGGTGTTAAACTTGTTCATGATGTAGTTGAAAGAAAGTGTACAAACGGCAATGCGCCCCTTTTTGTGATTACTTGTTAATCATTGCAAAATCAAGTTCATTTCTCCAGAAGATTTCATCTTTACAATTGCATTGCATATCACAGATTGACCCCAACAAACAGAAGCTTTTAGCACATGTGGAGGTAACTAACCACGTGGCAATTGCTGCACGTGTTAAAGATTCCATACTTACTAGCCACAGATGGGGCTTCCTGTCTAACCTGCCTGCTTACAGTGACTATGATTCACCTGGACCACTGCATTTAAGAGGCCATACGCCCATACCTCTTTCTAGTCCAGAACAGAGGACTTGGGCATAAAGCTTTGTTACAGTTGAAGAATCCACCCTTTGTATCTCAATCTTATAGTTTGATTAAGCAATGTATAATTTGCAATTTGGTGTGCCTTGTGAGGTGGAGATAGGCATTGATAAACATTGACTCCGGATACCATTCAGATGAAACGTCAACTAACATCTATCAATGCATTACCAGCAGCTGCGGTTCTACTGAACACCTAGACCACTATTTGATTCCTCCTTATTTATGAAGTAATAAATTTGCACAATCTGTGCAAAATTTAGCAGCTCAACTGCTGCTTATTTTTCATCTCTAGTCGCTTGATTTGATACTTCTGTACTTCTCAACAGAACAAAAAATATTGGAGCATGGTCCACGACAATAAATTCAGTTGTTAAAAATTTGACTTTTCATGTATTTTATCGCGAATTCCACTTTTGATGCATTTTATCTTGAATGTCATTGACTATTGTCAGAATCCTTTGTGGATAAGTGACTTATAAGTCCTACTGCAAGCTCTTAATAATCTGTAAACATTTCCTAACTCTGATATGATGACGTTTCCTACCTCTAAACCTTTTTTTTGACAAAAAAAGAAAAGAAATATTGGAGCATGACCCTGAATTCCGGGAATATGTCCCATAAGCGCCAAAATCACAACCTGTAGCTTCACTTTTGATTAGGTGACATGCTCACCATAGTGAGTGGCAAACGCATTGTGGTCCGTGCGATAAAGGAAATAAATTGTTCTTAGAAAATATAAGTCTTGGACGCTATAACCTACCATTGGCTTTCTCATCTTCATTTCCTCTTTTTTTGAAGCTAAAAGGCGGTGATCTCCTTGTGTAGTACTCTCCTAATGTAATCCCCTACTAGAGATTGACATTCTTATGTGCTGCGTACGAAACAGACTTAATCAAAGAGCTTCTAGTTCATAATCCACAATTTTCCATCAATTGAACTAAAGAAGAAAAGGAAAATCCCTCTTATATCCCCCAAGGAATCGAGAGCATGAGAAATGTTTAAACTAATCAGAATCCCAACATTCATTAATGGGTGAGCATCAGAAGCTATCTGCTTCATCAATTGCTACAGAAAGCAGTTTAGAAGCCATTCCATGACAATTGAAAGAGATCTCAACTGAAGCTCTGCGCTTTAGAAGAGGAAGAACAAGAAAACAAAATGGAACTTTCTCTCAAAGACAATCAGGAGGCAATTCAATGTGCCAATCAATGTGTTATAGAAAGCTTTTATGTCCTCAATAATACCAAAGTATGAACGCAGGTAGAACTTCTTGGATCTGCTCACATTCAGTTGCCTACTTGGACATGGAGAACATAACAAAAACTAGCTTAAACATATTAAGGGGGAGAGTGACATATATAATAGCTTGCCCATAGTCCATTTTAGACAACCAATTAACATATTTCAAAAATCAAAAGCAAGGGCCAAATGGTATCCATGTCAATTCGTTTAAAGTGCTAATCCTTTCTCATATAAGAGCATCTACATTAACAAAATTTGTCCCCCAACGAAAAAAACTCAAAATTGCAACTAGATTCAGTGGTAGTACAGAGGAGAATAATTAAGCAGAGAAAATTGTATGATATCAGTATCTTTTGTATGTCGAAATAGTTACAACATGACATCATTTCAATCATAATCCTAAATCCCAATTAAAACATTAGTTGAATAATAAACCTTTGCCAACAAGGATTTATATTATTATCAGACGATATGTATCCCCATATTGCTTAAGACTATGCCAGCTACTCCTGGAGTAGGAATATGAAAGGAAGTAAAACATGAATTTTATGTTTCTCATGTTCAACTACAAGTCTTATCATGCCAAAACAATGGAATAACTGGTAGAATTTCTTATGCTAAGTACGAAAAATTGCAGGAGCGCAAAGCAGCAGTAACAACACAACAGATGGGAGGACTTAAAGTAACCACTGAGAATAATCCTCAACTCTGAAATCATAATCAAGGAGATGCTTCCAAATCATGCAACTCCTTGTGTTTCAAATACTGATTCAGAATGCTAAGCCTAGCAGTCTCAAAAGCGAAGTAACCCAATGCCGAAAAGCAAGCACTATGAACCACTCTAGGACCCATTCCTCTAGTAAATCCAACCCATCCTTCCTCCTTCAGAATCTGCTTCACCGTAGCAGAAACCCCGTTATACATTGCTGCTGCAACCTTATCCAGCACCTCCTTGTTCGCTTGGGTCATCAATCTAGTCTTCACCACATCAAGTGGAGTGGTGATTGAGGCAGAGATTGCCCCTGCCAACGCCCCACAACACACACTCTCAATAGGCTCCAAATGACTCCTTTTTGTCCTATTCAATACTGCAGCCTTTAGATACTCAAATGACGAGTAACTCAACACACCAGCAGGTAAATTCCTCAGCAGAGTTGCAGAATAGCCTGCATAAAGGCCCAAGATACCATCTTTCTCCAATATTTTCAACAAAACTTCCCAAGATCTTCCCTTGGCACTGGCTTGCATCCGTTGGGTAATCAATTCCTTGGGCACCATTATCGCCGAAGACACGATATTGCCCATTGCACCGGCAGTAGGAGGGATGAGCACAGATGGGTATCCCTCAAATTTGGACAAAATCGACTTTCCGAATTCACAAGTCCCGAAGTAGACAGCGGAAGAAGCTGCGGATCCGACAATCACTGCAGGAAATTCCTCTGTAAAACCCCAAAATCCCCTTCTCTTGAAACGTCTTGACCACAGCATCAATTGTTCCGCTGTAAATCTGAGACGCCCCCTTAGTTTGCAGCTTTGTTTTGATGGTGTCAAGCGGATGGAGGCAGAAATAAGTAAACGCACCGGCTATGCCGCCGCCACCTGCACCTATAAGCGCACGCTCGAAGACGGAGAGGTTCTTGATGAGGGACTGGACTTTGGGGCTGTTTCTGGAGGTGGGTCTGAGCCATTGAGGCGTTTTGGGTCTGATTTGGGCGTTAAGGGAAATGGAATTGGACGCAAAAGGAGACGAAGAGGTTATAAGTCGTTTCTCTGGGTTTTGGGTGGACAAGAGAGGAGATAAATGGTTAACGAGGTTGGTGAAATCGGTGTGGATTGTCGGAGGATGATGATTACATTGGTCTGGCGATGGGAGGCCTAACGATGCACAGAGATTTGCCTCCATAGCTGCTGCTGCTGCTGCTCCTACTCTGCTAACCCGAGAGCCCCCCCTCTATGTCTCATTCTGATATCGACCAACCTCGTCGCTTTTTGTCTGTGCGTGTGTTTTAGAGGACCTGAGCAAGATTAAAGACGACTGCAAAACGTCGCCGTAGTCCTCAATTAAAACAGAAACCCCTCAAAGTGGTGCCTCGCAGACGTACTAAAAGCACTGGGATTCTATCTACAGAGGAGATACTCTTCGTGTGCTTTTTTTTTTTTTAAATAATTTCAAAAGATGGCAAAACACGAGTAGTTACTTAGAGTCCTGTCAAATAAGATTGAATTGAGTATACAGTATAATGAGTTCAATCGTTATGTTAAATTTATTAAAAAATAAATTTTATAATACTCAACAAAAATTATCAATTTCTCTTAAAATTGTGTAGAATTATAATCACATTTAACCCTATATTATAACTTAGATCGCTCTATTTTTAATGGAGCAATCACCTCTACGCTCACTTTGTCATTCAATTACATCATTCTTAATAATAAAAATTATTATATATTCATAAAAAAATATAAAATCATTAAATAATTAATACATTTTTCAAAGTCCCATAAATTTAACTTTATTACTAAACCCAACATAATTCAATTCCAAAATTTCTTAGTCGCTCTTAACCCAAAAACCCCCCGTTTACAACCACACAATGAACAACAACCAACAAAAACAAAAAGTCGAGCCCAACTCAATTATCCTCAAAGCGAGTCACTAATTACAATTACAGGCCCAGTCTCTCCATCTTCTTCATTATTTTTTAACGGTCGAGAATCCCATGAATCTCTTTCTCTCTCCCTCTCTCTTTCTCTAATGGATCCGTTCTTAACAGGAAATTCGCCATAGATAAACAAGAAATTGAGTTTCGAACCTCCAAAAAAAGCAAGAAAACCGAGCTTCGGTTTCCCCCCATTTCTTCTACAGAAATACTCTTTTAACGCCTCCGTTCATCTCGTAAAGAACTGCATGCCATTTTGGCAATCAAGATTTCTCAATCCTTGATTTTGATACAGAGCAATCAATGAATTCTTCTTCTTTTCTTCTCTTCTGGGTCCATTTCTTTCTTTTCTTTAACCTCAAATTTCCGCCCGTTTCCTCTCCTCCATTGCCGGCCAATAACGTTACTCTTTATGGCGATGCCCACCTTAGAAACAATGCCATTATCCTCACCCAAGAACGCAGTTGCAATTCTTCTCCTTTTTCTTTTTTGCCCAATCTAGCAACTTCTTCTTCTTCTTCCTCTTCAGCTTCTTCTTCTTCTTCGCCGGGGATTGGAAGAGCTTTGTACGCACACCCAGTTCGGTTTCTTGATCAAAGAACCAACAACAGTGCATCTTTCTCTTGCCGTTTCTCCTTCTCCATAATTCCGTCCCCACAGTGTCCATTCGGTGATGGTTTGGCCTTCTTGATCACCTCTAATGCAGATTCTTTCTCCCTTTCTAATGGTTACATGGGGCTTCCAGGGCCGGCCTTAAACCCTCAAGATTCGTTCATTGCCGTGGAATTCGATACGACTTCTGATCCTTCGTTGGGCGATATCAATGACGATCACATTGGGATTGATGTTCGCACGGTTGCGTCTTTTGCTTCTGTTGATGCTGTGTCGAAGGGGATTGATTTGAAAAGCGGGAGGCAGATCACATCTTGGATTGAGTACAATGATGCAGCCAATTTGATTCAGGTTTGGGCCAGTTACTCGCAAGTTAGGCCTCCAAGTCCTGTTCTTGTTGCCAGGGTTGACCTCTCGGAGCATTTCAAGGAGTTGATGCACGTTGGTTTCTCTGCTTCTAATGGGCAGGGCTCGGCTGCTCACATTGTTCACCATTGGCGATTTAGAACCCATAGCTCCCTCCCTTCCGTGACTCCCGTTGATTCAATCGAAGAAGGCGACTGTTTCTTCTGCTCTCCGGGGGCTAAAAGTAACAATGGCAGCCACAGTGGTCTTCATGCAAGAAGAACCAAGATAGAAGAGATAGCTTTGGGGTTGGGAGGTTTAGCCGCATTTATCCTCTCGGTGATCGCAATTGTTGGTGTAGTCATTTTCTTTGTCACAAAGAAAAAGTCCAGAATTGAAGGAAATAAAGACGGACAAACCAGCAGAATGGATAGGGTACCCAAAAGATTGTCAATTGCTGAGGTAAGGTCAGCAACAATGGGGTTTCATCCAACGAGAATTGTTGGTGAGGGTGCTTCGGCTACTGTTTATAAAGGGACTCTTCCATCTGGTGAAGCCGTGGCAATTAAGCGGTTTGATCGGCCAGGGATGGATTGTTCACGCAATCCTTTCATAACCGAGTTTGCTACAATGGTGGGTTGCTTGAGACACAAGAACTTGGTTCAGTTTTACGGATGGTGTTGTGAGGGATCAGAATTACTACTAGTCTATGAATACCTTCCGAATGGCAGCCTTGACAAAGTCCTTCACAAGAGCACTAATCCTGCGATTTTCCTCTCGTGGAAGCAACGGTTAAACATAATTCTTGGAGTTGCTTCTGCTCTTGCATATTTGCATGAAGAGTGTGAGAGACAGATTATTCATAGAGATGTAAAGGCCTGCAATATACTGCTGGATTCAGAGTTTAATGCTAAGCTTGGAGATTTCGGTTTAGCGGAAGTCTATGAACACACTAATTCCTTGATTAGAAATGCTACCATACCAGCTGGGACCATGGGATATCTTGCTCCTGAGTATGTTTACTCTGGTATTCCATCGGTGAAAACTGATGTCTACAGCTTTGGTGTGGTGATGCTAGAGGTAGCCACGGGAAGGAGGGCTGTCAGTGAAGATGGTATAGTGCTTGTAGATTGGGTATGGGGCCTTTGGGAGAAAGGAAAAGTGATTAAGGCTGCTGATCCAAAGTTAGCAGGCAGATTTCGCAGGCTGGAGATAGAGGGGATGCTCATGGTTGGACTTTCTTGTGTGCACGCTGATCATGAGAAGAGGCCAACAGTTAAGGAGGCTGCTGGGATTCTTAGAGGTGAAGTGCCAGTCCCTCTATTACCGGCAAAGAAGCCAAGAATGGGATTTCAGAACGTCCTGCCTGAGAATTCTGATCGAACAAAGAACCTTGGAGGAGACCAAAGTCCTGTTGCTGATGACATGGGGTGGATGACACCTCGGACCCATTTTGGTTATGACTAGATCGGGAAACCATAATGACTCCTAACTTCGAAATGCAGGTGCCTGAAATCATCTTCTGCTTGCTTTTGAAGGCAATTGTATTGTTTTGCTCATCAATGCAGTCTGATAAATTCAAGCTGTTGTGGCCTTCTAGGTCTGTGTGTACAAAACATGTTTACAAGCATAGATGGCATGTCTCAGACTCTCAGGAAATGAATGATATAAAAATTGTTTTCCATGGTGCAAAATCTAATTTGCTTTCACCATGCAGAGAATTCTGTATTGAGGACTTTGTAGTTTATATAACGTAGAAAACTGCTTGTTTGATGCGGAAGGGTAAACGCACATGCCGTGCAATCTTAAGAAGACTTTAGTAAGGATTCCATGAAATATTAGTCAAAAATCCACTGCTAGCGTACTACTATAAATTCTGCAAATTCGTTTATTTATCTGCAGAAACAACCATCTCCCATGTGCTAATTGGTGAACGTGTTTTACTATGAATCGAAACGAAGTAACTGGCCATAGCTCTCGTTGCTGTCCGGCTAAGCCTCCGAAGATGCCAAAAGGGAAAACTTGCTATCCTTATTCCAGGCTGATAGATCATTCATTTCCTTACAGCCTTCACATGCATATGCAATCCTAACACTCAGAACCCAATTGACAGTTTGATGCACGCTAAGTTTGATATATGCTGGACCAGCTCCTCCTTGTGTGGCAATAGTGAGGACTAGTGCCAATGTTATTCAACAGGTTCTCGGCATGAAAATTTTCTGCTTCGCCGGTAATTGAGCTTTATCTGTGGCAAATTCTGACAGAGACAGTTGCAATGTTAAGTAAGGATTAAACACCCTACCTCCATTTATTAAGACCTTTTAACACGACATGGTGCCTTTTCTCTGAAAATACTCTAACAAGCTCTGTCGAGGATGAGAATTTTGCCAGTTCTGTCATAGTGTTAGTTCATAATAGCCAAGTTTCAGACATGCTGTAAATGTTTATTGATGAAGCATGAAAGAACTGACTTAAGGAAAAGAGAAATGGAGAAACAAATATTCTGAGCAAATCTAATTGATCCAAGAAAAACTTTGAGATGCTACAATGTCTAGCTGTAATAATAATAATATTGGCAGGACTATTATTTCTAATTAAAAGAAACTGAATCTTAATATTCCTAATTAAGAACAGTAGTGAGGTAGCACTTCGAATTTTAGATCTAACTTATAATTTATCAAAAAGGGTGCATTGAATTACAAATCCTACAAGAACCAATGCAATTTCCCTTATTCAATTACGAATTCTACTCAAACAGATGCAATTCCCTTTCAACGAGTCAGAGCAATCTTGAAGCGTTCCAAGCAGTCAATCTCGAAAATTGAACTATGTTATTAATAATGTCAAACGCCATAGGCCCAAGATTCCATTAATTAAGCCCCTCATCATTGTTTTGTTTTGTTTGTGTCCTACGCAGCCTACGCCAATCCAGTTACATCTTTGTTATTGCAAATCCGTTATTGTTGTAGTTAATCAATACAATAAAACAAAATTGCAAACTTTGATTAGATTGATACTGTCAATTATTGTTTAGATAAATAGTAGAATTACTGATTAAATAGGAAGAAGGATTTATTCAAGAAAAAGAAGTGATATTATTAAGAATAATTTAGCGTGAACATCTGAAATGATAGTCTGATAGTTATTCAGTGTATCTCTCTCCAGTCACGGTTTAAATTTGAGTTTTGGCGTTAGAAAACTCACTCATCCCAATTACTTGAGATTTAGTATAAGTGCAATTGTTAATTCAAAACTCGTTAACACTGTAGTCGGACGTAGGGATAAGTAAGTTGTGCCTAGCAGTACTTTCATGGTGAGTCTACTGATTGAGAATTGTTAAATCAGATTAAAACAAATGAAAATTATTCTAATTTTCAATTCAAATATCTGATAACTGTTGTAGTTGTAGTTGTAATGAATTTTTTTACTGTTAAAAGAAAAATAATTTGGTCTATAATTACTAAATTTGTCGATTGCTGTTGTTCACGCACCCCTATAGTATTCTATAAAACGGCGAAAAAAAACAGAAGGCTTAAATTCGACCAATTGGGCTTCTTCTCGGACTTCACCACCTCGATCATTATGCTCGTCAGCACGACGAACTCTGTGGAGTGCAGACGGGAGCCAAAAAGGCCGCCAGTGTTGCAGACGGTGGCAATTCAATACAGGCGCCGGAAAACCAAAGAAGGGCGGGCGCAAGAGGGGTTTTTCGGGGAAAAAAAATCACGGTGGGAGCTGGAGTGGGGGGTCCAACTTTCTCAGTAATGACGTGGCATACATAAGAGACTGCCAGCTGGAAAGGCGAAAAAATATTTGACCGTTGTTTCTTTGCAAGAAACAAGCAATTGGACGAGTTCGCTGCCAATTGCAGGACCTGATGTATTTCCAAACTTTAATTGGTAAGCCTTGCCTGTTTATTGACAATAACTATACTTTCTCACTCTTTACTACTGATTCTATTTTGGATTTTTTTTTTTTCTTCATTTGAAGTTTTCTTGAACATCATCGTTATCAGTACCCAAAAGAAAGAGAAAGAGAGATGCTTTCTGGCATTTTTGGCTTTCATGGGCTTCCAGTAGATCTTTGAGAGGTAATGTATTTGCCCTCTTTGTTTTCCCAACTGTTTGTTTTCATGATTTTTTCTTTGTTATTGGCCCCTTCTTTTTTCTTTTTTCTTTTTTCTTTTTATTTTTATTTTTTTTTCAGATTTCATGCTGTTTAACTTTGTTTTAGTCATATTTTGGGTTTTGAGGTCAAAAGGCTTGATTTTTTGTGATTTTCTGGAACCTGCAGTTGCCTTTTCCTTTTCAAGTTTCAATTTTGCCTCTGTAAATGGAGTAAGTTTTCCGGGTTTAGGTGATTTTTTGGTTTTGAAGTTCACGACTTCATGGTATTAAAGTTCCTAGCTTTTTTTTTTTTTTTTTGTGGGATAAAAACAAGTGGGAAACTCTGCTATATAGAGCTTAAGTGGTAGTCAGGTTGGTTACTTTTTATCGCCTTTGTTTTCGGTTCTCAGCCCCAGATGTTCAGCGCTGCCGAGTTCTTGAAAATTAGTTGAAAAGGTGAACAAAGTCGGGAGCTTTTTCAAAAAATAAAGTAATAAACCATGTGTTATCGAAGACCTTTATGGGGTCTCAGAGTGTTAATGGTAAATCTTACATTATTTCGTGACACAAACAAGAGATGCGGCCCTCCTCCCCCCCCCCGCCCCTCTTCCCCTCTTTTTTTTCTCTCTGGGTGTTAAGTGATAGATGAAACCTTGGAACAACACCGAGTAGGGCAGCAGCCAGATGGAGGTACCCTTATTAACACTTACAAAACAAGGTAAAGCATTTTTAGCTTCAAATAGTGTGCTAGAAACTTCTCGATGGGAACCAACTATAGGAGGAATCGGAAAAATGAAAATTGATTCAAGTTGCCTTATGGGGATGTGGAATAAGCAATTTAAAACCCCCCTCTTGAGTGAGATTTCAATTGGCTTGCATTTCAAAGAACATATATTGTCCAATTGTCAGTTTCTGTTAAAAAAAGGAAATGCGATCTGAGAATTTATATGTTTGACTTTAGACAATTGTCAATATATATAACAAGGGAAACATTTGGTTGTTTTTTTCCTCCCTAGCATATTCTGTGAATTCCATTTTTCGTCAATTTTTCATACGAGGAGGCATGTAGCATTGTGGATGCTATAGGTAGTTATTTACTTTGAGAAGATTCATCTTTGTTCTTTTGTTTAATTGTTGAACACATTGGTAGCATACTACATTAGTTATTCATGTTTGCTGTTCTTGTTAGCTCTTGCAATGGAGGATGTAGTTGTGCGGAAAAACTCTCAGAAACTTTACTTAGAGCTTCAGTTAGCTAGTTAATCAATGCTAAATGCATTTCTGGTGTGCTTGGTCAGATCATGCATGCATAGCATTGCTTGTGTCTGTCTATTGTGGCATCTCAAGTTTTTTTCTCCATACTGTAAAAGTGGACCTAGTGAGGAAATGAATTTGTAGCACCGTTGTTCCTTGATTCCTAAGTTCATTCTTATTCATGGAGTACATGAAGATACTCCCAAATCTATTAACTTAAATTTCATTGTTGCTTAGAAGTTGCCAATTACCTGATATGGTGATCCCTGTTCTGTTGACCTCTGCAGTTATTTTGATACTCATTCATTTTCCATCTATTGCAAAGGTGATACACAGATAAAAGATTTAGATTTCTAATTGCGAAGAGCCTTTTCCGGGTATTCCACTCCTAATTCTTCAGAACAAAAGTGTCCGTAAATCATGTCCAGTTCTGTACCACTCAGGAGAAGTGAGCGTCTGCGTTTTCACGGCAAGTCAAAATAAAATGAGCACGGGGAACTTGAAAGACAACAGATATAGTGTTGGTTTGAAGAAATCCTCTGTGCAATTACATAGAGGTGTTGGTGCCTCCCAAGATAAGCATCAATTTGTGCCCTCTTGTAGAAAGCGTGGGAGACCCTGGAAATTCATCCCAGAAAATGAAAATAACGGTGGAAAACAGAAGGGCAAAGATAGTATCAATTCCCCAGCCAGATATGAGACTCTAATGATACAAGAAAAAAAATGGAATCCTGCACAACTGCCCAAGTGTCCGAACTGGAAGTAAGAATTACTCTTTTCTTCATTTCACAATTATTTCATATGTTGAAGTAAGTTTGTGTTTTGTAACCCTTGATGGAGCAAATTCAACATAAAGTTTAACCTTGTTACCTTTGTCTTCTTTGTAGGGGAGGATTTAAGGTCTACACTGAAAATCTTGGTAGAATTGATGGGCTTATGGCTTACATTTCCAACAAAGCGAGTAAAGAAGTTTTGGGTGCAGTGGGCATGCTACCGACTTTGATTCACTCTCAAATGTTTTCCAGAATAACTGTATGGCCTAAAAAATTTGATGCTTATTCACTAACAGATGACACTTGTTCTCCAACAGATGACATCATCGACCTTTTCTTTCTCCCTGAAAGTCAAAGGTGGTTTGATTTTCTCGATGTGATGTATTTAATTTTCTATCTACATTTTTATTGTAAATCAAGTTTGTTTCTATATGTTGCAGGAGTGAAGAAGCTTATATAAATTGTTTGAATCATATGACCGCAGAAGACCTTGTCTTGGAAGCTGTGATAGACGCCAATGTTTCTCTCCTAGTATTCACTTCCCTTCAGATTCCATATCATTACTGGCGTAAGTGTAGACACCAATGTTTTAAGTTCTTAGAGTTTTAAGTTCTCTGCTATCTGTGACTTACAGAAACTGACCTGCAGGGATTCATGGAAGGTATTATCTGTGGGGTGTGTTTGCGGGAATTAATTCCTTCTTTCCTCCACAGAAGGAGGATCGTAATTCTATTAGCAAATACCCGGAAGGTACTCTTACCCCTTTATAGTTCATACTACATTTTTCTCTTAATAAAGAGTTTAATAGATATCTAGAACTACTTCCTTTTCTTACATCCTAAGTAGCAATTAGCTGACCATGCATTTCTGTGGTTTCATATTTCGTTCCAAATACCAGTTTTATGATTAATCTTTTATTAAATATCAGAAAATTGAAAAAAAAAAATAATGGCATTAATAAAAGCAGAAAAGGAAAGAACGAAAAGTTGGTAATGGAAATTAAAGTTGTAGTCATGCAAATATACAAATAAAGCTCAGGATTGAAGACATTCAACTTCCAGGCTTTTTATATACATAGGAAATTGATGAAAGCTTGTGAGTAAACTGCATATTGGATAAAAAAAGGTGTTCAATTTGACTCTGACTCTGTGGTAGATGGGGAAGAAGCTGCGAAGCATTCAATGACAAAAAGGGTTGATGAATGCTTTGCTGAAGTAGGCGAATGTGGAACTATTACTGACACCCTCGTGCCTGAAGAAGATTCGGCTGCAAGAAGTTTGGCAGATACAGATATTGGAGGTGCCAGCAAAAATGCAGTTGTTGAAGCAGCTCTTTGGAGAAGTGAAATGAGGATTTGCTCAATTAATACTCCCATTTCAAAATCAAAGCTTTGGTTTCCAGATGGCCAAGAGATTGTCCCTGCTGTTGAGTTCCAGAAAGTTCCACAAATCTCTGCAGCCGAAGGACTTCTAGCAGGAGAGGCTGCTCGTATGTCTGATCAATTGAATGCTCAAATCATTGAGGCATCCGGTTGTCCAGACATGAAAAGAGATTTGAATGAGCTTGTCATGTGTCAATGGAATGGCCACAAATCAACTATTACTGCTCCTGTCGAGATAACTGTTCCAAACTCAGGACTTGAAAAGTTGAATGAGGGACCTGATGTTGCTATCATGGAGCGAGCTAGAAGTGAGAGCATTGGCCCATCAATTTTTCATATGGCAAGCATTTTTGATGAGTGCTCAGATGAAGTTAGTTCAGCGAACAACTTTAATGAACGAGTGAGTTTCGATCTTGTAAAACCCAGTTTGGCTCCTGTTCTTCAAGCCATAATCAACAAACATGGTGATATTGCTCAAGATTGCCCTATCAAATGTCGTGCTATGCTTTCTACTGCACTCGAGGGCATATGCACAGCTGTGCAGGATCTTGAAACTATCCAGTTTGTAAATTTACGGAAAAGTCATCTTGATTCCCTATATTGCGTTATCAATGATGCCGAGCTTTTGAAGTTGAATGTGCAATGGCTTCGCAACCGCTATGAGGAGCTCAGAGATGCAGTGGTTCACATTAAGGAATACAAGGAATTGAAGGTTCTCAGAAAAGAGGCCATCAAGGAGGCTGAAGCTAAAGAAAGAGAGCTTGCACTCAGGAAAAGTGAGCTTGCACTCAAGAAAAGTGAGCTGTTGAAGTTGGAGGCAGATGTTGAGAAATTGGATAGTGAACTTGCACATGTGGTAGCAAAGTCTGAAAGTGTAACTGGTGCCATTAACACTGTCACATCCCAGTGCAAGCACTTCCGCCACAATTCTTTGATGGAGGGACTTCTTTAGAACTTTCCTTCCTATCTCTTTGGTTGGTTTTCAGTCTCTTTTCTACTTATTACGGTACTACTTTGTTTCTCAAGTTGATGTACTGAACTGTTCTACATCTGATGGCTGGATTATGAATACTTTCAGGGATTTTGAAGTCATGCTTTAATTATTATTGTCGACTGTTAATTTCAGTCCTGAGTGATGAAGTTCATTGGCCAGCATAACTCATCACTTATTGCTGCCAGCATAACTCATCACTTATTGCTGCATGTGATAGGAACTGAGCAGTGTGCTTGATTTCAAACCAGTTTCTACTTGAAACTCAATGTGATTTTGGAGCACTACCATTGTTGTGAAAGCTATGGATCCTATGAAAGAATCCGATATTTGACCTGCTCAAACACATATATAGAATTGCTAAAACAAGATGTATTCATCTGCACAATTATTAATGTTACAGAGGCTGTAATTATAAACGGATCACACATAAGAAGAAAACAACACAATAGTATAGAACATTTTGGCAGCCTTTTTTAAGAAGTTAATATTGTTTAATTTTTTTTATTATTATCAGTAAAAAAAAAAAATGAGGTTTCATTTTCATCTATTTTTTAATGCAGGTCCACTAAGTGCATTATTCACTGAAAGTCTCAAACATTGGGGGATTGGGGGGGGGGGGGGGGGGAAGGAGAAATAAAAAATCCATCTTTATTGATGCTCATGACCTATTGCACTTAAGACTAAGGGGGTATTTGTTTAGATATATCTGTTTTTCATTTTCAAAAAGTGAGAGATAGGTGTTTAGTAATTTTATTATGCTACTATTTAATTTTGTTTATTTCTTTATATGACTACTTAAAAGCAGTTGATTGAAAAGTAATTCAAAACTACTTTTTGCTGCCTGTGGTCTATTTTCACTTTTTAATATTAATAATAATTTTATAGAATAAATTACTCTCAAAAAAATATTTATACAATTTTATTATTTTTTTACTTATCATATGAATTAAATTTGTTAGTTGTTACTTTATTTCATGAATATTTATATAAATACAAATATTTTCATTTTATTAATGATTCTTAAATAATATTTTTTTCACTTCAAATTTTCATTAATATTAACACTTAAAAAAATCTCAAATATTATATTTTTTACTTTCTAGTGAATATTAATAATTTTTTAAAGTTAAAAATTAAGTGACAAAATTCTCAATATTATTTATAAAATATTTGATCTAAAATTAAAAATTATGAAATATAAAAAAAATTATATAATATACTAATATAAATTAAATGTCTAAATCAGTCATTTAATTATTTAACGAGAATAGGTACAACAAATATAAAATTAACAAAATACTTTATAAGTCTTTTCAACAATCAATAACAAGAAATAATAATCAATAATTAATGACAATAATCAACAGTAATAATATCAAATAAGTAGCCCGAATTTGTGTAAATCATCTTGAGAAAAATCCAACAAAAAACCACAACAACAGAATGGGGTCAAATGAGATTATGGGCAGAAGATAAAAGCCCAGTTCAATGGTCCTAGAAAATGAGGATGGGTGCTTGATGGCCTAATCCAGAAAACACCGTATGCCTCCATTTTGCAATCAAAAGGACTGGTTTTAGTTTACACCAAAAAAAAACAGAGGACTGGATGTACTCAAAGGCTCTCGACCTCTTTTGATCCCCGCTACTTCTTCCTACTACCCTTTTCGTCGGTGACTATTTTTTCAAGATAAAAAAAGAAAAAAGTTAATTAATTTATTTTTTAATTTTTATGTGATTAAATTTTAATCAATTATCCCACTATTTGCCTATTTCGATAAGTCCTAACTCCTAATTTTCCTAATATTTTCCCTCTGTTTTCTCTTTATTGTTTTTTTATTCTTGTTTTATATTTATTTCTTGAAGAGTAGTGCTATATAGTACGAAAATTTTGTTTATAATTTTTTACGATTTAATTTTTTGTTAATGTGGTAAAGAGTTTTTAATAATTTTATATTATTTTTTAAAATTAAAATTTAATTAAATTCAATATTATCTTAAAATTGAAATTTTTTTTATAAAATTTCGTAAAAAAACTCCTATTTATCTTCATTTTTTTGACAAAAAAAAAAAAAAAAAAAGGGCATATTGGGGATGTTCGAGTAAAAAAGAAAAAAACGGAGAGAAAAAATTGTGGCGGCGGTGAATGAGCTGGGATCCCGGAAGGAGAGTAATGGAAGAACCGAAGTACAAAACACGTAAAAAGGGCCTTTGAACATTGTAGAAAGTTGGGAGTCTCTGACCTTTGTCCCGCACACGGTTTTGGACTCCCTTACCTTCCAACATCCAAAAATCACGCCCCAAGAGCGAGAGAGAGAGATGAAGAGATAAATAGATAGAGGTACAGACAGACAGCGACTCCTTTCTTTATACAATTAAACTGAAAGTGAAAGCGATCCAGAGTCGAGTTTGAGGTTGTTTTGGTTTCTGGGGTTGTCGTGTTTTTTGTTCGCTTTCTTGTGAAAAAGGGTTTCAGTTTCCACTCCTTATGGTGATCATCCCTTGAAATTTCACTTCACCATGGTCAGTTCTTCTTCTTTCTTTGCCTTTCTTTTCTTTTGGAACCAATTGGGTCAATAAAAAATTTTATGGGTTCCTGTGTTTTATGCTTTTCTTTTCTTTTTCTCTGTTGATTTGGAAATTGGAACTTGGGTTTGTTTCTTTCCTAAGGAAAAAAGTTTTGGTTTTGGTTAATGTGGTTCTTGCGCCTTATAACTTTACTTGCATGCTTTATTATATGTATGTTTCACAGTTCAAATATGCCGTTGTAAATCTGTGCGCGTGTGGTGTTACAGGTGACTGTTTGTCAGCAATGTGGTGACGAAGGCTTCACTAATGCGTTGATATATTGTGACGAGTGTAACAATTATGCTGTGCATCGGTAATTAATTCCCATTGGAAGCTTTAGCAATTTATGGTTTTGTTGTAGAATTAGCACTTTTATTTGCAGAATCCTTTTGTTTAATCCTAAAAAAATTAGCTATTTTTTTATTACCTTGGATTTACTGCTTTCTTATTTAAATTACATCAAGATTCGATTCCTATAATTTTTTTTTTATTTTAATTTTTATTGTATTATCTTTTATTATACTGGGACAATAACCCACGTGAAGAATTCATCCAAGGATGAGGAATTAGTATACTCACTCGCTTTCTTCCTTTCCCCTGCTTAGTGCTTAGTTCAATTTTTTTTTTAGGTAAGTAATTCCCATGTTTATAGTTCGTTGGTGTTATCTGCCAGAAGAACTGATGATGCTGGCCACTCATGTTTTAGTTTAGCATGGGATAAGCACTTTGTTTTCATTTTAAGAACAAAGGGTAGAAGCATAGGTCAAGATAGCATTTGTTCAAGACTGGACTGGTACATGAGAGTCTAGCATCTGGGTGGGTATATTAGGTACAACAAGCGTTTTAGCAAATTGTTGATATGCTTATTTTATGTGCTGCAAAAACCTTATTTGACGTTCACTACTGAGTAAAATAAGGAGGTTGTTTATCTTTATGCGGTTAAATAGTTACTGTTGTTTGCTCGTGCAAACTGGATTCTGATTCTTTTTCCTGTTGCTTTTTCTCTCTTTTGCAGCTATTGCCTGGAGATATTACCTAAAACTTTTGATGAATATGTCGTTTGGCTATGTGAAGATTGTGAACCCAAGTCTGTAAAAGCATTCACTTATGACCGTGCTTGTCCTCTCCTGATTAAAGAAAGTGAGAACTTAGAAGATGTTCAAGTTAACAAGAGTAAACGCATCAGAAGATTGGGGAAGAAATCTAAGGGAAGAAAGGTCAGTTCTCACTCATCGACTGATTTAAAGTTGCTGAGACCTGATCAGTGCTCCTCTCATAAACGTCTTGAAGTGTATTGCTCTGAGATTAGCGATAAAGGTCAGGAGATTGGAAAAGATCATGGACTGGATGAGGGAATTTCCAGCGAAGTGACTGAATTTCAAAGTAAATATTCTCTTCCAGCTCTCTGTGACCCTCAAAATCTGGAGGATTATAGTGACAATTGTGAAGAGGATCAGAAGCTCCGAATAGGGGATAAATTTGATGAGGAAAGCTTCCATGACAAGGCTGAATCTCTCAAGACTGAAGGCTCTCAAATAGCTGCCAGTGGCCTTCAAGACCTGGAAGCCAATTTATGTCAACAGGGGCACGAAGACCAGATACCTGGAAGACAGGAGGGTTCGGATTGCTGCAGCTTCCATGACGAAGCTGAATCTCATGAAATTAAAAATTCTCAACTCACTCTTAGTGGCCTTGAGATGGATTGTTGCACAGATGACCCTAGCTTCCCTGGCAAAGCATCTCCTAATACCGAAAAATCTCAACCTGTTAACTGTGATCTTCAACTCATTGAGATGGATTACTGCAGTGGTGGAGGGAACAATCAGAGTCATGGGGAACAGAATCTGTCACAGGAAGGCAGATTTAATGAAGAGGCTGAATCCAATGAAGCTGGGAACTTTCAACTGGCTATTGTTGACAGCTCAAATGTGTTAGACTGCCGTCCTTATATCCGTGCGCAGCCAATACAAGACCCAATTTGGAGGTAAAATTTTCGCTTTTTTCCAGTCTATTTCCCATCGCATTTAATTGCAAAAACTGCACATACAACCATGTTGGCATTTATTGAAATCCAAATATTAGCACGCACATATTTTAATTTTTTTATCTGGTCCTGGTGGCAGAGGATGCCTGAATACACAATTTGGTTCTGCTGGTGGACTTGTTGCTCATTTGTCTAATATCGCATGCCCTAGAGTATGGGAAAAGGCAAAATCATTACCAAATTTGCTTTTATCAGAGTTGCTTCCTATTTCTGCTGTGTGGCCAAAAGGTTTTGAGAAGTGGGGGCCAAGTGATGACAGTATTGCTCTCTATTTTTTTCCAGATAATGAAAGGTGCATTTTTAATATCCTCCTTTTGGTTTCCTGTCTTGCTTCTGCATTCTTTTACAATTATTAATCGTCTGCTGTTTTAGGGATGAAAGAGTCTTTGATTGCCTAGTAAACGACATGATCTGCCAAAATTTTTCCATGAAAGCTGTTCTTGAAGATGCTGAACTTTTGATCTTCACTTCTACAATACTGCCTATGGATTATTGGAGTAAGCCCACATTTTCTTGCCCCATTATTTGTTTATG
This sequence comes from Carallia pectinifolia, assembly GCA_037832335.1. NCBI lineage: Eukaryota > Viridiplantae > Streptophyta > Magnoliopsida > Malpighiales > Rhizophoraceae > Carallia > Carallia pectinifolia. The sequence goes on from CM075450.1 coordinate 1,614,064, forward strand.
CTTTAAGAGGATATATATAAATCTTCATCTGCACCAAATTAATTTGCAGGATTTCAAGCTAAATTCTATTTGTGGGGGGTGTTTAAGGGAAAGCAAGAATCATGTTTAGCAATTGATGCTGTTCCTATAGCAGAGCAAGAGCACGTGAAGACCATAACCTGGGATACACGTAGTCCTGTCAGTACTCTAAGCAACGATTGCAATGTCTCTTGTTCAACTCGTTCCCCACAGGGATGTTCGTTTCCTTGATATGTATAGTGAGGCTCTCTTTGTTCTCTTTTTGTCTCCAAAAAGTCGCAGCTCTTTGAAGGACGTTCAAACAACTTTATCAGCGGAGTTCATCTCCCTGATGATTTTGTAGTTCCCAAAGAAGGTAGTTCAGACTTTCATGATTTTTTCCACGCTTCTAACTCATTCTTTATATTCCTGGATCCACTTTGCCTCTGTTGGAATATCTTTCTGCCTTTCCACCAGTAGGCTTACTGAATTGAATGCACCATGTCGGGGCAGCGATACTTAGCTCTATTCATCCCCTTTTTAGCTCCTCTTGAAAGGCCTTGTCTTTGTCCCTATATCGACTGCAACAGTGATCCAATTTGTATTTAGCATATAACGTGAGTCTGTTCGAATAGCAATGTATTTGTAATCCTTTTTTCCTATTTTTATGGATATGTAGATAAGAACAATTCACTTTGTTGCAGTATGTACTGAAGTTTTAGTTTTGCTCCGGGTTCAGTTGAAAGATTTGGATGGTTTTTCTGAAGAATAATGTCCACTGATGCAATTAGAGAACAAAGGGCCCTGACCGCAATAGATTTATCAGACAATCCAATGTAGACCTCATATATTACGGTCAAAGCATCTACTTATGTTGGTGCGATACGTTTCTGGTTTAACATAATACAGTGTAGACACCAGGGTCCAATTGGCTAAAACTTTTCCATAACAGTTGAGATGACTTAAGGGGTTGAATATTTGGAAAAAAGTTTCTGACTTTTTTTTGTGCAGTTCGATTGTACAGTCCCAAAAAAAACAATAAAATACAATCATTTACTAATAAAATATAACTAAATTATTGTGTAAGAATTTTTGTTTTTAAGAAAAAATTTTTATTCAAAGAAAAAAAAACTTAGCACATGTACATAAAATTTACACTTTAAATTCTGAAATAACTCTTTTTTAGTTTTAAATTTTAATTTTATTGGTTTACATTTTGTCAATATAATTGTATTTTTTTAATAAGAAGTTGAATTTTATTTCTTCATTTAAACTGTACATTTGAGCTACATAGTTAGAGTCTGAAACCGTGCTCTACTATTTAACAATAGTGAATCCATTCTACTAATGTCATGCCGCTCAAATTCAAACTTTTATTGTCAATAATTACTGTCCCTCTCTCAGAGATATTGATTAGAATTTAAATTTTTAATGTAAAATTCTTGAGTTTTAATTATGAGAATAGAGAATGTAGATTTATGAGAGAGAAGTTTTACTCATATTATTTAATTTATGATCTAATGAATTTTGTAATAAAACATAAAAAATTAATTCTCTTACTGACCAAAGTCTATTCTTAGATGGGCTGGTTTTTCTCCTTGAACTTGTCTTGTTTAACAACCACCGAGCAGACCAATCATTTGGAAGAATACATTAAATGATTAGTCAGACATTCGAGGCCCCAAAACAAATCTTTCTCGTTCCATTAAAAACGTTACAAGAAAGAATTACCTGTCTTTTGCTGTTTAATCCGGCAATTTCAAAGATTTGCCCTTGTCAACTTCCTAGTGTTCTTGTCTCACAAATCTACAACAAAGGCAACCGTGTCAATAGAAAGAAACTTTGAACGGGTCGGGGACTGTGTGCTAGTGTGAAGATTCAACGCTGGGAAAAAAGTGGACAGAAAATGGAGTAAAGCAAGCATCCGAAACTAAGTGGTCAAGGTCGAGAAGTCCATATGGAGCACTTTCTGTCGACCGTTTGATCAGTTCCAGCTCGGTAATAGCACGAAGGAACACTTATTAACTGAAAGTCCAAAAGAAAAGTCAATGGTCAAAATAAAGTTCCATAGACAAGGTGGGTTTCGTTGGATCAATTTCAACCAAGCTCCATTCACTCCAAAATTAGTCCTTGTTAACCTGAATTTTCTAATCTCAACAATGTTCACTGGGATCGAACCAATTTGATGCTTGCATCTAGAACACAGAATCTACAACCATGGGAAAACAAATTGGCTTCTATTTTCGCAATTATGTTAATCACCACTCGCCCGAACATGTTCAATTTGGCTTTCTTTGGTGCCCGTGGGTACAATTAAGTTGAAATACAAGCTTCTCGACTTAGTGACTGTTAATTATGCTGCTTATATATAACACATTATTTTGGCACATTGTACTTTCGCATGGAAATGATTGTGTATGTTAAATCCAATCACGTGTAATCTCCTTTTCTGTTGGGTCCACGGCATGCAGTCTCTTTTAACCATAGGAAAAATATTTCCAATTAATTGGGGCACGGAAAATACAGTACCACCGTAACTAAAGAAGGAAACAAAATTCTCCCCATGGATCGAGGGCATGATCCCTATGGCACGATTTGATATAGCGCAAATTGTACATTTATAATTTTGTTTAAGTGATACTCAAGTGAAAACACTTACTCCAACAAAAAATAAAATAAAATAAAAATATATTCTCATTTAATAATTATTAAATATTATTTAATAAGATTATATTCCTCTTTAAATATACTCATGTGTTTTTGTTCTAACTTAAGTACATGTGGACCAATCGCTTAGAAAAAGAAATGGAACCCCACCATTAAACTATTGTCCATTATCCAGCTGTACATTTACTTTTGTCTCCTAATTGCCACGGCAAAGTACACAAGCATCCGGGGAGACTAATTTATCTTGTAAAAGGAAAAATTTATAGACATACAATTTTGTTATATGAAATAGTTATATTATAATAATTAATATATTTTATATAATTATAATAATAAAATATATAATAAAAAACATAATTATTTTTTTAATTTTATATTTTACTATTATAATTATATAAAATATATTAATTATTATAATATAATTAGGGTATAACAATTTTTTTATATTCATGCAGTGAAACCCATCTTGAAAATGACCTCTCTCAATTTATAAGTATCTCACAGCACAGCCGGCCCAGCTCAAAGGTATTACCACATTTGGCGTGCGGGGAAAAAGAAGTGTAGACACAAAAATGAGAAGGTCAGATCAGATGCATTAATTGGGAACGGAAAATTGCAAATGTTATTTAGATTACAAGCACAATTGTAAATTTTTTTCATGTAGTATAATTGAAAATTGCAAATTTTATTTAGATTACACGCACAAATTACATGACAAAAATTGGTGATTTGGTATTGAGGGGAGAAAAAAAAGAAAAAGGAAAGAAAAAAAAGCTGATAGTCTCATAAGTTGTCTGAGAAAAAGCGCTGATATCAGATGGCCCACCAGACTAATAAATGTAAGATAAGATAAAGCCATTAAAAAAGCGCCCCCAATTTGCCAACCTACCAAAAGAAAGATCAAATTTCCAACTATGGCAACCCCCAATTTTCCATCATCCACATTGTAAGTCCTAACCAATGAAGAAAAATACACAACAGAAAGTGCAAGAAAAAATTTAAGCAAAAGGGGTAAAATCTAACAACTTTTATCTAATTTCTTGAATCTCTAATTGCTTCTTTTCCCAATAAAGGGCAAAAAAAAAAAAGAATTCAAAAGTCAAACAAATTACTAAAATTGTTGAAAAGATCCATAGACGAATTGGGAGAAATTGTACTTGGTGAGAAAAACGTGGAAGGACTGGGCATGAAGCTACCCTCAATGAAATTCCTGTTGCCATGAAGCACTGGACTCAAATCATGGATGAAGCCGAACGAGTTTGGATCGGACGGCAGGGAAGAGAAGAAGTTCGGTGATATGGGCGGCAGGGAAGCCGGCCCCGGCGACAGAATCCCAGGAAACAAACTTGACCTCTCTATTACTTGACTCATGTCCACCCCTTCCACGTCCCCAACAACTTGCTGTACTCTCTTCTGATCTTTCGGCGACTTGGCATTCTCTATGGTGGCGAACCTCGCCGCCGGAGAGATTGCTCCGGCGTCGTAGTTAAAGGGGTTGGCGGACGACGACGTCGGCAAAGAAGGCGAGGACGTTGAACAGGAGGTGGTGGAGTTGGAGCCCCGTCAGGCGCTGGACTAGGTTCATGAACTCGCTTGGGTTCGTGTGGATCACCTTCGGCGAAACCGTGTAGATGATTACGGGTTGGCGCGGCTGAACCTGTGGCTGTTGCTGTTGCTGCTGCTGCTGCTGGGGTGCTACAGGAGGTTTCTTGACGATCTTGTGTGAATCTTTGCGGACTTTGAGAGCCGGTGGCCTTGGACCCTGAAGCTCTTTTCTTGGCGATCTGCCGACAGGATATTCTGATGGATTCATGCTAAATCTTGGGCGGAGATCGAGAGAGGCTCAAGAGTCAGAGATGCTGATGATGAATTGGCGGATATTAAAAGCATTTCTTTGTTGCGTTCCCTTCTAAAACTATGATGGTTCTCTTAGACGGCTAGATTATATATACATATATTTAAAGAGGAGTCCCTCGAGAAAAGTCAATGGAGCAGAAAGAGACTGATAAAAAACTAGGGGTAAGAACAATAAAATAATTGGCATGGTTATAATTTATAAAGGAGTTTAGATTTATGTAAAAAATTATAAATTTAAATTTTATTAAAATTAGATAGTGAGTTTAATATAAAAAATATTATAATTATTTAATTTTTTTTATTTTTTCTCACGTACAAAATTATAATGCACTTTGTCGATAAAGTACCCCCTTACTTTGCATTTGTTCTTTTTTTTTTAACAGAAAGGCAAAAAAAAAGCTGACAAAAGTACATATTGGCTACTTGTAAAGTGACATGTTAGTAAGAGACGGCCGGTTCGTGGCTTTGCAAAAGTTTGAACTTGTCTTGGCTGGAGCTCAAGTCTTCCGAAGGGGAAGGATTTGTGTGTGGAACGGGTCTTCTGTTGTTGCCATGTTAGACCAAGCCATGCTGACTTATATTGTCCATGTAAGCAAATTTTTTTTCTTTTCCTGTTCACATCTTTCACGTAAGCAAATTATTGTGCGCTGTAATTGTCTATAAAAATTTCTCTTTTGTTTTTTTAATCACTATATAGCAATATAATTTGACTATATTTAATTTAAACTCTATTTTTTATTTTTTTTCTTTAAAATTAAATATTAAATATACTTATTATTATTTTAAATTGTAATTTTTTTAAAAACAATTTTAAAAAAATTGCTAATGCAGTATGGATGCAATATGACCCAGTCGTATAGGCCACAAAACTTTTTTCCTTTTTTTTAGATAATTACGAAAATTTATCCTTATATACGTATTTTGATAAAGACATATTGGTTTTTTTTTTTTCAGCTAATTGTGTATTCTGTGTTTAACGAAAAATATGGGCATGTGGTTGCTCACTTTCTAGTGTATATGAATTCGAATGTGTATATGTGGAATTTGATCAGTACAAAAAGTTCACGTGTAAAATGATAGATCTTCATGTTCAAATTCTCTATCCTTAACCCTTTGATATTGTTATAGAAAAATTCACTTGGGCAAAACTCGGATCCATATTATGGTGTGTTTGTTTCATATAAAATATTTTACAGAAAAAAATTTTACAGGTTTTCCGACATTTGTTTCACAGAAAATATTTTAAATAAGTAAAATTTGAGGAAAATTTTCAGATTTTTAAGTAAAATAACTTCTCATTTTGCAGAGCTGGAGTTATTTTTAGGGAAAATACAAACTATATTATAAATAAGTGACAAAAAAAATTATTATTTTCACAACAAATATTTTTTTCTGTAAATATTTTACAAATATAAATTATTTTGTAACAAACAAACAGGCTTTTAGTGTAGATAAATGACATCTATTTGCTGAGCTCCAACTTAGACATGCCCCTTTTCTGTATATATGATCTAGTCCTACAAAGTAATGCTTTGCCACTTGGCCAGAGCAACTCATTAGCTATGCAAGCTATGCAAAGCTACGATACCTTTTTTTGGTTTTAGGGGAAAAGTAAATTCATATAAGGAAAAAGGAGAAAAGATGTATATATTTAGTTCTTCACTTTTTAGTACATATGAATTCAGATACGTATATGAGCCATTTGATCTGTCCAAAAAGTTAATGTTTAAAGTTCTAGATGTACATGTCTAAATTCTCTATCCTAACCCTTTTGATGTTATTATAGAAAAATCCACTTGGGCAAAACTGGGACCCATGTTAGTGTGGGTGGATGACGTCTATTTGCTGAGCTCCAACTTCAGACATGCCCCTTACTCCGTATGTATAATCTAGTCCTACAAAGTAATGCTTTGCCACTTGGCCAGAGTAACTCAATAGCTATGTAAGCTATGTAAAGCCACGATACCTTTTTTGGTTTTAGGGGAAAGGTAAATCTATATAAAGAAATAAAAAAGGGTATGATAAAAATTAAACTCTCTAAAATATTCTAAGAATTAAATTTTCTAACAACACTTTTAATTAAAGTGATAGAGTCACACAGAATGTAGTAGGAACAATTGTTTTAACTAAAAAAATAATTATATAATTTAAGTATAATATTTTTAGAATTTATTTAATTGTCCTTATTAAAATTTACGTTGTACTCTTATTAGAATTTATAATTTATATTTATATTTTCATTTTCTTGCTTTTTTTATTTGTCACCTTCACTCCCTTATCTTTTGTCCCCACTCAAAAAAATTTATAGCTTTGCCACTGCTTAGCTAACAAGATTAATGAGCACCTACGATATACGGACATGGACATGAGATACAGATACGACACGACATAGATACGAGGATACAGAAACTCTAAAAAAAAATTAGAATACAAATACGACACAGATATAACTGTAAAATATATTAAATATTATATATGTATATATGTAATTTAAATATTTTTTAATAAATTTAAAATTTTTTTTGTACATATAATTCATAATAATTATTATTATGGTATTTTATGATATAATTTGTATTTTGTTCACAATTTTAAAAAAATATTATATATATATATATAACAAAATATTTAAACAAATAATATATATGTGTGTGTGTGTATGTGTGTGTATAATATACTAATTAAAATATCAAATACAAATAAAAGTGTCTGACATGTGTATTACAAGTGTTTGACATATGTATCTGAATTTTTTTTTTTTGTTGGACACATTATGGAGTGTCTAACATGTATTCGAGGAGTGTTGGACGAATATCGTATCTGATATAGACACTAATCATTTTAAGAGTGTCCGTGCATCGTAGATGAATACTTGAGCAACTTTTCTTCTTCTTTTTTTTTGTTACAAAAGGAGGCCAGAAGGCTAGGAGAAAAAAAAAATCTTACAACATCAAACGACGGGGCCATTGGACTTCAGTAATATTCTATTGTAGTAAAGGTAAAATGCCATCGGAAGGTACCGCCATTGGATGAAGGCCCTAGTTTAAAGCGTCAGCAAAATTTGTCATTTAATTAACTGCTTGATTCCCTTCTTTTAGCACATGGGTAATGCAAATATGCCAGTCCCTCTCCAACATATTCCGGCAAGTAAGAGTCAGGTTGGCCTGCGGATGGTACTTGAGCAACTTTAAATGATTGAATATGCAATCCTGACAGCTATGTAAGCCACCATGGCCCATCCATTTGAGAATCAGTGTATTATGGCTGGTGGTTCATTATTTACTGGAAGACTGGATGTGGGGTATGGAGTTACTCCATGGCATCTGCTACGACTTATGCGGTGGAACCGTGGAGGCAATGTGAAGCCCAGTTCACTACAGAATTTGGGTCAGTTAATCCATTGGACTTTGCCGCATTAACAGAACAGAAGTGGCCTTCAAACAATATGTTTGATCTTCAAAGTTCAAAACTTTTCTTGCTAATCCAACGTTAAAAATAAAAAGAAAAGAAACAAACCAATACATCCTTCAAGCACTTAATAATTACGTCTTCACCTTATAAAGGTCAGTCAATCACTCCACGTGTACGTCTAATATGCTTTGTTTTAGCCGAATACAAGTTCCAAGTTCTTTCTTCTTCAAATCCAAGCGCTTTCCTTCTTTTCCCCCATTGAGCCCATTTTCTGGAAGAAATCCGACAGACTTAGATTAGGTAAAGTCTTTTTTAGATTCGGTCAAGTCTGGCTATTACATGACTTAAGCTTGGCCAGTCTATATAAGGAACTTGAGCCGCATTTATTTTCTAACCAACCAAGTGCTTGAACCTTTCTCTGGTTGGTGCAAAATGCTTGAACATCGTATGACAATTGATAACGACCACATTGGGTTCTAGTGAGTCTTAAAGTCTGATCTCTTTCATGTCTATCATCACATGGGCTTATTTTGAGTTCAATACACATTATAGTATCTCACAATTTCCTTGGCCCTTATATTAGCACTGGATAGTATTGAGTTCATTATGTTGGCATTCTAAGCTTTATAAATAGAAGGATCTTATTCTCTTAAAAAAATCACATAAGTTTTAAAAAAATTCTCTTTCAGGCACTACTCTTCCACTTCTCACTCTCTTAGACTTCTTTTACTGATTTAAGTATTAAAGTGCAAGCGACATCTACACTCATACTTCTGTTTTATAAGTATTAGACCTCAACTTTAACTTAGTCCAGTATCTAAGGATGGCAATCTTCCTCAACAGTATATCAGGAACCTTCAGATCAAATCGATGATTTCCAGTTTTCAGATGTCAAATTGACTTTAGTATGGCTGCTGTTATGCGTCAACTTAGGAAAGCATGGTTGGAGAGGTCTCTGCGTCAACGTCGGTAGGAACTGGGTGTATTGTTGCATTTCTGGGCCATATGCTTCAAAATCGCATTTCACGGCTTCCTCCATGGCTAATCAAAGATTTTCCAATGTTTGGTAAATGGTAATTAATAACCGCAAGAACAATAAATTTTTTTTTAAAAAAAAGAGTATGACGATTTAGATGGATTTTTTATAATCATGAATTATAATCAATCCATGATTATAAAAAAAATGCGTCCCGTGATTTTCAACTTACGAATTATACAGCTTTCAAGTTAATATCAGTCCTTGAAAATTTTACACCATATTACAAGACGGCCTTTGTTTGTATTTTTTGTTCGCAATATTAATTAAAACCAATTTTACTTAAGAAAAGGCCATATGAAAAATTGCAGTAGACTATCTATTCTCAGTTTTCACTTTTCACTAACAATTTTCAATTTTGAATGCATTTAGTTAATGCCCGTCTAAGACACGATTGCGGCATAGTATTGTTAAACCCTCTTCCATTTGATGCCCAAAAAGAAAAAAAAATGATAAATTAACTCTTGAGGAAGCATCAATTCGGTGATAATGTAGGTCCCAAGTGTTATGATTAAACGTTGTTGGGATTTATTTGATTTCCCCATGTAATCCCATTCGTCAAATTTTGAAGTCTATGTCTCGTCCGTATAGGTCTTACATGTAAACTCCCCATATAAAGTCGATATTCTCATTGTTCTGTTATGTACACACTACACTGAAGTGCCCACTGCCCACAATTTTTGATAACAACTATATATATTTTATTTAGAAAGCTATTAGGCTCTAAGCTAAATAATATGAATATATATATATTTTTTTAATCTCACAAATTTTTTCTTAGAATTAAAATTCAAGATCTCTAACATATAATTTTATTTTTCAATCATTGAAGTGTTTTTGGAGTGTTTCTCAGGATTCTGACAACTGTATTGATATAGATATTTTCCACTGACCAGTGACCAGTTTCGGACGTCCAGAAGACAAGAAACAGAAGGCCTGACAAAAGACTACCGTCCAGTCCTTCTCAGTCTTGGATATGGACAGCCCATTAATCCAATGGGCCTGGCTTCCCCCATCTGAAATGTTCTGCAAATCTATTCGAGCCACGTTTGCAACTTTCCGGTTACACTTGCTAATTATATGTACCTTTGGACTCTGAAATACACAAGAAGAAGATAAAAATACTTTTTACCATAATTCTCGAAAAAGGGCAACTTTCAGCAATCACGTGGACTTTACATAGAGCTAATAGATAATTTTTAGAGTTATCATCATCAGTTCGGCTGCATTTGGGTTCGGGCTATGTTAAATTATATATGGTTGTCCCGAGTCTGATCATTTTTTGGATTACACTAATAAACACTAATATGTACTAAAATTTTGACCTGATGTAACCCGGGTTTCACCTGTTTTGTAGGCGTATTGATCTTGTCTCCCAAAGATTAGACTTTTTTAAGAAGATGGGTGTCAAAGATTTAGAAAGAAAAAAGCAAAAAGTGCACTACACTAATAAATTTCAAATTGGAAGTCTTCGGATCGTAGGTTAGTTCATGGTCGCATTGCTATCAAAATCTTTTATTGCGATTACTGGTTTACCCAAGTCCACTACGCTCTATTTTTCTGTGCCTGGTTTGTCGAAACACATAAAGCAACCCATTCATGAGTGTTTAAAAAAAAAAAATCTAAGAAACCAAAAAAAAAAAACAAAAGGGAGTGATCAATTATGGAGCAGAAAAGGTCATGAAACAAAAATACAAAATCAATCTCTAAAAACGGTGACTCTACCAAAAATTACGGTCAAATTAGATATATAAACGCTCATGCTCAATATTTTTTGTGTGATGATGTCAACTTGAAAAGCGAACATAAAAATTCTTTGTTACATAACAAAACGGATCAAATTCTACCTTTATTTGTAAATTTTGTTTATAAAAAACTGTAAAGACAAAAATTTCGCTTTCCTTGTAAGGTGCAAGTCCTGAAGCAATTCGCCGACAGAAGCCGGTGCTGCAAGAGAACCACAAACTCTCCATGCGTCAATTTGCACCTGAATGGAATTACAAACAAAACTACAATTGGTTAACCGCGTCAAACGCTTGGGCAGAGCCAAAGGGCTCTTATTCTCACGCCACCAATACCACGTGAACACAAAAGCGTGACATTTTCTATGCGTCCCATACAATTCCTCATAAATCAGCACTAAGACCACATGTGGTTTTCTTTCCAAGACCTTGTTAATTAATGATCGCATTGAATTCGCCAAAAAAAAATGATCACATTGAACATGATGTCTCTGCTGGTGGTTGTGGCTGGCTACGATAATGTGGTCCATTTGCTGGATTAAGTGACCACATATGGTGACACAACCTTAGGAAGAATACTGTGTATTATTTTTTAAGTGAGATTAAAGTAAAATCAAAGTAATACAAATCGTTAGATGGTTGAATTTGAAAAAAAAAAGAAAAATCGTTTAATACTATCAGATGAATTGTGTAGCAATTTTGATGCTACTTAATATATAATCGTGCAATACAGCTTAAAAATGGGAAGAAAAAGAGCCGTGGAAGGAACTGAGAATTCTTCAATTCTGCGTAACTTTCATGAAAGCGCTACGAAACTCCGACGTCATCAAGATTTTGCCTACGAAAACAAAATCCTGCGGGACAGATTGCAAGTGATAGTAGCCCACACCGGCCTTCCTTTGTTTAGTATGTTAGACATTTTCTTCCACTTGCCCTTCCATAAGTGAATGCCAACGTTGTTGGGGTCTTTAAGTGCAATTTTTTTTGTGAGTAATTGGATCCTATTTTCGGCTTGAGAATTGAGGATGGTGTGACGTCATTGAGAGATCGGAATTAGGAGCCACACAAATCGGCAGGAGAATTTGATTTTCTTTTTGGCCATCAAGCGCGAGTTTTTGATTGAGAGAAAAAAAGAATTGAAATTGTCATGTACTGGATTGTCTGCTTGAGTTCTCTGGATAGTGCCATTCGATCTATTAGCCTCACGGATAATTTGACTGCGTGCATGAGCAAGGGTATTTTTCGAAAACTTCTTTGAGATAAATAGTTTTTTTTCTAAAAAATTCCAAATATAAAGTAAACCTTACATCTTATTAATAAAATTGACTATTTGAAATTTGACGGATACCAAATCAAATAAATTGTTGGCTGAATATTAAAAGGGAAAGCTCGGAGGCTGATTACTTGGAAGCAAAAGAAATATCAAAAAGGTAAAGATTCACGTCGGACATAGCATTTAGCATAACCTTTGGAGATTATGTTCAGGCGCTTTCAAGAAGATGCAACCGGTTGTATTGTTAATGCCACTGGTTTGAATTTTTAAGAAAATTTTTTATTTTCTTAAAAAAAGAATTTTTTTTATCATATATTATGTGAGATTTATATTTTAAATTTTAAAGTAATATTAATTTATTTTTAAGTTTTAATTTTATAATTTTTTTAATTTTTTTAAAACAATTCAACGTAATTTCACTTTAATAACAAATCAGTTGCATTTTAACATTAATTTCCGAATAATTGCATCGGGTGCAAGCGCCCATATCAAAATATCATGGCTATCATGGGGACTTGTTCATATATTTGGGAAAAAAAAAGTCAAAAGAGGGAGCATTGACCATCGAATTAAGGGCTTTATTCACGAAATCCGAGAATTATGTGGAGCGAGTTGCACCAACAACCTCGGATCAAAATGTTTATGATCACTCACTAATTATTTTCTTAAGCAAGAATCATCCGTGCATTTCAAGGAATGGAAGGAAAGCATGCCACGTAACAGGAAAGTACGTGCTAATCAAGGATGCACGGACACGCCTATTTTAAGGAAGTGTCCGTGTCGAACACTTCTCAGACATGGACACGCCTCGGACACGGCACGGACACGTGTCCGACACGCCAAAAAGTGTCCGCCAAAAAAAAATTTGAAAAAAAAAAATCGGACACGCTGAGGACACGCGGACACGGCTAACAAAAAGAAAAGTAAACAAATGAAAAGGGATGGGTTTGGCGTTGCCTTTTTTTTTTTTATTTTAAATGAAGGAGAGTAGGAATTGAGAAAGATTTAAATTTTTTTAAAGGTATCGTTTTTTATTAATATTTATTATTTAATATGTATTGTGAGATTTTAAATATACCTAAAAAATATATTTTATAAGATTTATTTTAATAAAAATTAAATTTATATATGTTATATTTTAAGTTATAATTTATATTTTATTTTAAATAATAATATTTACTTATATATATACATACGTGTCTATACCGTATCGTGTCTTAATTTTTTTAAAATTGACGTGTCGCCGTATCCGTGTCTGTCATGTCCGTGTCGCTGTGTCCGTGTCTATGCAACTTAGGTGCTAATGCAACATGCCCGCGACGCCAACCTGTTCATTAATGGTCCCAACGAGCTAAGCACGCTGAATCCAAGCCATTCATGTAAAACGCTATACATACATGCCGACTTTTCATGTTATGCTGAGTTGAACCACTAAATTACCATACCGCCCATGGTAAAATATTTGAGAATTCTCAAACGAAAAAAAAAAATCTAAATAAAACATACAGGTCCAAAATTCAAAACCCTTGGAAAGAAACCCGTGATTGGGAAAGACAGAAAGATATTGGTGACACAATGTACCATATACATCATACAGGTGGAGCCGACGTGCCAACAGGCAACAACTTGTTTGGAATGCTTAATATCAGCTAATCCTCCGTTGTGTGCTTAAAATTAGTTCATTGCTCATGGTTAGCTCCGAAGGAAGGACTAACTTGAAATTATGTGAGTGAGACATTCAATTCCTCTGTATACATTCGATATTTCTCAATAAGATGTCGTGTCGTAAATATTAAATTTTACTTAAAAGAGATTTCTTGTTATTAAAAATTCATATAATTAAAATTTTTCAATGTCTTTGTTTTATATTAAAATTATTAAGTACAAAAATTCAATTGAACTTTCACATTCAAAAAAGAAAATTAGTAATGAGATAGAATTAGTAATTATCATATGAATATGTAAGAAATCGATAAAATTCAATTCAAATCTTTTATTTGAGAACTTATGTAAAATAAGACATTGAATTTAGGGTTTATTTATTAGATCAATTCAATTGAATTTTGTAATTAGAATCGAATTAAATTGAAATGAATTCTGTCATAAAGTTGATACCAAATAATGAATTCAATATTTGATGTGACTGTAATTTGTGATATAACATATTTTGTGTGTCCTTTTATCTCAATTTTTTTTAGGAAGTGATTCAAAATTATTGAATTTTTGAATTAACTATGAATTTTTTTTCTTATTTTTCACCCTTTCATGTATGATTTATATGCTGTATTTCCTCCAAAAGGAACGATGCTCATAAAAAAAAAAAAAAAACCCAAATGGGGCAAAATTCTAAGAAAAAGTGACTTCAACTACACATTTTTCCCTCTTTCTTATCTAATTGTCAGTGTTAAAGCTGAAGGCTATATTAGTCATTTAACCAACGCAAGAAAACAAAACAGTAACACGGCGGAGGCTTTGAAATGTCAACCTCAATCACTCTCTTTGATGTGCCCAATTAAGAAACGCCACGTGAGGCATGCGAGCCACGATCATTCCGCCTATTAAACAGTAGAGTGAAACGCAAACATCAAATCGCAGTCATACACAGAAACACGTTCGCATCGCATCCACACAAACACAAAGAAGCACATAAGCATACATGGCCTAATTGACTAAATAAATTTGAATATGTTTAAAATATTTTAAATTTAAATATTATTAAACTCAAATAATTGATTTAAATTCACTTAATAAATATGAAAAATATCTTAATTACTTAATTATTTTATATCCTCTAACACCAAATTATAATACTTATCGATGAAATTATAAAATATTACTTTATATTCTGCGGCAAAAAAGAAAATAAAAATTAAAACATAAAATACCCGCACCTTCCTTGGTCCAAACGGCTCGCAACCGCCCACGTGCATATCCATACAACTCAAGCTACAAAACCCCACATTAATGATAGTCCTCCCCAACGCATGCCACCCCAAGCTTCCACTAACTCTCGCAACAGAACCACTTCTTTCTTGTACCAGTTCTATTCTTAGAGTGTTAACAATTATGTTCACGGCCAGTGATCAGATCATGTGGGAGTGCCCTCCAATGGAAAGGAAGTGGAAATCCAACGTTGAAATTGCTCCAAAATGCCCTCGTTGCGCTTCCTCCAACACCAAGTTCTGTTACTACAATAACTACAGCTTGTCGCAGCCTAGGTACTTTTGCAAAGGTTGTCGGAGGTACTGGACTAAAGGGGGGTCACTGAGAAATGTTCCCGTCGGTGGCGGCTGTCGGAAACCCCGCAGAGCCAAGTCTGCCAGAGTTTCCCACATCGATCGCTACAGCAAGAATCTGACTGGCTTTGATACTACTAGGACTAATGATCAGCCGATTCCTGATGGGTATTCCGCAAATTTGGACGCAACATCTCGACCAAGTGCAACCAATGGCCCTGACATTGACCTAGCAGTTGTTTTCGCCAAGTATTTGAATCAAGATTCGTCCAGCTTTCAGCCGCAGTGTCATGGCCAAAATTTGCCTGACGAGTCCAACGAATTCGTCAATTTATCAAATTCTTTAACCCCAGATAGCTTGCAGTCCGATGCAACGATCGAATTCCAGAAGCCGGCTGATCTGATCTTCCAAGAGTATTCACCTGATCTTCTTGGAGGTTTACCCCAGATGATTGTAGGAGATCAAGAGCTCATACAGAGCAGCAACAGCAGTGGTGTGAACGAAATTGGCTTACAAACTTTGTTGGGAGATGAAATCGTACAAGATGTCCTGTGGTCCGACGCTGAACCAGCGGCGCCAAGCGTTTCCTGGCCGCTGCCTACGGTGCAACTGCAAGAATTTGATCCGTTTCCACCAGTGGAAGACCAGCCAAAGAATGCAGCAAATTTTTTGAGCGATAACAATTGGGGTTCTTCCTTTGATCTCTCGGCATTCGAGGTTTTCTCAAGACCTTGATGTATGATTCCCAATATTACGCATGTAATTTCTTTTATCCTATATTTTTTTTGCTACCAGGGGCTAAAAAAAGGAGTCCCTTTTTTTGGTTTATTTTAAAAGTCATGATATACATAGAGTATATAATGAATAAAATGGCATATATTATTAAGCTTGTATTTTTCTTTTGTATTGTTTTCTTGGTGCTTCTTTAATGGTGAAAAAAAATGTGAAATTTTGAATTATTATTCATCAATTAAGAATTGGATTTGTGAAATTGAAGATCGATGCTCTGTTTCAAAGTCGAGCAGAGGATATCACACGGAGCTGTAGTTGGTGTGGTGGGTCTTTTACTTGAACCTTCGCTGTAAATATAGTTTTGAGGAACGATTGATTTGCTCTCTATCATTATTTATGAGACTAGATAAAAAAAAAATCAAAATACATTGAATAATCGATAAAATCTAAGTTGTTTTTTTTTTCTTTTTTGGCCTTTAAATCTGAGTTGTTTCTTTGACGTAAAATTTCTGTTATCACATGAGATGCAACTCATTACTTTTAGAGGTGGTTCGATTTTTAATTTGGTTTACCGTTTGTTTTAAGTATAATTTATTTATTATCTTATATAATACATTAATAGTGTTTTATTTAAAATAAAAAAATTAATAAAATAGATATGTTATATTAAAAAAATAAATAAATAAAAGGAAATGGTACGCTACCATTAGATGGAGTAGTACGAGGTACAATATGAAATAAGCAAAATTATGGTGGGCATGAATATAACGCCACAGACCCACAGTTGTATGTTCTTGGTTACAAAAGTATTACATGAATACGGTTGAGTTGGTGCATAAAATTTATGGTAGTTTTAAAATTGAAACTCCTTTTCTTTTGTTTGTAATTTTTTTATGAAAAAAATTTCATAAATATATTTAGTGAAACAGAAAGATATATAATTTATTTATTTATTATTTTTAAATTCAATATATCTTTTATAATCTATCTATTTAAATTTAAATTATTGTATATTAATTATATTTTTATTTATGCGTGTTCAAAAAAATTTTTATTTTTATTTTTTTGATAAATTATGTAGTTTGCAGATGTTGACAATAGGGGATGAATCAGTCCAGTTCCTTCAAGATTATAGCAGATCTTCTGGATAAGATCTGTGAAGAATCATTCGAGGGATGACCAAGGAGTGCAAAGCCATCACGTACTATGATGTTGCACACGTCATTTCTGGGCTCAAAGAGGGTTGATAGATGGATATGACTGCGACCGGCAGAGAGGCTGATTTTGCCATGACAACTCTATTATATGCAGTCCAAAAGAGAAATATAAAATTTTTAATAATTCCCAATATATTTACCGATTTGTGCTTATGAAATTTTGATAGAAAATTATCATGTTAAACTAATTTCTGCTTATAATTTGGATATTAAAAGTCTTAGCAAATGCCAGTGTTCATCACCCCTGAAAAATATATTCATAGTTTTATTCCTCAAAACACACAAAACCTCCGTGAACCTGGTGTACGAGTTTTGTGTACACCTGCCTCCATGCCTGTTTAAATTGACCACCTTATCACTATAACCAAGTTGACCAAAACAAAAGGCATAATATATCATATATCAATAAATAAATTTAAGTCAAAAGGCATATAACATACAGTAAATGATGGACAGCCAAAGTTACGAAAGCATGAAGTCAAACGTTTATTAAGGCCGACTCAAAAAAAAAAAGAAAAAAAAAGCTAAATATTATTTAAGGCATTGCTTTCTGCGAAGGCAGGTTAATCAATGGATTATTAAGGAGGAAATTAACCTGGCCGTATTCGTCGAGGAAACACGCGTGATCAGCCGACAAGAAGCCACAGGCGGTCTCCGCAAAAGGGTCAACCACTGTTAATAGAAATCACATATTAAGTATGGATTAGAGTTTCTATATTTATAATCATAAACTTAATTCAGTTTGGTTTGACCTTAATTTAGATATATCTTTCTTTTGAGTCTAATTGGATTGGAGGATAAGACATGTCTATAAGTAAAATCTGAAACTCGGAGCATTAAATTTTACTATTAAACTTTAAATTTAGTAATCACTGGACTATACTTAGTAATTTATTTTAATATAACTAAATCAAAAACGATATTCCTCTTCTCGAATTGATAATATTTGTTTGGCCTCTGAAAATTCTAACGTGTTCAATTGATGTCTGTTATTCTTTACGAGGGGCGGGGCTACCAACCCATGTCACGACAAGAGGCAACACACTTTTTTGCTACTCAGACTACATCAAGTCTTCGGTGTTACGGGGTAAGTGTTTTTGGGGTGCCTAATAAAGGTTGCAGTTGTTACTTCTTTGTTTCTGGAGGCCCAGACGTCGGCCAGCCTGGCCTAACCAGACAATTTAGCATGTAAGGGCCCATACCATCAAAGATTAAAGTTCTGTTGTTTCTTACTATTAGTATCTCTTTATCCTTACTCTTATATAAACCAATAATGGACTGTAATTGGGGATAATAAAAGTTTCAACAATTTCATGTCGAGTAAAGCTAAAACTCCAAATTTCATGCTTTAAATTGTGCTATTATTATGATGAATATGTCAAAAATTGTGCTTTAATTCTCTGACGTTAATAGATATGAATGTATTCTTCCTTCTAGTTATTATTTGGCTACGAAGAATGAGGGGTCAACATCAAGCTAGCAACCCAAAACAATAAAATGATGCGGAACTTAATCCTGCGTTGATGCACATGATCCCTTAACTATTGAGTCAGCTTACTTTCCAGGTATGTGTCCAACTCCAAGACCAACCTTAGTGACAGTTTCATTTTCTTTCCGTCTTTTCTGTTTGTTTGCTCTCTTTATTCCTGAAATTTCTATTCATTGCATACTTGTTGGGCCATCCTTAGATTTTTCAGCTAAATAATGCGTCTGCTGATTTCTTGCAAAGAATTTGTAGTTCGGAGTATGTTTATTTTGATTACATGTAAAAAAGTCTAATATTAAATATTAAGATCAAATGCTTGTTATCACACTAAAAATTTAATCTATTGGTTAAATTATAACTTAATTTCTTTAAACTTTCTTAAAGCTTTATTTAACATTGAAGAGTTGTACCCATTACAAGTATTATGGGCCTGGATGTTAAGCTTAAAGTTCAAAGAGAACAATGATAATATCAGCCAACATTAACCAAATTATCAGTAGAAAATATATGTGCGTTCCATTGTGTTTCAGTATTGGATAACTTTCGGCGTTACTTTTGGTGCTGGCTCCCTGCCCAAAATTACTTTTCTTTCTTAAATTTGACAGCTTAACCATCTCCATTCGCATGGATTCCTAAACTGTTGCTTAAGAAGATTAATTCTTGCTTGTTTTACTGGTTTACTTTGTTAATTCTTAAAGGGGAAAAAAAAAAGGTTTCGAAGTGGGGAAAGACACGATCTCTCGGCGAAATATATGCATAATTTGAAGAAGCCTTTGAGGTGTATCTATCTGACAGTGTTGGAGATCAAATTTGAGAATTAGTTACTTCTCCATGAATCTCTAAGTGGAGTACCCAAAATCTGCCATGTCACCTAATGAAGGAGAGAAGCCATCCGAAATATTCTTGCAAAAATGTTAGATTACGGTAAAGCTGGAGAAATGACAGTAAGGGAAAAATCTTTCTACTTTTTATAGGATCTATGATAATGTTCATGCATAATTAAGGTATGGGAATATTTCTCTAGCCTCTTTACAGGAAGTGGATCGTTTACTTTCCTGACAGCAACAAGTGTTTTTTCTCACAAACTGATTTTGAGAGCCCACAATTGTTTAATTAAATCAAATTAAAGGCTGTGGCTTCCACCTCCAATTTTTGCTGGAGGCTTTGTCCTTTTCACAATCTGGACTTTAGCGCATTGTAACGTAAACAGATGAACAATAATTGTATGAGAGCCAGTTAGAATTAAACATAAGTTCCTATCAGACATTTATCCCAGACAAAGTAAGAAACATTGAAAAGACAGACATACATCACATGCAAATCAGTCTGGCAAGAATAATGAAATTCCCAAATTATCTTATTGTTGACATTCCAGAAACAAACATAAATATAAAATTTAATTGATAAAAAAAAATTTATTAAAAAACAATTCATATTTTTTACAATTCTGTTAAAAAATATAACGACTTTATTTTCAAAATAGGCATGAAAAAACTGCTTATTAACTGCTGTCAAGGCTCTCACCTTTCAATTTTTATTTTTCAGCCACTTTCTTCTCTTCATGGGATTCAAACCATCAAAGTCCCTGCAAATGGGATTATGTCAAATGTTTTACTGATGGGTATGTCTCAGAAACAATAATCACCTCCGTTAGTCTTCCTACCACCTTCCCTACCCAAGTCCTCTCCTTCAGCCATCTCACCAGTCTTGTCATTTCAAACGGATAGATTGCTTTTAGTCGTGTGAAATGAAATCATCTTAGGCCCAAAGACAATTTTAAGAACACTATTAACGTGCAATGTCTAAGAATGCAAGCAACCATCAACAAAAGCAACCATGCTTTCCAGAGACGCGGTTCAGACCCACCAATTAAAAGTACTAAGCATGTTTTTTTTTTAATTTTTTTTTTTCACATTCATATTCTCTCAGGTTTTAGCGATCAGAAAATTTTTGAGCAAAACATGGTTTGAGTTATTTAGGAGCTTGTTACATTTGTACGGAAAATGGTGACAATGATAGTTGTTAATAATCAAGCCATCGTAAGCCTGATTGCAGATTACAAAATGAAACTCATTAAAATTGATTGAAAAAAGAACTTAATGAATTTCAATTATATGAAAAGTGTGACGCATGAACAGAATTCCAAATAAAGAATTAAACTGACAAATTAGAGTCTCATCAAGGAACCCACATGAAAGGAACACAAACTCAAGAACATGGATGTACATCGCACCCGCACAAGATTAGAGGAGACTATAGAAAACGTCCCATACAGTTGAACAGTCAGTCGGTCATCTGCACAAATTATGAAATTTCTAATAGAGTTATATTAAGAGGACATAGGATATAATCATATAATATCCATCAAAATGAGTTTAGTCTATTAAAAAAAATTATTTTTTAAAATAAATTCTAACTCTATTAAGTGTTATTTTAAATATATTTAGTGGTACTTTTAATATTATTTTAAATATTGATTTAAAAAATTTTTTTTTTTTAAATTTCCGGTAAATAGATATATTCTATTATTTATGGTTACTCTGTGAAAAATTTTTTGTACTCATAGTTTTTCCTGTTCGATATTCTACTCAAAGACGATTTCGGTGTCCGTAAGTTAGAATTCGTTAGTCAATTGATAATTATTGCTTTGCGGTAAACATATTTTTGGCCAAATAAGCGGTACAAATCGTCGTCGTTCCATGAACCCACGATCATAGTTAGGGCATAGTTCTTCACGGTTACTCATTGCTTGTTATTGGGCTTAGAATGGGTCCAAGATATATGGGCATTCACTGAGGCTTGAGCCCGAATCATTTTCATTGGGTATTAAAAATGAGTAAATTTTTATTTTAACTTCTTTTTTTAGTGAGTATAACTTATTCATCATCTTATATTACATAATCAGTGAAATTTATTTAAATAAAAAATAAAAAATATTTAAATAATATTAGATTATGAATTAATTTTATTCATCTAAAAATGAAGTAAAATTAGTAAGCACCTAATAATGATAGGTTTCGGTTCTATTAGGCCGTGAATGGCTAATAAGGGTTAGGCATTTTTGTAGGGAGGGAAATCGTTTGGCACTTTGTGGCTGCTTTTGCAACATTGCTGGACTGGGATTCCATTTTTTGGCCGAACCGCCTGATGGTGCTGTTGCAATCATTAGACAGGATATAGTAGGAGTTCATTGGGTTTAGTACTTGTTGGCTCTCGGTGTTATACTTCCTTTGACCAAAAAAAAAGATAGGTTTCTTTAGGCCCATTTAAGAATATATATTCTTTTCTTTTTCGTTTTTGAAGTTTTCAATGAAACAGTAGTTGGGCTCGAAGTTAAAACTACGCGATGTAAGTAATCTTGCAAGGAGCCACTTTTCCTGGGGCTTTCCGTGTTTTTGGGCTTTTGACCTTCAACAAGAAAACCTTTGGGTGGAGGATAATCTGGCTAAGATATTCTTCATGTATTTAGGAAAAGAAACGGTACGACAGATTAAATGACAAATTACGTATTTTTCTTGACTATTGGAGTGTATATATTTTAGAATCTTTTGCCTGAGGTGGTGTTTAAACTACAGTAAAATATTCATGGAATCTCTTAACCTCGGTTACTAGTTAGTTAGAGTTCCTCTTTTACGTTAACTATGCTTCCATTGAAAAAAAAAAAAAAATTACTCTTCATCTCCTTCTTCTTATAAAAATTAAAAATCCCAAGCAAAAAAAAAAAAATATCGGATTGCAAACTGATTAGCTTCTTTTGCTCTTACTCATAGTCTTGGCTTGCATCTTGTCTTAGGCCCGCCCAAAGGGGCTTCGCAGTTAGTGCACGAAGATATGTGTGGCGTTTCTATGAAACTAGTAGTTTAGTATAGACCGTTGACCTTCCTCTTTTTGCCAAAAAATAAAAAATAAAAAACCCAATACAAAAATCATGACATCAGTATTGAAAATCAACAACTAATAACATATTAACTTCTTGATGTGTATCTCCGACTCCGATATCCTTCGTCGCTGCAAGTGTCATATTTATCTTCTCTTATCACCACTGCAACATTATCCTAGCTTTTGTTTTTTTTTTTTTTTTTGGGTCAATCATTTCATTAATTCGTAGTAATTAGATAAATTATCGATTCCACCTTTGTAACGTTACTCGTTATGTCATCCACTGATTACTTTAAAACCCCAACTGGAAATCCCAATTTCTCAGGTACCGTGACTGCGTGTGGTGTCATCAAAATTATTCCCCCATGCCCGCACTGCTCTTGTCATCCCTTTTTTTTTTTTTTTTTCTTCTTTTGACTTTCAATGGGGTTTACTCAAGTATTACTATTTAGATAGAGTGATGACACATGCATTACCTGAGAAAGAACGGGTATCAATTATATGTTATTCACACTTGGAGCGAGGCATCTACTTAAGTAGTTGTCTGTTATTTAATGAAACAATCTTCTTGCTCATCACACTGATACCCCAGCAACTTTCTACCACAATAATCATAAGGAAAAAAGGTGGGCAACCTAACTTGTGCGCCGAAGGTTAGTACTCGAATTGATTTAGGGATATTAATATTTTTAATTTTTAATTTTTAAATTTTTTTATATTTGAGTTTTAAATTATTTTGATATTTTATTTGAGTTATAAATTTTTTAAATTTCTACCAAATCAGTTCCTATATTTATTAAAAGTGATCAATCTATTAAAAAATAATTTTAACTTTACAAAAAAATTATTTAAAAAAATATTAAATATCTGAATTGAATGTCTTTTCTATTAAAAATATACATGTTACCTATTTAATTCGTATATTTATTGATTAAAAAAATATTTAGTGTGCATATTTTGTTGATACAAAAAATATTTAATTCATATATTTAATCTTTTTTAAATAATTTTTATTAAGTTAAACTTATTTATTAATCAATAGACCATTTTTTGTAATTTAAAAAATTGATATAGTATGAAATCAAAAAATTTAGAATTCAAATGAAATGTTAAAAATGTTTAGGATTTACATGTAAAAAAATTTAAATGTTTAGGATTAAAAATATTAATATCCCAACTGATTTAGGTGTGGGGTTCACGTAATTTTTTTTTAATAATTAATGGAGAAAATTATGAAAGAAATAATAAAATAAAATTTTTATTAATAAAAAAATTATATTAATATTTTGTACAAAACTTTTTATACTTTGAAAAAAAAAATTTATACTTTGAAAAAAAAATTTAATATATATTATATAAAATTTACTCATTAAATTTTAAAATAATATTTATCTAATTTTAAATTTTAATTTTATTATTTCATATTTTATCAGTTTAGTTATATTTTATAAGTAAACAATAAAAAAATTTTAATTTAACATATATTATATAAAATATGTATTTTAAAATTTATAATAACATCAAATTGATTGTATTTTATTAGTAAATAATAGTTTCACCTATTTTTTGGAAATAAAAAAAGGAAAAACAGATTTACTATTAATAGCTGGGGGCTCCACAATTCTATTAGTATGGATGGCGCGATCTGGTTGCACCATCTGGGTGCTAACCAGTACCCTAATCATAAATGGCTGGACAATTAAGTACCCAAAAATTCCTCTGCCAAATACCAATTATGCTTCTGTCAAAAACAAAAAAAAAAACAACCAATTATGCAACATATTACACATGTATGACGTAATGGATGCCGGTGCAGCCGCCGCTTTTCAAGTAGCCGCTCTCGCCGTTCAGTTTCTCTCCGTCGGCCACGCAGTCCCTTTTGCCGCTGCTCTCTCTTGCCGTTGTTGCCGCTGGATGTGGCCGGAATGACTGCTGTCAGCCACAGTTCCCACCGCTGCTGCTGCCGGTGTGATGGGACTAGCCACCGCTGAGTTTTTTAGGTTGGGTGACCTACTGTTTGTATGGTTGGGGTGTGCTCGATTGGTGAATTTTGGGGCAAATGTTTTGTTTTTATGTTTTGTATATTTTTGTCTTGTACCATATATTTGGGGGAAATTAGTGTTAGATATATTCGACTGATTTATGTTGTAATTTCGTCAAAATATAGTATTTATTATCATGTACAACTTTATTTGACTAGTTTGTGTGTCCTATCATTGGAGGGATTCGTGGGTTTCATATTCTATTTAAAATAATCAGTTTGATCAGGTTAATTATAAATTATTATACCATTTATTCTTACTTTGTGCAGTTTTTTTGATATTTTTATATCAGTTTTATGTATAAATTTTATATGAATTAATGTATCGATTTCCTTCGCTAAAAAAAATTATTTTAATATTATTTAAAATTTTGTGAGGTGAAATTCTATCATAATGTTGAAAGTATATTTTTTTCTTTTTTTTAAACAAAGAAAAAAATTTATCACAAATATATTGATTATCAAATCTGTAAGTCAATATTGAAATAACTTGCGTTTGGTAAAATTTTTTTCAATCACTCCAAAGAAGCAAACTCATCGTTCAAGTATCAGTGTGACCGAGCGTAATTCCGTCACAGAAAATTACAATGATTACTGAATCATGCACCCAATACCACACATCACTTTTTATGCTTCAAGGTCACCCAACTTATGCCGAGAAAAATTACTATCCAATCATCCAAAAGAAACAAACTGACCATTCAAGTACCAATACGATCGAATGTGGTTCTGTTATAAAAAATTACAGTGATTACTGAGTTATATACCCAACGTCGAACATCACTTCTTATATTTGAAGGCCATAAGAAAAAGCATGGAAGCAAAAGTTTAAACTTAAATTACTATTATATAAATATACCTATTTATCACTAAATTTTTATCTTAAACGGTGAAAGCATTCTATTTTTGAGAGTTATGTTTGCGAGGATTTTCACGGGCTGATCATTATTGTTACTATTAATTTTATTATTTCAGGATGCCTGGGTTGAAATTTTGGCACCGCCTGGGTGAGCTTTAAACCATAGCCGACGTTTAATGATAAGGCTCACTGCATGGGTATAAAAAAGATTATTATTATAATTACATAAATATATTTATTATTATAATAAAAATATTTCATTTGATAAAAATGTATTTCAAGAACATTTTCTGTAAGGATAAAATATTCTCCAACAGAGAAAAAGCAGGACTTGTCATTCTTCTCAAGCATGGACCCACAATGGCGGACAAGAAGTCCGATCTGGCTGAGGCAATAATTGATATGGACGGTTGAGATAGATTTGCACGCATAAGATTACATCTTTGCCCAGGAAGTAAACAGGGTAAGCCAATAGATTACTTCGAGGTCAAATCTAATCTCATCATCAATGCCTTACATAAGCATGAATATAAAATTGTCTCTTGCAAAATATAAAACTGACTGGGAATCCAATCCAATGGATTTACCTGCCACCCAAATCAGAACTTCCTCATAAAATTGCTCCAAGATTGAAAATTTCACTCAAGTAATTGAGTTTAGATTATGAAAGCTCCATTTTTTTTTTTTTTTGTTGGTCTCAATTGTAACAATCAAACCTGAGAGACTAACCTATATATAAAGAGAGAAAGGAGAAGCAAGAATCTTTGAAATGAAAAGGAGAAGGGAATATATGGAGAAGGGGTCAGAGCTGAAGTCAGCCATTGAAGAGATATCCATGTTGATTAAACTGAAACCTGCAGGTGATAATCATGATGCTTCTTCTTATATACCCACAAGGCCTATTTTGCATGTCTGCAACTTGGTTATTCAAGTTCTGGGTCAGTTAGTTTTCTTCTTACCTTTTGATGTGTGTCTCTACAGGTTCCATTTTGGAACATTACCTTGACTCTCTTGTTTTTTTTTTGTCTTTTTTTTCTTTTGAAGATAAGATAGGCCCAACAATGGCTGTTCTTAGACAAGATGTTTCTCAGAATGTCCAGGTAAAGAAAAAAATTAAAAATTTCACATCGAAAAGAGAAAAAGAAAAGTTTTTTTTTTTTTTTCATTTTCGAATAATCTTGGATTTTATAATGGCGAAAACACCCCCCAAGATATTTTGATTATGGGATGGCCAATTTTGTTGGACATTGTTGCCCATGTGATCTCTGGCTCGTCTTTTATTGGTAAATAGTGCATATAGATTATTCATTTTCTAATTATAGTTTTGCTCAATTTTTTTTCTTTAAAAAAAAAATACATAGAGATTGGAGACGCTGAGCGATTCTGATTCGTCTTTGTATGCAAATTTGATTGAAATATTGAAGAAAGAGGTCACTGAGGGCAATGCAAAAAAGGGTGCCAGCTGCAGTAAAGCCTTTGTTTGGCTCACCAGGTAAATTTGCTTGTCATACATATAATAATACATAAGAAAGCATTATGATTATGTCAAGGTGGTTTCTTCAAAGATACCTGCAAGGTCTAACCCTATCAAAACGGCTATATGGACAAGCATTCCAGGTTGCAACTTGGGTACAACGTAGTTTATGTCTATTTTATGACCACTTGACATTTAATTAATGAGTTAACCGAGGGAGCTCATCAGCATGACCTTATGCATTGGCTTGTTTAATTGTGTATAAGTCAAAATCATTGAATTTAACGAGAACTGTAAAGTAGTATGTGTATTTGACCTTTTATATTTTTGGCTTTTACAATTTTTAATATTTTCAATGTTTCTAGAAAAGCAGGCATGGCATCTGTGTTTTCTTGTTTAGCATACCTCCCTGAAAATGAAATTCAAAATAGAAAAAAAGTGACAGCAAAAAATGCAACATTTTTTCATACTTGACTTAGAATTCAGAACATGGAGAATTGGTTTTGTGTCTGCAACCCCAGTGAGTATGGTATAACAAAAAAAGGGGCAAGCCAGGCTATTGTTTAGGCGCATTAGGAGAACCTACTGGTTTGTCATTATCAGATTATGCATGTTATGTTGACTGCTCGGTTATCAGTATCAATTTACATAAAGATGAAGCTGGTTTCACTCTCCAGGTGCCTGGATTTCACGGTTGCTCTGTTACAAATCCTAGTGAAGGATCCTGGTCAAAACATGGAACAAGCTGTGGAAGAAGCTTACAACATCACTTTGAAGCCATGGCATGGATGGATTTCATCGGCTGCTTTTAAAGTAAGCGTGCCTCCTTATTCCCTTTCCACAGCTAGTTTCTTATTTTTTTTAGCCAATGTTTATGTTTTGTCGTCAAATAACAAAATTTGTCTCGATTTTGTGTCAAGCCATGACATCAAAAATTTGGTCTGCTTTATAAGACCTTAAAGTTTTATAAGTCCATTACAAAGAATTTTAGTTAGTGGAACGACTTTGTTTTTTCTGCTTTCAACACTAGTTCTGGTTTTGGCTTACGAGACATACCCTTCTAAGTACAGGGCAATTTTTAACTTTGGTTGGTGGTTAGAAGCCTTTTTTTTTCCTGCCGTGTTCCCTGGCCATGATGGAACTCGTGTCGTTTTCAAAGACACCACTCATGGTGAAACTTTAGAGCTTAGCCTACATTACAAGAAAAGGAAAAAAAAAAAAAAAAAACACACATATGGCAGTTTTTAGTTTTTAGGTTGAAATGTCAGCTAAGTAATTGTGGTCGAGAAACAGTAAAGATCAGCAATGAGTATTACAGCTATGATCATGCAATGAAACAGTGACTTCAGTGCTTCTCGAATCCTTAAACCAACAAAAGGCATTTGCAGGTAGCTCTTAAATTAGTGCCTGATACCAAAACTTTCATCAGTCTCCTTATTCCGAAAGAAGAAAACTACGAAACCGGTAAAGAGGAGATGCAAGCCTTTATTTCGTTGCTTGTACCAATTCTAGACGAGATCCACTCTAGTCTGGTGAGGTTCAAATTCATGTTTGCCAACATTAATCATGTCAACTCTACTTTCATTTTATATTGATCTTCGATCGTTATTTTATTGCTATTGCAGAAAATGTATGGGTTGGACAGACTGAAATCCACCTGAGGAAAAACACAAAAGAGCCCCGGAATTGTATAAAGTTGGATCTTAGAAACATATTTAAAATTTTCCACAATACCATGTACACATGAATTTTGTGAATAGCAGTATAGCACTAACAGAAACTAGTTTCTCTCTAGTGTTTTTATTCACAGATCGTGCCAGGTTCAGTAAGGATTGTGGCGCATTGTAATTAGAATGTTGTTCTCATAATTATTGTTTTAGAAAATAATAGAACAGAATATTTGGAACTAAACCAAAGAAACTGAAAGGATGGTTGAAGCGTGCAAAGTATTGTCCTTAAGATAGTGTAGAGAACGGAGAATGGCTAGTCAAACGTCCAGTGGGCCTGAATAACTAATCTTTGGATCGGGCCCCGTGAATTGACTTCAGCTTGGGTCATTCACATGCGCGGAACACTTTCTCTTTCTTTTGTGGGTCTTATGTTTCAACAAGTCGCTTCATATAAAGCCAGGCATTTTACATTGATCAGAAGCTTATCAATGCGTGCGCCTGCCTTATTGTTTAAACACTTGCTATAACTAAGCTTCTGCGTCTTTCCATATTACAGCTGGTTAGAGTGATTAAGGTACAGTGACTTGTGGCTGAACATGCTCATTTTCTGGCGAGAGAGAGATATCGTTCCAGCCTCCTAATCCCTTTCCCAATTTCCTTCGTGCATTTAGAAATTGCTCATAATACGTCAGAACATGTTCCATGCTCTAAATGACTTACGAAAATGTAAACCTGCGATGAGGACTGTTTCAGATTTTGATGTAATCCGATGAACAAAATGGAGCACATTGGAAACAGCTGTTCTGGTTGTGAAACTCCCTTTCCTTCCCTTTATTCCTTCAGAAAAAAATTACAATTTGAAATGAGTCAAATAGAAGTGAGTCCTCAATCTTGTTTTGAACTTGCAAACATTGTTCCCCATCTGTTAGTGACTAGTCTCATTCATTTTCTTCGCAGCAGTTTCTTTGCCATGAAAACTGGTAAATAAAAAGCTAAGCTTTCAAGGAGCTGGAGGTTCCAAATGAATCTTTTCAAAGATACTATCCTGGTCTATGCCCAAATTAATGCCATTTGAATGAGAATTACGAGGTGGATCGTGAAGTGCAATGAGTGCTGCAACCAGACCTGCGTTGCTTGCAATGCTCGGCTCGGTGAACCTTGGTAACTCCCTTTCATCGAAGAAGAAGTCAAATCGATCGGGGCCTGCGACCATGGCTCCAAAAAGGGTGTTCGGATTTGGATCAGGGGAGGAGAGCCATCCTTGTCCTGCTTGACAAGAGTAATGTTGACCATCCCAGGGGATTGATGCCGCCCTATGGTGAACATGATTCGGGTATTGCTTTCCGAATCCAACCATGTAGCTCATCTTCATTGGATTATCCCCTAGTATGTAATGCACCTAACAAAAATAAATGGAAAGTCATAACATTTATGGTCAAGTGTTCAATACTTAACTTTCATATTAATTTTTGGTTCTCGCCTGAGACATGGAGAATTTCCGTATTATTTCCAGCGAAAAACCATCACTGCTACAACTTACGCCAGATTGACGTAGGAGTTCAATGTAGTCACTGTACAATTTGCTCAAAAAAGATGCTGATGCAGCAAACTGGAGTGGTCCGCTGGAATCAGGCTTTAAGAGGATCAATCCGCCTGTAGCAGGAAAGATACATTTAGAATGATCCATAACTGCAGAAGGGGCATTCGAGCCTCCAGGTGATGTGTGCAAATGTAAACCACAAATTTACCTGGGGTTCTGTTGAATGCTCCACCATCAGAAAGATAAGAACAGACAACGGAGTTGGCCAAGTCTGTTGATAATCCCAAGCCAGTCTCATAAGGAGGGCCAAGGTCATGAAAGAATCGAATCCTTGACAGCAAAACCTATACAGACTTACTTCAAAGTTGCTATAGCAACTACATATGAAATTTTGCCTGAACCTCATGGAAGTTTTGGAAAATTTACCGCAATAGCCGGCAGCTTGTTGTTCCAGTAGAAAACCCCTTTCTCCGATAAGATTTCCTCTGCTTCTGCTGCACTAAAATTACCAGTAGCATATTTTAAATAAGAAGTATCACCAGTAGCAAGGAATAGCCAAGTTCCTCCCCAAACGAGCTCATCTATGTAGCCCGACGAGTTATAAAAGTTTCTAGCTCTTCCACCACAGCTCTCAACTGCTGTGTAAGGTCCTTGCCTATGACCCGTGTCGCTCTTAGTTGCAACCTCAAATAACTTCTCTGCTGCACTGATTAAAGAGTCAGAGTAATCCTGATCTTCTTTGAACACTATTGATGCTGCTGATAATGCTGCGGTAATTTCCCCTGCAAGATCGGAAGCTGTACTGTCACACTGCGACACAGGTCTTTGGTATTCCATAAATTCAGGCCTTTGCCAGCAGTCTATGTCATTGTATGGTTTGGTTTCATTGCTACCACTGCCAACCTAAAATCGGAAAAAGAGAAAATTTTGAGTAACTTTCTTTGCATACAAGTCCTAAAAGGGTATCCAAGTTTTTAAGATAGCTTGCCTGAGAATACAATGGAATAGGAACCAGACTTGAATTATGAGGAAAAACCTTGAGCAAGTAATCGCTACCCCATCTGACGATGTCCTTGACGTGATCAAGCTCGCCTATACTAACATATTTTTCATGATATTCGATTACACTCCAACTCAATAAAGTGACAGTGTATGCTGTAGGGAAACTGAACTTCATATTATTTCCAGAATCATAAAAGCCACCCACAAGGTCAGCAGGTGGATTGCTCATGTTCCCATCTTGCAAACCCGAACTTCCTCGAAATCTCACAGGACTACTACTTGGATAATAACCAGCTGCAACAAGAATTTTTCCAATGATTTGTATGAATATATGTAACAAAAATCATAACCACCAGATGGCAAACGATAGACTTCTGAATTAAAAGAAAAAAAAAGAAAAGAAAGAAAGGCAGAAACAAAATATTACACTTTTGCTCATCAAAGAACATCAGAGCCTGGTTCAATGCAAGTGTGAGATTCTTTGAAGATCCAGTGTGCTTATGTTGGCGGGGCAAAAAGTGCAGCAGTAAAGCAAGTGTTATGATAGCCAAAAGTGTAGCCACTGTGATGATGACAAAGCGCTTGAAGTACTGTTTATCTACAATGACAAGCTCATAATCATATGATTTAGAGTAATGAGAGGAAACTGGAACATAGTCATTGTGAGATTGGGGAACCAGGTTGAGTTCAAGGTCCATAGAATTCCATCTCCTAGACGGTCTGCCTGACTCAGTTATGTTGTGAAAAAACCTTGAGGATTGAGGGTCTATATCTGATGCTGAAATTAAACTTGATATAGTTGATCAATGGAAGTTTTAGATAAAAGGAAGTAAGCTGAAAATGAATATAAGATTGAAAAGGGGGGAAAAAAAGATTGTTTTTTTCATCCATGAATTACATGCATTACTAAGACAAATAACCTTGTTTCAATTGGAGTACGGCAAAAAGGTTCCTGGAAATTTGGTGATTTGGACCTTCTGTTAATTCAGTCGGTAAAGTCCGAAGGGAAGCCATGTTGACGGTAATTCCAATGTACTCTTTTTGTCTCTAATGCATTGTAGTAAACGGTGACACTAGGAGACAAATCACAATATATGTAGTCCTTCCTTTGCATTCCATTATCTGCATATGCCGGCAGAGAATCTCCAGGGTATCTGAACTAGATGTCACCTGAAAACTTCCGCTATGAAAGATATGTAAGATAACCACCGGGAATAGTTGTGAACTGGTGGTCTGGGGATTGCTGGAACAATCCAGAGCTAGAATTTCTGTTAAGACATTAGGTGAAGTTAAACAGATATATGCTTCTTTGTACAGTTATATAAGTGACTTAATAACACTTGTTGAGTCTCAAGAATATATACTCAGTGTAGCTACCTGACCCAAAGCGCTCAATCTTCTTTCACGGGGGTATAGTTTCCTATTTGTAACGCCCAAAAAAAATAAAAAAAGAAACGAAAAAGATATATAAGATAACCGTTTGCTTCCATTTACTGGAATTGTCGTCTAAACACACACACAATAATTTTAGCGTCTGTCTAGAGATGCTGTCAATTTTTTATTTTTATTTCTTATTTTTTGTTTTTCTATTTTTGCTGTTGTTAAATTTTTGTGTTTATTACTGCCAATTTTTATTTTTTTCTATAAGAATAAAAAAGTAGATAGAAAAAAAATAATGAGAGAATTGGTAAAAAGAATATGAATAGAGAGAGAAAAATGGGAGAGAGAGAATGAATACAGAGAATGGTAGAGAGAGAAAAAAGAGAGAGAAAGAGAGTAGAAAGAGAATCAGCAGAGAGAATGACAGAGATAGAAAAGAGAGAAAGGATAGAGAAAGAATGAGTAAATAGAATGGTAGAGAGAGAAAAATGAGAGAGAGAGAGAGAGTAGAGAGAGAATGAGTAGAGAGACTGGTAAAGCAAGAAAAATGAGAGAGAGTCTGGGTAGAGAGAGAATGAGTAGAGAAAATAATAGAGAGGGAAAAAAGAGAGAGAGAGAATGGTAGAGCGAGAAAAATGAGAGAGAGTGTGTGGGTAAACAGAGAATGGTAGCGAGAAAAAAGAGAGAGAGAGGGTAAAAAGAGAACGAGTAGAGAGAATGGTATAGAGAGAAAAAGAAGAGAGAGAAAAATGAGAGAGAGAGGGTAGACAGAGAATTAGTAGAGAGAATAGTTGAGGGAGAAAAAAAAGAGAGAGAGACAGTGGGTAGAGGGAGAATAAGTAGAGAAAATGGTAGAGAGAAAAAAAAAAGAGATGGTAGGGAAAGAATGAGTAGAGAGAGAAAAAGGAGAGAGAAAGAATAGAGAGAGAATGGTAGAGATAGAAAAAGGAGAGAGAGGATAGAGAGAGAAAGAGTAGAGAGAGAAAGAATAAAGAGAGAAAATATAGACGGATAGAAAGAGGATGAGTAAAGAAAGATATGGTAAAGAGAATGAATAGAGAGAGAAAAGGTTGTGAGAAAAAGTATATAAAAGAAAGTAAAAAATAAAATGAGAAAGTTATCTTTTATTATTTTTTAATTTATTTTTTTCTTTAAAAAATACTTTTAACTTTTCAACAAAAAAAAACTAATACTAAACATATTTTCTATTTTTTATGAAAATAAACAGAAAATAAAAAATTTAATCTATACCTAACGAGGTCTTATTTGTTACACAAAAACTTTTGTTGCTGTCTAAAGTCCATAATAGAGACGGGACGTCCTCTGGCAATGAAATACTTTCCTATTATAACTTACCAAAAAAAATGTTATTTACAGACCAGTCCAATTATCACCTTTTCTTTATAGAACAAGTGAACTAAGTGAAAAAAAAAATAAAAAAGTTCAACCAGCGATGGGATAGGGGAAAAATAGTGGGTCACGTGAGCCCTAATTGCTGGCTACAGCATTCAATTTTAACTCATTGGCCTCAGTAGTTTTACCATGACACAATAGCTGACATACCGCCAATAATTCGTTTGTCAAACTATATAGTTATTCAGCTTTTTATCGACGTAATTTTGTAAATATCAATAATTATTTTGCCGTATAAAACAAATTTTCAAGACAATGAAGATGCCTATCAGATCACCTGAATAGGTTAGTAGTAAATTTGTGTGTTTTTATGTTTAATATTTTGAGTTCGAAGCTTTAACGTGTGTACCCTTATCTCATAATGACTATACGGTATTTTAGTTGACAAAAGGTTGTCATCTATATTTATAATTAGACTTGCCCGCCGGCACACTTATGAGAAGGTTTATTGGTCTTGTTGATACTTGAGTAACGAGTCTCACTCTTATAAGAATTGTTAAACTGACTGTTCAAACAAAAATTATTTCTATTTTAATTCAAAATTTAATAGTTGATATACTCACAATAATTTTTTTTTTTAATAAAAGAAAAGATACCCATCAGAAAATTAAATAGTAATCATCTTAAACTCTTTTTTTTTGGTTAATACATTTAAATATTTTGTTCCCGACGTACCTGAGCTAAATTTTGTCCTGTATGACATGCAATAAAAAGCCTAAAGTAGGAGCACGGTCCAACTGAATGCGAAATGTTGCATGTGAGCTAGCGGATTTACAAGCCCAAAATGCGGAACGTGATTTCATCCGCTCAGAATCGATGTCCATAGGTCTTCCATCATTAATAAAACCAGATGACGAATGCAAAAGATCAACAAAATTCTCTAAAATACCCACAGATTTCCACTAAATCAAGATCATAAAAGAACAACAAAATGCGAAAAACAAAAAAAGGCTTCAATTTTGATTTAAACTTAGCATTTTTTTTTCAAAAAAAAAATCATCATAAATATATTAATTATTAGATCTATAAGGCGAAATCAAAATAATTTTTATTCGTAATGTCTCATTCAGCTACTCGAAATGGACAGACTTACCACCTGGACACCGAAAGGATTAAGTGTGTCTCTCCAATAAGAGTTCACGATAATTATTAAATTTAAAATTATTATTATATTATAATTTTTAATCACTTTAATGATCAATCAGTCAATTTTAAAAATATATATATATTAATTTATTATTAAATTATTATGTTAAATAATAGTTTACACTTACTATCCTAATTGACATCTTTGACATGTCATAATCATGTGTACCTTTACGCCTTTTTTAGGACATAATGCCATATTTTGTCGCGGAATGTGGAACACTTTCTTTGTTTTTTCATTTTCTTCACAGAAAAATTAACATCTCTGACAAAAGGTGAAAAATCAGGATTGGTACATGGGTACCTGTCGAAAAGAGAAAACAACGGATAGGTGCATGGGTCAAATGGTATGTGCTTTCCTGATCAAGGTTTTCAAAATTCTAGATTCTACTTTAGATCAAATTAAAATATTAAAATTAGATCACAAAATAAGAAAATAAAATTATAATATTTTATTAAAAATAAAAATTAACTAATTTTAATTATATATAATTTATAATTAAATATTATATATATAACTCAATAAAAAGAGAAGAATTATAATAATTTTTTTATAACAGAAAAATAACTTTACCTCTCCGAAGAATATTTTTCTTAAAGTAGAAATTTTTTTTGTATTTAATTATTTTTTTACTGATATTTAGTATTTAAATTTAAATAAAAACTTATCTTTATTATTTTTTATTATAAATAAGATTAATTATAACTCAAAAAATCTATAATAAAAAAAACACGAATCGTAAGATCTGATTGGATTCTATCGATTTTATGATTTTAAATCGAGATTTGACTGAAATTTTATTTCAAAAATGTCTTACCACAATTTAGATCGTTGACTTCATATATAATTATAAAATTATAAGATTTAGCGATTCAGATTAAAATTTTAACAACCTTGCACAACAAATTAAACTCTAAACTTGTCAAAACTGCACGTGGAAAAAGGGCCAAGGATGAAAAAGATAGCAATTAGAAGTGAGTAATTATATATAATATAAAACTTTTTTTTACGATTTTTTTAAGAAGTAATTCTTTTGATGTTGTGGTAAGGATTTTTTTATATTTATATTTATATTTTTTAAAATTAAATATTAAGTGAACTTAATATTATTTTAAAAAATAAAAAAAAATTTGGGTACACTTTCGTGGCATATAACGCTACTGTTAGAAGCAAAGACACAGGAAGGAACCATCAGAAACCGAATGCAATCCCCAGAAGCAACAATCAAAATTGCTGCACGGTCCGCATCGTGGTTTGGTCATCCAATTCAAGTTGACCCCATCATGTGGATCCTTCCCCCATTTCTCAATTCCACGCCAGGTTTTAGACTTTTAATTTTTAAAAACTAGGAGAAGAACATAGATTTTTGAAATACAACAGAAAATTTGAAGAGGTGGGTGTTTTTTTTGTGGGGGGGGGGGGGGGGTGTTTGGTGCTGCTCAGATCTAAAATGGGTAAGTGAGATTTATCAGCACAGGATTTTTGAAACCATCATCAGAGTGGTGCATGCCTTAAATCTCTTCATCACTGCCCCCCAAATCCTCTCCTCCAACAAAACCCAACCCATTCAGGTAAATTGAAACTTCATATTTAACCACAGAAATAGCAGAGAATTACCCATAAAATCACACAAGGACTGAAGACTATAATGACAGAGGAGAGAGACAGCATGTACAAAACTGAAAGGAAGGAAGAAACCCATAGTTGAAATTTGCAAGAAGCATACTTGCTTCTTCCTGTAAGCTCAGTTCAAATGGCTAAACACCTACACGCAGCTGACGACGAGGGATTATAGATTGAAAAAATAAAATAAAATAAAACCAAAAAAAGATGCTCCCCTAATCCCACCTCCCCAATTTTCTTCTGACATTTTAAACCCTCTACGTCGTATTTTTTTTTTTTTTTTTTTTGTCCTAAAAGGAAATCGCCGTATTTTTTTTTTTGTCTAACCCTCTCCGTCGTACTTCATAATAATCTTTTGCACTTTCAGCCAATTGTTACAGCCCATGACATCTTGGGCTAGAGGCCCAAACAAGTGTCTTGGGGAGAGCCTTTTCTCTTTTATGATTAAGCAATAAAGAATACCAAGACCTCGCCATGTAGATTTCACATTTGTGCTTAAGAATAAGATAGATCACATAACTACCACTAAGGGTGTGATCTAACTAGTTAAAATGTTATAATTTCAAGTGATAAATCTTGATTTTGAGCGTTATTAAGTGCAATGTAGCTTATGTCAAGACCCTTGTGTGGGGTTAAATCTAGACTTCTCTTAGTGTATAGTATATCATAACGATCTGAAAGTATCTGTATGATTGAGTTCAGAAGCCCAATACTCTTTGGTGAAACTGTTGTAGCACCACCCTTATTTTTTCATTTTACTGAAAAAGAAGAAAAGACAGATCACATCACTAAAGTTTATCAACGTTTGGTCGCGTAATACTAAAAGTCTAAAAGTCATTTTTAAAAGTACGTAAGATTAGTTGGAATTTTAATGTTGTAGTCTTAAATACCAAAAAATGGCTAAGGCCTCCAAATTGAAGCAAGGTCTCAGGTATGCATGCATTATCCCAGCTATTTAAGCTGATTGTATGCTGTCCAATTCTAAAGCAATTGCTAACATGTTTGAATGCGGCGCGACACTTGAAGACTTGAACGATTTCAGCCTCTTATAACTTAAACATGGCTTTGAATTGGAGGCTCCTTATTATGATTTAAAAAGAATGTTGGCCAACGTTCTAAATTCGCTTGCTTGTCAAAAACTCGAACATTTCCAATTTCCAAGCCAGCTAATTGCACCCATAAATGCAAGAATAATGCTATTTATTACAAATTGATATCATGATTTGAACCGAACACATTAATAAGAAAAGAAAATAAATTAAATTAAGCAAGATTGTAATTAATAATTTTTTCTTATTTCTTTTTAATTTTTTCTCTTTCCTTGTAAGTATATTCAATACGTTTAATTATGATGTTTAGTTGGGATAATTGCAAACCTTTGCATCATTTTCTCTAAAATGCAACCAAAAATTATTAATCTCACTTCATATTAAGTACCAGCAGCAGAGCTTATCAGCCTGTCAGTTTGGTTCCCTGTTGCATCTCCAGCAAGAGGTAAATCTTGTTGTTAATGTGAAAAAAAAAAAATAAATTTCTTGTTATTAACGTGAAAAGACTGGGCAAGTGTGAGATGAAATAAGGAATAACAGCAAATACGCAACCACAGCCAAAGGAATTAGCAAACTTATCAATAATTTACCTATTTCTTAGGCCTACCAATAATTAGTGTGAAGTAGCTCACGAAAATAGAAACTATCTGTGTCAACGAAACAATGAACAGCTATCATCATGTACAGCATTTCCCAATCTACAATGGGAATGGTTTCCGGTTTGGACAATACAACCTTTGCATGGTCAAATTTTCGCACATTTCCGGGGTGTGCAGCAAAGTAAAAATTATCATCACGATTAGCCATGAACCCACTCGTTGTGGTAAAAGGGGGTCACAAAACTTCTGGATTATAGCATGCTTACCAAGAACACTGACTGTTAAAGATGGCCAATACTCTGTGTTCATGCAATGCATATTTTTGAACATCATCTCCCAGCTTTTGACGTGGATGCTGTTGGTTTGGGTAGCTGTGGTGGCTGTCTCTTCCCATTGGACAAGCCACTATCACTGACACTACCTTCAAGAAGGTTATCATGAGCTTCAGAAAATTCCTTTGTCCATGAATTTAGGGGAATAAGATAATTGTCATCCTTCGAGCTCTTCTTTCGTTCCTCATGGCGTTTCACATTTTCAGATATCTGATGTAAGGTTTTATTTATTTGTGCAATTCCCCTTTCAACTGGCTCCACAACATGTGAGACTGTGTACTTCATGTCATCAACAATCTGCATGAGATAAATGGAAGTTTCAGAGAAATTTAGCCATCCTATACTATACATTAGAACTGTTGCACGAAAAATAGAAGTTCATCGATGAATTTAAATGCCTCGGAAAGATTCTCACAATTTCACCACTACCAAAGACAACATCACGGACACTCTGAGGAAAATTCAAGCGTTTTTCTCTTTCATCATGCCGAGCTACACTCATCCTAGTAAATCTTTCACAATCCCGGACCTCTTCTGGATCTGGAGGTGTTCCTAGAGATGCATAGTCGGACATCACAGCTACATTGCGCACACATCTTTCTCCACGCTTATAAGGTTTAGCTGGGAAGACATAAAGATGGACAACAGCTGCAATACCCATCTGTTTGACAATTTCAATATCAAAATTCAAAAAATATTCCAAAAAACAATTGCAGCAATTTATCCTGATGGTTTAAAGAAATAATGCTCAAAGGAAAAGGCAACAATCTGCTAGCCATTTCCACCACAGACAGAGCTACTAAGGTACTTAACCTCGTATATGGTTGTTCCTATGGTAAAATTTCATATTTGCCCAAATAAGAAAATAGCGATCAATGAGTTTCATCATGCACAAATGCTTCCATTTAGCAACAGAAATACTTGTGTTATTGAGGTTCCCACTAAGTCAATTTGTCTCTCATAAAAACATGTCATATTGCAGTGTCAGCATAATATAAGAACAACCACCTTTTGGCATGGTTATAGGGTCCATCATGAAAAAGAACATGTATTTGGCCTTCAGAATCGGAAGTAAAATCGGCACAGCAGAACTTAGTACTTACACCTTTAATACTTGCATATAATTTCTTGTTTTCGAAGATTTAGGGCTTAGGTTTTGCACAATTATAGGCAAACTAGCTATCACAGAGAACTGAATTACAAGACAATAAGAAATGAATTGACGGCTTTGCTGTCTATGATCTTTAATAAATACTTCTGCAGGTACGTACCTCTATACATATGATGTAATCTTGTATACGTGTTTTCAATTCCTGAGCTAAAGCCCCTTTAAAGGCTCCCATGGAGAAAAGAAATGCGACAGCAACACCTTGCCACCATGTAAGAAAAACAATTGACTTGAATGTAAGAAATTTGGCCAATGGTTTGATTGGTGCCAGCTTGTCTTTAATGACAGAATAGAAGTGTACAAGGCAATATAAGGCCCAGGTCTGACTGAAATTAAGAATGATTGCCAAGTATGGGTATCTGCACACAATTATTCAGTCCAACCATAATGATAAAATTAGATTCTTCCCTACAATAAAAAAAGATTAGAAATATATAGTGCATAAACAAAGAAAAAGGAAAATTGAATGAATATTAAAGAAAAAGGAATCTAATTGAACTACTTTGACCACTCCAAGGCTGCAACAATGCATTTGTCATTAAGAAGGAATAAGACGCAATTTCTTGTCATGTAAAAGCTTTAA
Organism: Carallia pectinifolia; assembly: GCA_037832335.1. Classification (NCBI taxonomy): domain Eukaryota; kingdom Viridiplantae; phylum Streptophyta; class Magnoliopsida; order Malpighiales; family Rhizophoraceae; genus Carallia; species Carallia pectinifolia. Next base: position 1,654,478 of record CM075450.1, read on the forward strand.
GTTGCCCAGAATGCTGCCAGGTGAATAAGGACCTTACCCATATCTCCAATCAAATTTCCCTTCACCATATACTCCAAAAGCTTCAAGAATCATTGCCAAGAGTGCACATATCATCTTCAATATCATCTGCAACAAAGATGTGAGTAAATTTTCAATACCATATTCAGCATAGATGTTACAGGAATATCTATCAACAAAAGGACTGATGTATAAAGGGAGCAAGAACATACATATTGAACGATGCCAACTTTCACAGCATGATAGAAGTCAGAACCAAGTTGCCAATCCCTCAAAAAACAATTCAAGGGAAAAGTGTGCTCTACAACTCCATAAGCATATGATTCCTCCAAAAGAGGCATGCTAGAAGTGATTACAGCTTTGCTTTCCATAAATTCAATCGTATTCTCCTCCCCGCCTAAAACCAAGAATATATTGTCAAAATAAGGCAAGTGCCGAAAAAAAAAAACAAAAACAGGAAGCAGGGAAACCAATGATTAATCAAGGAATCAGAAGAATATAACTGGAATTTAAATACTAAAATACCTAAGCATGCTATCAGATATCTCTCAAAACAATACATTGCGAAAGCTTCGTAGCAGTCTCGGATAACTTCACAGTTAAATGCAGCACCAGAGTCCAACAAGGATAAAAACTGCCAAATAAATATTGAAAGTCAAAAATTACGAATTAGTCCGAGAAGTATTCTGTTAAGACCTAACCAACATCGTACTACCAGCCATGCCCGTAGAATTTAACCTTTCAAAGTGATGGAATCATAACTTATTGTCAATTTGATGGTATATAAAGCAACATTCAAAGTCAAGAAAAAATAATGAAGCCCCTTTAAGTTTGAAAACTTTACAGAAACAGAATTGGGGGGAGAGAGAGACAAACGCACAAAGAGATAGACAAATAGAGAGAGAGAGAGAGAGAGAGAGAGACTGTGGAGGCGACACTGTGCATTGCTTTTTATCATACCGATTCTAGAGCATAAACAGGAACCATAAGAATGAGCCCAACCAAAAATTTCTGCTCCTGAAATAGAACACCAAATTTACTGCTGTCAAGATCAGAGGTTGGTATTATGCGCAATGACAAAGGTAATATCAATTTTGCTAGTTGGGGCGCATAAAATGTTAAGAAAATTAAGACAAAATAAAATTTAATTGCATGCAAATAACTCTGAAAATAGAAAATAAGGACTGTAGGAACAAACCTCTGGCTGATTGTAAGCAGCTAAATGCTCAAAGATGAGGTACATTGAGAGGACAAGTGCAACGAGCACAAATATGCTTGCGCTGAAGATTGGCCAGCTGATGTTCATGGAATCAACATCCAAACTTGATGTCCACAATTTCACTGATCCGCTTGTAGACTCGACCAGGGTAAAAATGAAGAAGAGAGACCAAAAGACACCTCTCCATCCCATTGGGCAGAAGAATACAAGAACTGTGACTCAACAAGTCAGGATATACTATCAGATTGAAGAGAGGGGGAAAAAAAAGGCTACTTCATCTAAAGCTTTCAACAGTGTCTACTTCCTGTCCTTTTATCCTTGTCCAGCTGTTGTCATTAGTTCAATACTCTGTAACTGTCAGTTTCGATGGGACTGACATTCCACAGGTAGCAAAACCCTAGAAAGGAAACCAGCCTCATCTACCATCACAATGGTGCTCTGTGAACGTTCCTAATTATACCGACAACATATATTGCCAAAAAAAAGCGTCAACCACCAGGACTCCGGGGCCCTGAATGAAAAACAAAACAATAAGCTTCCTAAGAAGTATTAACAAACTACTAAAGAAGAGTAATCAAAGCCAATTCTCCAGAGACTATGGAAGCAGCAAGTTGTTACTAGTCCAAGGAGTATTGGAGGAGTATTAGTGATGTCGAAATACCGGAAAACAGGAAGACACAAAAACCATGTCTCATAAATTCAAAAGTTTCCACCAAATTAACAAAACCTCTTTCAAGGGATCATTTATGAGAATAGCTATAAGACTAAAAATACATCTAATGCCTAAAAGATTCAGGAAATAACCATTAATCACTCCAAGTAAAATTCCACTAATATATTAGCAAATTTCAGAACCCTTTTTAGTTAGAAAAAACCCCAAAAAAAAAAAAAAGAAATTGCTAAGAGTTCAGCCTATGTTTGATTGAAAAATAACAAGTCCACAAGCTATTTTCCATAAGCCAAATATAAATCTAACAAAACACATTGGGCAAATACCAAATAAAAAACCCTAGAGTGCATTAACCACGCAAAGTTGCAGGATTGAAATCAACAACAATAAATTTAAATGGCGTTGCCTTGCGCTACAGATGGCTATTGTAACGGCGAACTTTAAAAAACGTACCTTGGGGTTGGAACTGTTGCTCCAGAATTTTCCCGGGAAAATTCGAGGATCTGAATAAATTTCTAGGGAAACAAACAGATAAAAAAAAAAGGGATAAGTATTCGTATTTGTGTCGAGGAGGAGAAAAAGCAGAGAGTAAACTGATTTTGCTTAGGCGGACAGGCAAAGATGCAAAACGATATCATATTGGGGATTTGTTTCTTGTGGGAATGAAGGCTGCCACTGTCACGGTGACAGCGATCACAGGCGAGGCATGGCCGTCCGTTTCGCTACCTGATCTGGATCCCACGGTTTCTGACTTCGATGGCTTTGATGGTTAATTTCATGACGGGCTGTGGGTTTACGATTCCGGGTGCGGGGTTTTGTCCTTTGTATGGATTTTCTGACACGCAAGCTTGTTGACGTGGCAAAACGGAAACTGGGTCCCCTGTCCACGTCAGGAAAGGACCGGTAGGTTTAAGGTAGTTGAAATTTGAGATGCAACTGCCAGCCAGCTCTAAGCCACTCGGGTCACAAAATCGGGTGTAGGCTTGGGCCGAATCAAAACCCGAACAAACAGAAGAGGCTTAGATGTGTGGACTGGATGGATCCCTTGTGTTTAAATCGAATGTAAATCTTTCCAGATAACGGCTGGCACACGCTTTTCTTCACATGAGCCTTTTGCTCATTAATTTTGTCATGTTACGAAAGTCGCGGGTTCAAACTCTGAAAACAACTATTTTGTTAGAAATAATTATAAATAGATTAAGAAAAAAGGAAATAATTATAAGATTGTGCATATTTTTTCTTTGAGACCTCACAGTATAAAAGTCTCGTTGATAATTCTCTCCTTTTTTTTCTTTTTTTTTTATAAACTCACCCATCAAATTGAATGATACAAGAAATTGAGAAAAGTATTAGTATCATAGCATCTTTCAAATTATTTGGTCAAATCTGGCCTCATTTTGTGGACATGAATGCACATCATATTTGTATTTCATGTCATTAGAAAAGAAATGGGTTGAATACTCATTAAGTACAGCCTTTTGAAGCAATGGATTGAGATCTGAGAGATCTAGAAATGAGCAATGCCATGTTTTCCAATCTTCAAGGCTTTTTGATGGTACCAAAGATCTCTTCTATACTCTGATTACTTAAAATTTCAATTGCCCATCAAAGAGCATCAATTAATGAACATCCCTATCCACAACTATTAGCACATGTAAAGAGTCCCATTACATAGATATAAAAAGATTAGATACGAAACTGACGTATAACAACTGATTATCAGACTATTAATCTTTACAAAAAAAATTCAATAAAAAAATACGTTTATTTTAATTGTAAATATTAATCAGCTGCTTACACAAAATAATCAACAAATTATTATGTGTCTGTCATACTTCTGCATTTTTCTTCTCCACACATAAATTACAACACTATGTTTACTATGTGACCACTAAGTCAACGTGGAAGCAAATGCGATCATCCCAGAACCTACCTAATGACAAAGACCAAACTATTGCAGGGCCCAGAAGGAGACAGAACAAGAGGATAATTACTGGTAACCAACAATTAATGAAAATTCCACATCATATTATCATCGAATTAAAAGACATACATGATGATTAATCTATCGCATGGAGGAGAGGCTTGGATTATGGTAATAAAGTGATAACATGTACCTGTGTTAGTGACATCACCAATGTATCAGGTTGCTACAAGGAAACTGTAGCTCAAGATGTATGCAGCTTTGTCGTACTCGAAATATGAGAGTCTAGCTTGCAACACAAACTTTTAAATACAGCGGTTGACTGCTACAGGTGGCTTGCAGAGACACAACTCTTGTATACCATTCATTCCTCTTGACCGGAAGACTCACAAATTAAGGAAATCCACTAAAATGGGTAGCATTGGAGAGGATGATTTGAATCAAATGGTAAGAGATTACATTGAGTCGGAATCAACCCCTCCACAGATAGCTTCTAAGCCTCTCTTTCATAAACCTCAATCAACTTTGCAGGTATTTTTCATTTTCTTACTCCTTTTTTTTTTTTTTTTTTGTAGGATCATATCAGTTTTGTGGGTAGTGGTCTTCTTGGTCTAATTAATTCCTTCAATTTGATGGTTCTATTTTCAGGAAATTCTTTTGGGGGCCAGTGATTTTGAGACTCAGGTTCTTCAGAAAGTCTTTATGTACGTTAGGAATATGGGAGAACCCAGTAGTCTCAAAAAATGGGTGGTGAAGCGATTGCAGATGGATGGTTATGAAGCTTCTCTTTGTAAAACTTGCAGGGCTTCCAGCGTTACTCGCCCTAAAGGTACCTCTCCCCTCAACTACATCTACTTTCTCTGAAACCCTTTTGGTAAATTGACCACCAGATCATGTTCTTGATGGTGTATATATAAGTGGCTGCTTCTTAATCATTTGATTACGTTTTTCTTTTGGTTGGTTGAAGTTTTTCATTTTGCAGACGATTATGAGTATATAGATGTGATGGTGGACAGGAATAGTGACAAACCAACAAGGCTGATAGTAGATATGGATTTCAAGTCTCAGTTTGAGGTGGCAAGGCCTACACAAACATACAAAGAGCTTACCAATACTCTTCCCTCAATCTTTGTTGGCACTGAGGAGAGGCTTGAGAAGATAATCTCTCTTTTGTGCACAGCTGCAAAACAATCACTTAAAGAGAAGGGTCTCCATGTTCCTCCATGGAGAAAAGCTAAGTACATGCAGTCAAAATGGCTATCCAAAGACTGCAAGAAAGTTTCAATCTTTCCTAGTACAGAAGTGGATGTGGAGGATCAAACATCTGAGAGAGCTAGCATTAAGTGTTGTCCTTCCATATTTTAGAACAAGTGTCCTATTGTAAAGTTGCAGTTATGAGTTTTGCAGAGAGAGAGAGAGAGAGAGAGAGAACCCAGAGAGATATGGTGGTTGTTGTGGTGGTTTTTTCACCCGAGCAAGCCAATTTTGTTGTAGAGTTGTCCTTCAGTCCTTGGAGTTTTGTCCTTTTGTTCTCTGCTTTCACAATAGCTAATTCTAGGTTGGTTTTTGTGGGGCAAACATCAAAGTTTTAATTTTGCAATCAGTATTCTGCAGTGTTATAATATGCTATTATAATAAGCTTTCTTTCCCCCATAAGCATTACTTCTGGAGCAGAAGCATGGAATCTTGAGCTAGAATAGTTTCTGATCTTTTCTTTCCTTTTTTAAATGCATAATTATTTTGATTCTACATGTTACTTAAACTATCTGTTCGTGCAATGGGGAAGGAACTCTTTTAATTTTGGCTGTCTTGTCATTTAACATCACAAGGCGCTTCCAATGAGAAATAAATGGTTGGATTTTTCATATTTTTCTGCAAACAAATTCATACAATATCAAGGGAAAACACTAGGCAAGATAATAATTAAGATTAACGCTAATGATGGGGATATATATACATATATCCAAGATGCAACTCTAGAAATTTATTTTGATGGCACTACTGAAGTAGAAGGGAACTATTTTAGTATATTTGGATCGAGATAAATTAAGTCAAGTCAACTCAACCATAGCGATGACAACATAGAATGATGTTAAAGTATTTAAATATAACAGATATGGCCCATGAATATATGTATGATTGAAGAGATTAGGGGCTTGGCCAGTAAGCACACGGTATTCTTTAGTAAAAGGTGAAAGAATAGTTCGCTTTATGCTCATCACAGGGTTGCGTGGTAAGTATAATCAATTATCAAGTTACGTGCAAGTATGCCCCTTATAAGTGAAAAAATAAAGTTAAAGCTTTTTCCTAATGTGAGTTAGCGTACGTAGTCGCGGGTGAGACTTCTTTTATAAAATAGAAAAAATCATCGGTTCACATAGTAAGTTATATCAATTAATTAAAAAAATTGGTAAAATTATTGTTCGTCTGACTGATTTGAGCTGCACCTCACTCCTCAATCACATTACCTAACCAAGGAAGAAAAAGAGGAAGAACTCAGCAATAGTGAGATAAGTTTATCAATAGGGAATAACTATTCAATTTTTTAAATTTAGGTTAATAATTTTTAAAATGTTCAATGTGAGTCAATTTCTTTAAAAAAATTTATAAATCAGTTAGAAACATCATTCTCCAGTTTCTTTAAAAAAATTTATAAATGAGTTAGAAATATTATCCTTTTAAAATTTTTTGTTAATTAATGACGTGTACTGATGAGAGAAGAAGAAGAAGCAGAGGCGCATCGAGATTGAGTTATTGATGAGAGAAGAGTTTTCTAGGATAAGTCTGACAAAGTCAAGAGGAAGAGGAGAGAAAAACAAAGTTATGCCATGTATGCATTAGTTCGTGAGCTGGCATGGCACGTATACATGAGTTGATGACTGGAATTATCGCCTATGAGTTTATATCATTAATTAACGAAAAAGTTCAGCAGAGTAACGTTGCTAATCCATTTACAAACTTTTTTCAAAAAAGTTAATCTACATTGGACATTTTGAAAATTATTAATCTAAATTTAAAAAATTAAATCATACTAACCTATTAATAAATTTATCTCTAACAATAATTGAGTTGTTGGAGGTAGTGAATTCTAATTGAGAGAACTAAAGTTCGAATTTTAGTTTTTCTCTTCCTTCTCTCATTCTTCAACCTTTAGACTATCAACTCTAAAAGATAAGAAAAAAAAAAAAAAAAGAATAAGGAAAGCAAACAACAATATGTTTTGGGTGTTTTAGAGAAACTCAAGATTTTGTTTCCTTGACGTTATGGTATCCACATAATCTAAGTTGTAAGACAACTGGGATCAACTAAATTATTGTGTGCGTATATTAGGAGAGAGAGAGAGAGAGAGAGAGAGAGAGAGAGAGAGAGAGAGAGAGAGAGGAGGGAGAGTGAAGTGACTTGGGTTCCAAGTAAGAAACAACGAAGATGCAAACATCTAATTTGTCCACATGCGAAAGCTTTACAAGTTCAACAGTCAACCAAGCACATAGATAATGTGGTCCTTTATATCCAAAAAATAAAGTCAAGAATTGATCCAACCAAACTTTTTTGATACTCCATCATTCCCACTTCGTGCCAAGTTACCGCATTCCACGTACCCACAGCGGACAGGAACGAGCAAAGCACAAGTAGCGGAGAGACTAGATCACGTGTGAAAATATAGATCCACATTTATAAAATTAATCAAGCTCTCTAGTTTAATAAGTCTTCAAAGCTCTTTGACAAAATTTCACAGAAAATAAGAAAGAAAAGAGACTATATGGAAGAGTGGCAGTCGCATCTTAGCTGATTTTTTGTTTTTTTTTTTTTTTTTGGGTCAATATCATTAATGTTGAATATAAAGGCTGCAGAAGAAAATGTGGGAACACCATTAAAATGTTATCGTTGAATCGGATTGTTTAAAATGCTTGTAGCTGATTTCACGTGAACCTCATTGTTCTCATTCTTTAACGTGCTATTAAGAGATACCAACTCTCTTTGACAAAAAAACTACGGAGGGTAGAATTTCGCCATGCATTGCGAGAAGATAAAACCAGCGCCGATTTCTTTGTCAAGCTTGCTGTTACTAGTGTTGATACAGAAGTTACTGTGCAGGCTCTTCTGCAGGCATGGAATTGATGCTTATGGCACATAGATAAGCTGTTGCCTTTGTTTGAAATGTTAATTTAGTATTCCGAAGCATTTCATATTTGACATTTTTTATAACTAACACTTTAAATTAATAAAATACTTATTGAGATTTTTTATATAAAAAATATATGAATTGTTAAATATTATTAAATAAATTATTTAATTATTTTAATATTATTTTTTAGTAATAAAAAAATCTATCGTAAGTATATTGGATATCAGATCTCCGGGTCTAAGTCAGAGTAACTTCTATTGGCCAATTTCTCATTCAACCCCTTTCATAAGGTAAATTCACTACCCAATTACTAATAGGATCAATTATATCTTTATCACTAAAAATTACAACAATTATTGAATCTAAAACTTAATATCTCGTCATAATTTTCAAGCACGTGGTGTGATCACCCAGTATCTTCCAAGTGAAGGCATAAGAACAAGAATTTAAACTCGAGTCGTCAATGTGAAACGTATATCAACTTATTACTGGACTATTATTTTAAGTGATAACTATTTTAATATTATTTAAAAAAATTTATGCAAGAAAGTTTTTTAATCTATTATTACGCTTGAGTGGTCTGTGGCCACAAAGATTTTTTCCGACGAGTAATTGTTTGCAGGCTCGAGATTTTTAGTCCTGGCCAATCCAACGAGAGATTTAGCATGTGTCTGTTGTGCTTTGAAAATGTGAAAAAAGGTGGGGAAACAGAAAAAAAAAAAAAAAGTAAATAAAAAATAAAATTATTTGAATAAATAAAAAAAATTGAGAGAAAAAAATATAAAAATTATTAATAATTTATAAAAAAAATAATAAATAAAAAAATTTAAAAAAATAGTGAAAAAAATGATGAAAAAAATTATTTTCTTTTTCTACCTTAAAAAAACACAACATACCCACTTTGAATATTTTTCCGCGGCTAAATTTTGAAGTGGAAGTGACAATTCATAATTCCACAAAAGAACAGGACAGGAAGAATGATTAATGTGCAGAGATTTCGGGCGATGTATGACTACTACTTCGTAGAGAATCTTGCCTTAAAGATAATCATTGTCCAGCCGCTCCCAACCACACAGAGTGGAAGAATAATTAATGCAGAATCCAAAGTTGATTCGCCAAGCTCCCTTGAACAGAAACAAGAGTCTTGGCTTGCGAGGCAAAAAGCTGAGTATTCTGACGTTGCCATTTCGGATGGGCGGCGACTGGCTTCCATTGGAAAAACTCCCTAGTCGCAGTTTTTGCCTAGCTTTTAACCTGCAAGTACGGGCACTGCTGACCTATGCCAGCCCCTGCCAGGATTCGCTTTGCCAAATGAGAGTCAGGCACACGATAACCAACGAAAAAGCCAAGCTTAGCATCTTCTGTTCTCTGAAAGGCCCATAAAGTCCCATTCGCTCTCATCTGTCCCACAAATATATCAATGATGATCGATTACGAATTTACACGTATGCATCCACACACTTTATTCACTTGATGGGATGTCAAGATGATCTGGATTACCGTCCGACCATCATTTGGAGGCGAAAGTCAAAAGCCATTTACGTGGCATGCTTAAAATTTCCACCAGGTGTTACTTTCATTTCACAGACATAAAGACAAAAGTTTAAACAAAAAGTCAAGGATCAAGACTTCACGCAGATTTCTGTTACCTCATTCCACAAACTCTGAAAATGGTATATCTACAGGGATGAATGCATATGATGATTAGTACACGGAGTCAAACAAAAAAAAAAAAAAAGAACGAAGACCCTTCTTGCTATGTGAAGTTACATGTAATATTTACTTCCCTTAAACCTTGAAAAAAAAAGGAAAATTCTTGTTTCTTCTAGTGTGGAAAACATAAGCCGTCAGTCAGACGAGCAAAGGAACCTGGCTTGGCTAAACATTAGCCTCCCTAACTAACTCAAACTTGGTTCAAATTTGTAATAGCCTTGTTTGTATGATCAAGACACGGGGAAGGAAGATCTGGATCTATACTGCAACTTCGTGGGCTTTAGGCACTTGCCGGAGTCTCTCTTTAACAATCCCCCATGCAACTGAGTGGTCAAGCCCACTGGTGCAACCACTTTTACCCATTTGAACTTGATTCCGGTATAAAGCCACAGGCAGTTATTTACATGGCCCTCGGATAGCTGCATACGGTCGAGATTTTTACTTCAAACTGCATTGGTGCTTGATCGAGCTATCCTCTGGGCTTCTTCTAGGTCCTTCAGAAATCTGTGGTGACCAAAAAAGAAAAAGCTGAGCTCATTAGAGTGAAATAACACAGTTTCTATCAGCCACGCACCCCATAATAATGCTTAACCAACAAATTATTGCCCGTGAATTTTGAATTCTCATTCCCTTAAACTGGCCTAAGAGATAAACCTCAAGTAAGCCATGCTATAATTTTACATCCCTGACATGCACCCTAGATGGAAAAATTATTCCACGCATGCAACCAAGAACAAATAAAATCAAAGTAAAAAGTCAAAGCAACTTGGTAGGCCTAGAGCATAGGTACCACAGAGGTGAACTTTATTCAACTGATTTACACCCAACCAAGAAGAAAAGAACCAGACCCAAAGAGAATTTTTTAACATATACCTCTTTGAATTGAGAACCCCAGAACCGCCAAGTATAAAACGAATCCCAGAATTGCTGGCATTTTGCAAGGCAACACAACGTGACTCCTCATATGTTGTGCCCCCAACAATGAATATAACCACGTCCTGTGGTCTGCAAAATTACAACGAATTAATCCAATTAGTGAATCCTATCAACGAGATTTGACTCTCCCACTAGATATATTGCATCCACACTCCCCAATATAAAAGATTCAATGAAATGGTTGCAGCAGCTTCAAGGGCTTCAAGTTATACTTTAGGCCCAATTGTTTGAAATTTCAACTAATGGCGACTTTCTTTTACTCTTGTTACTCAGGATTTTAGCTACAGCAGAATGCCATCATGCTAAGATACACTTAGGGTTAATTGAAGACTGTCTTTAAGGTAATGGGGGCATACATCCAGACAAGGTACTTAACTTAGACGTGATGCCTGATTAATGACTAGCCTATTATCATGAAAATATAAAACTTAATTACCAAAAAAATTTATGGTCAGTTTGGCATAAATATTTAACCTACTCAGTATGACAAGAACTCATGCTGTCAACTAACTAACATTTGGACAATGCCAGAAGTATAAAAAAAGATTGGCCATGACTATGATATTTTCTATGGTACTAACCTTCCCTGTTGAAAGTGATTTCCAACAAATGGGTAATCCACATCTCTTAATCGCCCCTTAATTATGCCCTCCATAGTTTGGAATAGAAGAGGCTGGTGCTGGGTGTACACATTTTCTACCCCCTATAACAAAGGTGGGAGAAACACTGTAAGTTACATAGATATCAAAGAAAAATGGAGAAAGATACCCAAAAAAAAAAGGAGAAAAGAACGTATAATTCTTTCACACCAACCTTCAGACCACGAGCCATGTTACGTGCAATATTTAAAAGATCCCGATTCCCATAAAGATCTCCAGTTCGTTTGTCTACACCTGCTTGCTTCAGGAGAAATTGAACAAGCTGCCAAGGCATGAATATATCAAAACCAATTAGCATTACGGCTCAAAATGCAAGATACATTCCGCTAAGCCTATTTGGCACGTTTTCACAACTGACAAGGGCATCATGTACAGAAGTCAGACTATCAGGAAAGATAAGCAAGGTAGGACGAAAGATACCCCAGGCTTGTACTTAGGACTTCGAGATGCCAGTTTGTTGAAAAGCTGCATCAATTGAACAGGACTCTCCTTCTCATAACGCAAGGCATATAACATCACGAGGCGTAGACGATCAATGTCAGACACATTTTCATTGTTTAACAGATTTGTCACAGCCTGCAAATAAGTGTATGTGGAAAGAGGTAATTATTCAATACTTGTACCATATGGCCTTAAATTATAAATATTGCCGCCAACTTTCATTGCTGTTCTAGAATTTGGAATACAACTTGTACACACCATAATTTGTAGGACACTCCAACAAAAACTACTGGAAGGCACATGTCAAACAATAACAAAAAGTTCAGTGCTCCAAAGACCAAATCCACTGCAAGATGTATTATGTGATATATTATTGATGTAATCAAGCACAAACGTATCTCCAGAAAAATAAGCAAACCTATTTCTTTCTCAGCTTCTGTTTGTATTTATGATGTGACATTCTTGTTATCATGATGTTGACATACATTACTTCAATCATATTACATAATGTGATGTCTTCTGTAGCAGAAATCTTGCCCGCAGGTACAACGGAAATGAAAAAGAAAACATAATTAAGTTCCAAGTTTCTAAATTTGTGCAGCTGCAATAACTTCTCTTTGTTCTTTGCAATACCACCCTGACAAATACATCCTTTCAGGGACTTTAAAATGCGTCAACTTGATATCACTTTCTATTATTCTGCCAAGATAACAAAGGTCCCGTTGTCAGTTTGAAAAAAGTTTGGCTTCTTATAGGGATATGCTGTGCCTCTAAAGGTGTCCCAATGCATGAGACTCCCACACTATAGGGTCTAGGGAAGGGCAATTATTCGTGTAACAGCAAAGTTACTTCATTCTGACTTGGAAGTCATTGGTACACACAGGTAAATTTTGCTTAAAACTCATTGACACGACACCAAAGAAACATGAAAAAGAAGATCCCAGAAATTTTTTACATAGATACATTACCTCGAAAGCTGCACCCTGCCCACCATTGCAAGCCAACTCTTGTTCTGTTTGTGAGACTAACATGAGCTTTCTCTCTTCTACTATCTTGCTCATTTCTGTCACCAATGTCACATGCTTTGAGACATTACCGTGCATTTTCCTGTACTCTGGGTAGTTCTCCACAAATTTGGCCATGTCCTCTGCAAAATCTCAAAGCATTCACTGTTTAATAATAAACCCAGCCATGAGCGACAACAAAAGACTGAGTTAACAAAAGAAAGAGGATTCTCAATATAACCAAATACAGACCTATTGTTTGAATGTTCTGGTTACTTTTCGCAACTTGCTGAAATCATCTACCATTCTCTTGATATTCATTCCAATATCTCCAAAGTTCTCATACATGTTGGCTTTAAAGAAGTCATCTTGCTCTGATGATAGCACAACTTCCTGTAAGTACCAATGGCAGAAAGAAGTTATTACGTTCAACTGAACCACATTTTATAAATTCTGTAAAGGGAAGCTTAACCTGCTGATCCTTCGAAGACTTGCCAATGCTTCTCAAATCTACTTTGTTGTCCTGAATACCTATAAGTTCATGAACCATAGCCTACAAATTCAAAACAGTGTAATAACAGAGCTACACTATCAGTGAACCACCAAATAGTTAAACAGAAACAACTCACATAAAAACTGCACCAAGCTCATTTGTCATAGTCATAACAGCAAGTACCTGATAGGTCCACTGGTTTAGTAAAGGAGTCACAGGGTCATCCCTTCGATCAACTATCAGCAACAAAGGAGAAACTTCAGTTCGTCTGAAATCAAAGAGCCCGCTTTCTTGCTGGTACATCAGTTTCTGTCACATCCACAGGTAATTTAACAATAGATCACTTTTCCTAGAACCAAAGATTAATGGAATAAAAGTACTGCCACTATCTGGTGCACAAAAAGGACTACCGATATTTAATGGCACAGGGCATACAAGAATATATGGCATGGGTTGCAGGTCAAAAGAGATGGACCAAAGAAGTGGTTTCCAAATTAGACCAAGTAGTACTTTTACACAAGTTATATCCATGAAAAGTTTTCATGCTGCAATTTTACTCACTGATGTTTCATGCGCTATCCTTTTCGCAGTATCGGATGTCCTCTGGTATCGGATAACAGGTCTGCGTTTCAATGACAGAAAAACTGCTGCAATACCATCAACAACTCTGTCACAGAAGTGCTGCAACCCTGAAGGATCTACAACAGCTGGGAGCATGTAAACGTGATTTGAAGGAACGTTCAAAGAGAAATGGAAAGGATCAATTGCAACAAAGTCTGCATAAAACTCCTGCCATAATACAACAGTTGGATCCAATGTCAATGTCAAATCGACAACTGAATGGACAACATGTCATTAATACAATGTTAAATTTATGCTGCCATGGTAAGAATCAGAAATCCAAATATCATAACAAAGACAGCAGACATTGACCTTCCAATATTTACATATTGGACAGGAAGTTGTGATGATATCTTGACGCATAGCACAGGAGAAAATAGCTCCTTGAAAATATCACAACTAAGCAAAAATTTAAAGTTTTGACCTCTCTTTGTAAATTTGTGGCTCCTGTATTATATTTTTCAACACCTTTGGATGAAGATAGCGCCTTAACAGGTCCCAAGTCCCAATTATCACATGAAACATGTAAAATTTGCGACATGAATGACTACTAAACAGTGTGCATTAGCTAAAAAACACGGTGGATCCAACTGAGAAATTAGCAAGCTCAGGAACAATTTATTATTTATTCCTCCTTTGTCATTTTAACTTAGACAGGCTAACTAAACTGTCAGCTGCTCTCATGTATTTAGAGCAGAAGCTCTGCCACCAAAATGTCATATGAGATGGCATACAGCTCTTGAAGGAAAGTAAGAATGAAGCCTATGATTTAGAGGCTAAGATACATAAAACAGTCAAGAAGTCACTCGTCCTAGCTCTTTACTTTATCCAAGAGTCAAGCCACTTAGACTTTGCTAAGCATCTAAGCGTCTTTCCGAGAGCCTGAAGTGCACCCAAGAAGCACATCTTTGCACAGGCTTTTAAACACACATACAATAGATTTAACTTCTCATCCATTCATAAATTTAATCAGTAAAATACCCATCATTACTCTACTGGAAGACCCAAATCCTCCAGATTCTAAGAATTACAGCCAGCCTCAGCGAGAAAAATTCTTGAGGACTTCCTCTCCTCATGAAGTCAGCTAACTTCCATCCCATTTTCGTTTAGTAAATGGTATGCTTGTTACAAAGATTTCTTTTCAACAACACAAAACATCAAATAAATGACCGAGTTACCTGGACTTGCTGCACAGCTTCCTGCTCGTCTGAATCTGCAAGAATATGGATTTGAGTATCCTTTAACATGTTGGAGAAAACTGCAAACACAGCATAAACAAAAAGGGAACTGTTAATCGAGAACTAATAGTTAGACTACTAAAGCTGGGGATATGTTCAAAATAAAGTCTCAACACACTTCAGTTAGCTTACATAGGTGATACTCCCCAAATCTAGGACTAGCTAGCTGTCTCCGCAACTGCTGAATATTATCAGACGTAGGGCGAAGGAAGTACACTGCTTTGAGATGAGACATGGATTCTCTCGACTTCGAAATGGAATCCACAAATTCTACCAAAAATACCTCCTTCTGAAGAAGCTCTGACTGCGAGTAGACAACACTCACAATACTAACCTGAAAATCAACAACACGAACAATATTCAAGCCAATCAGTTCCGGAGTCCGACAAAAGCACATGATCTGGAACACTAACAGCCTAGTTCATATTTTTTAGAGCTGGTCATTTTGAGTGGCTGAATGCATCAATACCAATCCACATATCCATTCAAATACGCGCGAGAATCGTTCGAAAACTACAAACATACTCACAGTACATTCTACAAGCCGGAGACCGCAAAGGAATGGAAAGAAATTACAAAACAACCATAATCGTTATCCAAAAGCAGAAATTAAACTTCTGCAAATGTGTCATATATGTGCAGATACTTTTTAAAAAATTTTAAATCAATTTTATTGGAGATTTTTAGAAAAAAAATTAAGAAAAATAAAAGGAAAAATAAAAAGGCTTACCGTCTGGGAATCGAGAATGAGGACCTTCATGCCGGAGATGTCCTGCAACATCCGGTTTACGTAATCCCGTGCGGCCGATACCAGCACCATTTTTGTAGGATGGAGAAAGAGAGAGAATCAGACCGTTCTTCTTATCTAAAAGCCGACGACGACGGTGGTGATGCGCGACAGGGACTCAGATCCGGTGCACTGTTCTTCCGAGATCAAAACAGAAAGTGCAGACGGTTAGAGATTTGAGCGCAGACGATGATTGATCCCTGTGGCGTGACGGACAGGCGGCGGAGAAAGGCAGCAGAGGAAATCAAGACTCATCAACCGACCTGTCGCTCGCGTCTCTCTCCGCTCCCTCTTGCTTTGAAAAATATGAGATAAATAAATGGGCCTGCTTGGGCTCGTCTGGGTCTGTATTTATAACGAGGGGCCGAGTTCTCATCCGACCTACCCGGCTCGAAAATTATTGCTTCTTCTTCTTTTTTTTTTTTTTTTTTTTAATAACTTCCAGTTAAGAATCACGGCCACCATCTTTCCAATCCAACCGACTTTAGGAGGTAAGGTTCTCCAGCTCGCAACAGGGCGATAGGAGGTGTTACGAAAAGGGCCCTACAATCTTTTTTTTTTTTTTGAGAGAGAAAAGAAAAAAAAAAAAACATTAGGCGGATTTAAACGAGAACTTGAATATAAAAAATCCATCTTAAATTAGGTCCAAACTTTCGATCCAATTGCTACAATATGACCCAAATTACTTACAGTAATATTAAGTTTACTTAAAATAGTTTTTACTTAAATAATTTTAAAACAATCTAATAATTTATTTATTTATTTTATTAAATTCAATCATCCAATAATTATCTGCTTTGTAATTACTCTAAAATTTTAAATTATTTAAGTAAAACTGTCATACTTTTTTTATTTACTTAGTCCTTGATGAGCCAAAAGTTATAATCCTCTAATTGTTTATTATTTAATTGAAGTTAATTATGGACAGATAAGGCCATCATTAGCCCATCTGCTATTACCACCGAATCCCTCTCATCCTTGTGATTGGTTATCTCTTCATGCCTTACAAGTGTAGATTGACAAACCATCATTTACTGAATGCCATTTAAGACCACTTTCATTCCTAATAAGAGATTAGTGTCATACTACGCCTCTGGAGATATCATTGCAAATGCAATGCGTTAAAGTAAAATGTGGCCGAGTCGCACCAAAAAGCTCTCAGTTATTAGTTATTTAGAACCGAAAAAGTCAATGCTCTAGCTTCTACAGAAACCTATGTTATTGTCAAACCACGATAGGTTTCTGCTGTCTAAGAGATGTACTCACATAATAAGTGGCTTGCAAATGCTAATCACAGCCACAAGAGAAGTTGATATAGCAACACAATTCAAGTTGGGAGAAGCAGCCAGAGTACACAGAGGACATCCCAACAGGAATAGAGAATTCCCTCTCTCTTTTTCCCATGCCCAGAAGGCCGAACAAATGACAACAGGGCTCAAACAGGGGATAAAGACATTGAGGTCCATTGGAGCATGAGTCATGACTTAGAGCCTGTTTCTGCAAATGAGGCATCAGCTGCAGAAATCTGGGATTCAGTTAGGTTGGCTGCAGAATTCTGGGCTTCCAGTAGTAGCTTTGCCTGGCGTTCCGCATGTTCTCTTTCACATTGACTAATTCCCATAATAATATCAAGCATTGTACCTGTCGTGCCGAAGAAAACAAGTGGAGCCAAAGACTTCCGCTTTATTCCCACTGGAATTGCTATCAAAGCCCCTGCTGCCGAGAAGAACCATGTTCCCATTGCACTGCAATATATATCATTCACTCACTCTCATCAAATTCCTAACAAAAAAACAAAACCTGAGGAGATTCCTAACAAAAACAAGATTGGAGTAGCTACACAAGAAGGAAATACAATCATAGACATGCAAATACCATCTAAACACTTTCTTTTGTTCCCAAGTGTGCCCTGGGAAACACAATTTTCTAAATGAAAAAACACTTGATGCAGCAGAAATGAACATCTCTGCCACAAGTCCGCGAAACATGTCAAAAGCTCCAGGATAAATCAGAAACTGGACACACAAATGTTCATATATATGTTGATTTAGATATGGCTGAATCAGGGAACTTACTAAAGATACAGCGGTTACTCTCCTCTTCTTTGCCCCTTCTAAAGATCTAACTGACTATGTGTAGCTAACTGTTGCACTACAACTGAATGCTGGCTAGTATTTATTCCTTTTGCCTTTCTTCTTGCTGACAGATGATATTTCTGAGTCATAGGTGGACCTTGCAGAATTTTTAATAAGTGTCCCAGATGGCCTAACTCAAATTTCTCCGGATCACTCATTGAGAGATTGGCAAACTTCATTTGCAGATAAGAAATATAACTAGCAGAGTACTTTTTGAAACAATAACAAGGTTATCCACAATCCCCAAAATTATGAAATGGCCAGCATAGAAACAGCACTTATATCTGTACTTGCATCATACAAAAGGGATGCAACACAGCACAAAAGTAGCTCAGACCTTATAACATTCTTCAAGGATTGTAGACTAATTATGGTGTGCACAAACTGACTGGACACTGATTCACATAACGGCTGAAAAATATAAGGATTTACACGCTAAGCATTTTTCTGGTGTCCGAAAAAAATGATTGAGATTGACACCCTGATGTTGATTAGGCAACCCTACATTACAGGTCAATCCTAATGAATGCGACCAAGTGAACCCTGACGAACCATTGATCGACCAAGTGTGAGCAGAAACGGCAGAAAAACTATTACTATTAATATTCCATTCAGATCAATACTACATCCCAGAAAAGCTATCAATAATCCTACCTCAAAACAACCCTTTACACAACTTTTTCCCACTCTTTACCCAAGAATAAACTATGGTTCTAAAGGATGCAAACAATATTAAAGGGAATGAATGCTGAAAACGTATGCGACCACCTGTGCCCTAATGTTCATTGGAACAACAAGAATATGTTATGACAAGAAAAAAACATTGTCATAGAGTTCCGCAATATCACATTGAAAACAAAAATTATATCAAAAAAAAAAAAAAAAGGAAAAAGGAGCTAACTTGGCAACTGAGCACTCTTCAAGGTGCTTAACATTCTCCTGCCCTGCCATTGATTGCTCTCTCTCCTTTTATTTGCAGCCCGTAACTATAATGGGTCTATTGCAGCAACCAGTTTCCACCCTGTTTCATTATCAATTTTATTTATTCTCGTGGATTAGAAAACACCCAGAAACAAATAGTAATAAAGAGAAAACTAGGAGAAAATAATTGGAAGAAACAACAAATATATAAGAACTGCTGGATGCTTAATGCCTGAGATTAACATAAGCCACAAGCTTATTGTGATGGATGAGATGAAGGCTAAGGGTCTTCTGAATTGAATAAAAAGTAAGAACCCTTTTTCTAATTCTTCAAGGAGGGAATAGAAAAAACACAGAAAATCAATTTTGGCAACACAAAAGGGAAAAGATTGTAGAGAAAATTGCAATTAAAAAATTCGAGACAAAAAGAAAATTTACAGATTTAAACAATTTCATATGGAATTTCACCTTAAATCAGATAGAACCCAAAGGCAAGCAAAGCAAAGCAAAGCACGCGCTGCTCAGCAAAGAATCCCGGTTAATGTACCACCAAAATGCCGTCGTTCGAGCTTTGCGCATTGCACTCAACTCTCAAGAGATTTTTTTTTTCTTTTTTTTTGGGAAAAAAAACAGTGTTGATGGGCTTTCAGGCCCACAATTCCTACTTGTTCTTTCAAACGACATCGTTCATTTACCATTCCATTTTTATTACTTTTTGCAATAACCTTTTTTGTTTTTGTTTTATTTCAGCGGATGAATTGCCTTGGGTTAGGCCCCTATCAAGCTGACAGATCGTGCCCCGATCAACTTGGAATAGTAGCTACAGAGGCAGGCCAATAGCCCTTGGCTATATGACTGTATCTCTCCCTATTGACTTGTGCTGCTCCCCTTCAAAAGCAAAGGCCTTCATCTTTAAGTATGCTCTTTTATTGCCCAGCTTACTGGCTTATGAATGAAAAAAAAGAGAAAACGGCATTCCTTTCTCAATTTGACTACTAAAGTGAAAGATTACTATTGTCTCGTATTTTTAGTACAATTAATTAAAACACTTTATTAGAAACTTCTTGGTTATGTATTTAAGTTTAATGACTTTGTTTTGTTTTTTTATTGTCTTTCGACATTCCTTGTAACTAAAAAATAGAAAGGTTAATATTGTCTCATATTTTTATAATAATTAGTTAAAACACATCGTTGGAAACTTCTTGGTCTTGTTTTCAAGTTTTAGACTTTTAGTTCTTTTTTTTTTTTTTTGTGGTCTTCCGGCATCCCTTGTAGTCAAAAAAAAAAAAAAAAAAGGCTAATATTGAGGAGTTTTCAGTTCAGGCTTTAAATCAGGGTGAGATCATTCTTTTGTCATTGATTAACTCAAAATTATTTTGGAGTTCAACACACTCACGTGCAATCACAAGTTCACAACAGATATCGGTATGTAAATTATAGCTATTTGGCATGTATACAGGTTTCAGTTTTGTTCCTGCTGCTGCTAGCTTAACATTTCCCCGTCAGACGCACGCTTGTCAGTTGTCAAGAGAAAAAAAAAAAATCCAATGCTTCATACCGAAGTTTCCTTCTGTTTGACTATTGTTATTATTTGGTCAGAGTTTGGAGAAAAAAAAAAAAAGGTAAAAAAGAAGGAGAGGAAGCTTGCAAAACAAGAGTTTCCGAGACTGGGGGCCCAAAAGCGTGAATTTGTACATTTTGCAAATATAAGGCTTTTGCTTTTATTTGTGTGTCTCCTTATTGATTGCAAATTTATAATATTCAAGACTTGAAATAGAAGTTAGCCTGCAGAGTGACTTTCACTTTCTGCAACAAGTGGTCCACAAAGTCGCAAAGCCCAAATTATTCTTGGACCAAGCTAATTTTGACGAAAGCCGAAAGGCTCGAGGTTCAATCGCTTATTGAGTTGTTGTGGTCCTCTTGGGTTTTTGTTTAGTTTTGTACCGTGACAAGTGACAATCATATTGCTTAATGCTTATCAAGGACATCATTGATATTTGATATTCGCTCTAGGAACACTCCAATAATTAGTTAAAACTTGGATACATATTCTTGAGGTCTCAAATTATAATATAGTGAAAAGGTTTGAAATTACATACATATTTTTAATGTTTCATATTATAATTTAGTGAAGGGATATGTGATTTATAAGAATCGTCAGAATTATTTCATTGAAAGAAAAAAAAGAAGGGTCATCCATAGGGTTAAAGTAAAGCCCGTAATCTATGCGTTCCTATTTTTTTTTTCTTCTAAAGAATTGTTATGCTATGCAATATCAACTAGTTTATTATCCGCAAGGTGTTTTATAATCTTTTGGGCTTCATGCTTTTCTTTTTTCCCCGACAGTTGAATGCTAAATGCTAAATTGTGAATATAAAAGCACCGTAGCCTTTAAATAACAATTAGTAAAATTGCTCCAAAACTAGAACGGCTTGATGGTAACCCCCCACCAAGTTGATTGTTGGTTTCTTATCCAGGATTCAATTAACCCTTTTTTTTCAGTGGTTTATTTCTAAACAAACATCATTAGTTCTGCTGTCACTGTTTGTTCAAAAAGAAAAAAAGGGAAAGTTCTACCGACACTTTTGATGGACAGCAGTGACCCTGTAGAACTTTTCGTGGTCTACCAGTATAGCGATGATTCTAGCAAATAAAATTGTGCCATAAAACGCAAGCTAATTTTGTTAAAAGCCGTTTCTTTCCAAATAATAATAATAATAATAATAATAATTTTGATACAATTTTATTTTCAGATTCACAACAATGTAATAGACTGAAAGAACTATTATCATAAGAACCTCGTGTGGAGCAGTAATTATTGTGGTTGTTTGCTCATGAACCTCACACAGTCAGCTTTATGGAGCTGGCATCATTTTGTCCAATGCAACTTGATATATTTATATAATTATATTATACAGAGTATCAAAGTGATTATGTTCTGATAATATTTAATAATTTATTTATTAATTATATTTTTAAAATTCAACTAATTGAATAATTGATATGATTTTAATTTCACTTAATCCTACTTAAAAAATTGATTATGTTTTTTCCTATTCGAAAAACTGTCCAACGTGGTGCTACCGAACTTAATATCTGAGGTCATCAAATTAGCGCTTTAATTGCCAACCGGAGGTCATGGGGTGATATCCGTATCAGCAAATGTACCTTAAATATAGCGTCCAACAACCGTCTCTTTAAGGAAAGAAAAAAAAAACAAACAATCGAGAGAGTAGGATCTATAAATTCGTTAAGAAGAAAGATTGTGTTAGTACATTAAAAGGTGACTTGGGCCTTTATAACGAATTTCAAGGGAGAAATCCTGTGCCTTCTAATAAGGAGAGTCATCGATTACTCATTAATCTTACAAGATCAAATGCACGTCTAATTCTAACGAACGTTTTAATAAAGATTTGAAGATATTAATCTATGATCGAACAAAATCCTCCAATCATTTAGCCGCATCAATCGGTGGTTCCAACAATCATCGCCGATCTATTATCCAAACATCATCCATATCGAGGATCGATAATGGAACTAATCGTTCTCAATTTATATCCGAATGACTTCCATGGATCAATTTCCACGTAGACCTCCAACATGACAAGCATGAAGGAGAAACAGTACTTCATGGGCCATATTCTCAAGATGCACGAGTAGTACATTGCCTATCCTGAAAGGAAAAAAGTCGCTGTCTCGTTGACCCGCTGTGCTACAATTTTTACAGCCATAAATTTCTATTACGTAGCTCCAAGCATTGATGCTTCTTAAGGATCCAAATATTCACTGAGGAGGTTTCATATTTAAATTTTGAAAGAATGTGGCTAACTTAGATTGCGCAATTCACTTGAATATTTCCAACAAATAAAACATTTTTTTTCTTTGTTTTATTGAACTGGAACAAACTATTTTTGATGTGATAAACCTTCACTTGTTGGTTCGTAATTATATGCTGCTTTTATTAAGTGAAATAATTGATGAGATTTTTTTATATATAATCAAATTAATACGTATTATCAGAAAATTAAATTTTAAAAAATAAATAAATTATTAAATAATATTAAATTAATTACATAATTACATTAATACTACTTAAAATACAGACATATAAGATCTTTGTTGACTCGACGATTGTGTTGATAGATCCGCGTTCATCTACAAATCTTTGGCCTAATACTAGTCAACACGGCTTTCTTCGTTGCAATACAATACAACAGCCCAATCGAGACAAAACGTAACGCGAAGGAATATAAAACACAGCTGGAGCCATGCAAATAGCGTGAAATGAAATAAATTTACTCCTTTTTTTTTTTTAATGTAACTAAATTATTATATTAATATGTGGTGAAAATATACATAAAATAGACATGAGGTGACCGTAAAAGCATGTTTAAAGTAAGATAAGAAATCAACACAATAAACTTATATAATATGTAATCAAATGATTATTAACTGACAAAATATAAAATCTGAAATAATATATTAGATTGTGATTAAATTTAATAAATACTAATATATTAGTTAAAAATAATACAATAAAAAAAACTACATACAATAATACTCACAGCGTACAAACTGCAACTCAGCGGATGAATGTCAGAAATCACCGGAAACAAATTTACTGGAGCCCACTTGCGGTTGTGGTCAAACTTCAAATTAAGCTGCGATGTCTTTATTTGTTACGGACCTTACGGTATGGAAGTGGGGTGGGGCCAAAACTTGAATTTGAGCCCCGCGCGTGCATGCCTCTGTACGAGAAAAGCGGTAGAGTTGTGGGCTCCACGATTCAATTGCTCAGACGAGACATAGCCAACAAGTACGGCGACTTTTGTCGCGACTATTGGTTCAGTTTCTCTTCAGTGATTGGCCAGTTGCTGTGCCCGTGCCTCCTCCTCTAATTAATTCTTTCTTTGAAAAAAAAAAATAGAAAAGCAGCTACAGTATCACATAATTCTATTAATAAGAATTACAATTTTATATATTAAAAGAGTATTAAAAAGTTAAATAATTTTGATATTTTTTGTATTAAAAAAATTAAAAATTGATTAACAAAAATTAGTTGAGTTGATAAGATTTTAAATTTCTACTTAAAATATTTAGAGTTCGAGTCTTATCGGCGACCCTTCTTAATAGGTGATATATACGTTTAATATAGAGTGTGTTTGTTTCCTATAAAATATTTTATAGGAAAAAATTTTTGTAAGTTTTTCGGTATTTGTTTTAAGAAAAATATTTTACATAGGTAAAATTAGAGAAAATTTTTAGATTTTTTGGTAAAATAATTTCTCCTTTTACAGAGTTGAAGTTATTTTTAGAGAAAATATAAACTATACTATAAGTAAGTGATAAAGAAAAATTATTATTTTCACTATAAATATTTTTTCTTACAAATATTTTACAAATGTAAGTTATTTTATAGCAAATAAACGGACCCATAAATTTGTTTTGAAGCCTACAACTTTCCTGCACGCTAGACTGGGACAACCTCTCCTCAAATAAAATTTTATTGACCAAAAAAAATTATAAATTTAACTATAACATTCAATCTTAATGAATTTTAATTAAACTCTCACCCCAGGAGCGAAAGTCTATTCATTATCGATGTAACCACACCAACGGTAGTCCTCTAATTAATTATCTCTTCCTCTCCCTGTTGGCATCAGCTGCTAGTAGTCGTTGGCATTTAGCAGCTGTACCCCTATCCAGAGGAGGCGAATTCTCGAATAGTTGGATTGGCCGGTTCTCGTCGCAGAATCCAATGAAACTTTCTAGTTTTTTGTTTTTTACCTGGATAGATAAGACCTGATGGCAGGGCTTAAAAAACAGAGATTCTTTTTTTTTTTTTTTTTTTTTTTAAGTATTAGGCAGGCTATGGCACCTTGCAAAGTTGAATTAATTGCAAGGCAGCCCCTACAACAATAATATGGTAATCATATGGTAGATTAGGTACGGTGAAAAAATGGTAATTTGGGTGTCTGCTTAGGAACGCCTAGGCACGGTGAAAAAATGGTAAACTGGGACACTTAGAAGAAAAAAAGCTGGTTGGACCAAAATTGTCAATATTAAGAAAAAAATATTTAAATAATATTAAATTATTAAAATTTAAAAATTTAAAATACAATAATAAATTATTAAATACTGATTGAATGAATTACGTGATTAATTTGTTATTGATTAAAATTAAAATATTAAATAAAACTCAAAAAAAATAAATGTGCAGTGAAAATAAACATAAAAAAAAGCGGTCGTTGGTATCTCTTAGTTTTACTGTACATCTCCTTGGTCATCAACTTTCTCTGTTTGATATTACAACTTAATTATATGAATAATGATAAAGAGTTCAAGCTTACTTTGTCCGGATTAAGTGATAAATTTGTCATTAGTCACCTAGCACATCAATATGGCATAATCGGAACAAAGTCGGAAAAGAGTTTCAAACTATGTTGGGCACCGTCTACTATGTAGTGCAGTTAGCAAAATCCTCCTGACAAGACTGAGTAATGTTATTCCTATTTTTTGTTTATTGAATATAAAAATTAACTCAATTTTAAATATATAATGATAAATATTTTTAAAATTGTGTTATTAAATATTTTAAAATATATAATTATAAAAAAATTATTAATTTTTTTAACAATACTAAATAAAAAAAAATTAATTATTCTTTTTATACCTACACATTTTAAGATATTCTACAATACAATTTTTAAAATATTTATCATTACTCATTTTGGATTATTTGACCGTTGAGCTGTTTACTTTTACAGTGTAGGGAAACACCAAACCCAAATGTTTCTTTTAGCATAACAAGCGAACAATCCACATCGCACACACACACATACAGACTGTAGACAATATAAAAATCAAATCTTTCCAGTAAGTGTCCAGCCAGCCTGCAACTTCCTAACGTTGTTCCTTCCGCTGTCTACATATATAGTATAACCTCATATATATCGGCGAGTATATATGGTAAAAATTTCCATGGAAGCCTGATTCTTGGGCTAGAAATATGTACCCACGTTTTTGTTAAAGCAAAGGGGTCCAGGGATTCACGTGCCTGTTACAACAGAATTTTAAATTTTTGTTTCATTAAAGATAAAAGATTACAGACTACATCATGCATAGAGAGGTAGTATCTTTATCATTATCACCAATTCCTTTGTGAATGCTTTTTGCCTTTTGGTCTGCTTATTCCAATTATTTTATAGAGTGATAGTATATATTTAAGAGGCAGACAAGAGGAATCAGTTGGGAATGCATAAAGGGTGTGGGTTTTCTTTGAGGGCCATGGGGTTTTCTGAGATGGGTAGGTGCTGCTTTGTTGGGGTATTCGCTGCTGTGCTGGTGTTTGGGTGGTTTGTGAGTAATGTGGTGGAGGGGTTCCCGGCAGAGGATCTGGTGGTTCGGTTGCCTGGTCAACCAAAGGTTGGGTTCAGGCAGTTTGCTGGGTATGTTGATGTGGATACTAGGAAAGGGAGGAGCTTGTTCTATTACTTTGTCGAGGCTGAGTCCGAGCCTCACAAGAAGCCCCTTACTCTCTGGCTCAATGGAGGTGATTGTTTATCTTTTTTTATTTTTTTTTATTTTTGGACTATGATGTTGTGCTGTTATGTCTGCTTAATGGAGTTCTTTTTTTGTTTTGTTTATTTATTTTTTTTTTTTTAACAACTTTTGGCTGCAACTGTTTTTTTCTTTTCCCTCTCCAACAATTGTACTTGTTGGTCTTGTCCTTCAATGTTGGTTTTCACGAGAAAGATTCATATCCTCATTCTTTTGCCTTCTCACTTTTCGCCTTTTGAAAAAGATTTTGGAATGTTAATTTTCCTATTCTCTTCCATGTAAATGGACATTCCACTAACATGTGTAGACTGTATAGGTGGCTAGATTCTATAACTTCAACAACCCTGTTGAAAGTGTAATTTTGGCATTGCTTGACCAAAGGATCCAACTTCAGATGCTAATATTGTCTTGATTCAACAGCATTAACTTGGATTTTTCAGAATTGGCCACAAATTTTTTGGCGAATTGATATTTTACCGAACATTTAACGAAGAATCAGCTACCTGAGAGTTGTGGGATTTTGCATATATGATTCAAACAAGTTATAATTGTGTATCATTAGATTCTATAGCCTGAAACATTACCTGAATGTAAGTTCATCGGTCTTAAAAATGTCTGTGCTAGTCATTGGATTGATGGTACCATTCCATGTTCAGGCCCAGGTTGTTCCTCCTTGGGTGGAGGTGCCTTCACAGAATTGGGTCCATTTTTCCCCAGAGGGGATGGCAGAGGCCTTCGAAGAAATTCAATGTCCTGGAACAGAGGTAACATATAGCAACCATAAAAAACTCCGCTTTAACCGTCCGCAAGTCTGGTGAAATCCTGATCTCACCCGTAGATCCCTTCTTTATTTTTACAGCATCAAATCTCCTCTTCGTGGAATCTCCTGCAGGAGTAGGATGGTCATACTCAAATACTTCCTCTGATTATACTACTGGGGATGCCTCTACTGGTATCAAAATAGCTTGCTCTTATGACATGATTAACAGCATATTGTGTACCCTTATTACAAGAATTGATTACCTTGCTTATAGATCTTTAGTGATCTAATCACTGTTAGTCGTTCTTGGTAGCCAAAGATATGCAGGTCTTCTTGTTGAAGTGGTTTGAGAAGTTCCCAGAACTCAAATCCCGAGAATTGTTTCTTACTGGAGAAAGCTATGCAGGTGTGCACATAGTATCAACAGATACAGTTCTTTTTTTATACTGAGTTTTTTAGGTTGAATTTACAGGATTGTTACTCTTTTATGAATGTCATCCACTTTTTCATGTAAAAATCGCAAAAGGAAACGGTTGTAAAAGATTAAAATTTTTGATTCATTGTATAATATAAAATTAAGTTCATCAGAGGCAATTGCTTTAGGTTGATGGAGAATTATAAACATCAGGTTTGTACAAGTTCAGACATTGTCAACAACAATTACAGCATATTGCTTTTGCTTTGTTCTATTTAACTCACGGGTTCAGTTAATTTCTCACATCTTTGAATCTCCAATGCAGGGCATTACATACCACAACTGGCCGAACTTCTATTGGACTATAATTTGCACTCCACTGGTTTCAAGTTCAATATAAAAGGAGTAGCTGTAAGAAAACATAAGAATTTCTATGTCCATCATACATTTGTCCATTGCTTTCTCATACTTCTTTGCTATATTGTGCTTGCTTGTATAACTTTTGATTTGTCTTAGTACTTTGCTTTCTCTGGTTAGATTGGGAATCCGCTTCTTAGACTTGATCGGGATGTTCCAGCACAATATGAATATTTTTGGTCCCATGGGATGATATCTGATGAAATTGGCCTCACGATCACGAATGAATGTGAATTTGATGACTACACTTATCCAAGTCCTCACAATGTAAGCGATGCATGCAACCAAGCCGTATTAGAAGCAAACAAAATAGTTGGTGAATACATAAACAATTACGACATCATACTTGATGTTTGTTATCCATCTATCGTAGAGCAAGAACTACGATTGAAGAAGACGGTACGTGCTTGTTTACCTTCTTTTTTATTGTGTTCCTAATTTTATGGTAAAATTAAACTTCTAATGTAATTCCCACTTGCTCTTTTCCAAATAAACGCAGGCTACGAAGATGAGTCTTGGTGTTGACGTGTGTATGACCTATGAAAGACATTTCTATTTCAATCTACCTGAGGTTCAGAAGGCTCTTCATGCAAATCGGACTAATCTACCTTACAGCTGGTCCATGTGCAGCGAGTAAGTAATATGTCCATTGCACTTAAAGCCATTTCCGGGGCAAAATGACATTTCAGGCAAGATGCGAAGATGTCCTAAGTCTGATGGTGTGCTTTCTCAGATTCCAAATTGTCTGATTCCTCTCATTGCATTGCTGGATAAAGCTATTAGCAAAAAGTTCAAAGCAGATGTTACGAGATATTGGCTCTTGCTTATATTACTACTTGCCATCGTTATTACTAAAAAATGCAGCTAACTAACGGTAACTTGGTTTGTTCCACAGGGCTCTAAATTACAGTGATTCCGATGGTAGTATTAACATAATTCCTATTCTGAAAAAGATTATTCAAAATGGTATTCCAGTCTGGGTATTCAGGTAAGTTCATGATGTATATCATTCGAAAGAATGTTCTCTATTTCTTACGTCCTTATTGCCAAAACCATCTTCTGTATGATATCATCATTATTTTTTAACGATGCAGTGGTGATCAAGATTCTGTTGTACCGCTGCTGGGATCGCGAACACTTGTCCGTGAACTAGCCCACGATCTGAAGTTCAAGATTACAGTCCCATACTCAGCTTGGTTTCACAAGGGCCAGGTACCTACACACTCGAATTCTTGAACTAATGAGATTTTTCTTTACAGAGATCATCAGTGTTGCATGGCCTCCTCAATTTGTGCACAAATATTTTCTGTATAGGTGGCGGGTTGGGTGACAGAATATGGAAATATGCTGTTTTTTGCTACAGTAAGAGGTGCTGCCCACATGGTGCCCTACGCACAGCCATCAAGAGCCCTGCATCTGTTCAGCTCATTTGTGCACGGTCGTAGATTGCCTAACTCAGCGCGTACTCCGGCAGATGGGTAGGAATTGTTTCCATCATTTATGGCATGTTGGTACAGTTTCAGAGTTCTTTTAAGAACCACAGTTCCAAAAATGTCCTTACCTTTAAGAAGACAATAAGGAAGTGATTCAGTTTTCAGCCATAATGATTTCAAGTAGAAAATGAGCACTTCAATTGTAATTGAGAATTGCAGAGGCTCATCTTCTTTTCATTAAGGGCAATTGTTTGTATCAAAATTTGACAGATCCAATTGGATCTCAGAGATTGAGATTGTGGTTTCAGTGTCATGCTCTACAGCTTTGTTGTACATACAACTTGTTTGGATATCTAGGCTGTGGTGTCACAGAATGTACTAAGATGGTGGTGGCACCAAAATTGTTGGAGATTAATCAATCAATACTGACAAAAGTGGCTGTTTAGAGTAACTAATTTCTTGACACTGCGTTAAGGAAGAGATTTGATTGTCACCTCTTTAAATCTGACCATTCACCTTCCCTTAGAGGAAAAACAAAAATCAAACATTACTGACTGAGAAATAATTAAGCGTTTTTCAATGTTCTTATTCACGCCAACAGATTTCCAGTCGAATCTCGTTGAAGCAGGATGGAAAGTCATTTTCTTGAACCACCGGTGACAGATCCTTGGTGTCAAAAATTGTCGTCCCTTATCACTTAAAATTACTATGAGAAATTCGAAGGTTTTCTTAACAGAACAAGACACCAATGTCTTCTAAATTCTCATAAATTTTTTTAATGTAGTTTTATTATTTTGTTCTTTCTTATTTCAATTTTATACTTGTATGTTTTGTTCTATTTGATTAAGGGATCTAAGTTCTGAATTACGGATAAATCATTGTGAATCATAAGGTCATGAAGGTACGATGAGAGTGCATATTTGATCTTGAGCGAGTAAAAGATGTTCAACTGATAAGACAGCCGCCACGTATTCTTGCATACGATCAAATAATTTTTTTTTTAACAGATTGATTAATTTCCTTCATAAATGAGTTCATACAGAACTAAACATAAAGATTAGAATTCAATAAAAGAAAAAGGGTAAAAATCTAAGTGAAAAAAATACGCATAGATATATAACTGAGCACAAAAAGAGCGTCCTTATATGGCCGAAGAATTTAGCCAAAGATTAATTAAAATAAATTCATTATAGTCAATCTTATTAATTAAAATAAATTCATTATAGTCAATCTTACTTGTAATTTCTGGTTAAAAAGCTCACTTTTATGGTGATTTTAAATTATGAGAAAATAATGAGAAAAAAATTGTAAAAAAAGGAAAATTGTGAGAAAAAAAGTTATTTGTATAAATGAAAAATATGTGGGAAAGAAAATAATAAAAAAATTGTGAAATAAAAAGTATAGAAAAATAAATTATTTGTATAAGTAAAGAATAAGTAAAAAAATAATGTGATTTTAATTTTCTAACAAGATTTTTCCATGTTTTCTTACATTTCCAAACAAA
Source organism: Carallia pectinifolia (assembly GCA_037832335.1). Classification (NCBI taxonomy): domain Eukaryota; kingdom Viridiplantae; phylum Streptophyta; class Magnoliopsida; order Malpighiales; family Rhizophoraceae; genus Carallia; species Carallia pectinifolia. Next base: position 1,685,472 of record CM075450.1, read on the forward strand.
ACATTACTGTCTTGTTTCGTAGTAGACCAGCAAAATTAAATTGAAATAAATAAAACGGTACACATTTTTCGACATTTTTTTTAATTTTTTTATCATGAAAAAAAAAATTTACTGAACGTGTTAGTCATTAGATTCTTTGACCGGAATTAAAATAACTCTCATTTATTTGAGTTATATTCAACAATTTCAAAAGAACTGACTCACATTTCAAATATTAATGAAATCGAGAATGATTCTCCTATTAGAGTTATGGTAGGAAAATTTAAGTTTAACATTGCGTATAATTATTTATACTCAAATAGGTCTTAGCATGAGTTAGTTAAAGAGTAACGCAAATATAAAGTTCGAATCTCAAATTCACAAGGTAAAAATCCGTTAATTTGTAACTGAATCATTGCATCAAGTGGTGACATTTTTTAATTTAAAAACTCATTCGATTAAGAGTTATAAGGATTAAAATGTACGACCCTATAAGACTGAGTTGGTCCACTGTTTTTTTGGGTATGATAAACACTGGCTTTAGATTTTTTCAGTTCACCGACAGACAGAAAAGATTTTTGCGCGTTTAGCAGAATAGCAGGTTTTACACTTCATTTGAGTCACAAGTCTAAACTACCCCAACCGTCCAAATTAATAAAGCCAATTGTTCTTATGAAACGACCAAAATGTCCATTCTGCAAGATTCGATCTTGTTCCTTCTCAAACATGCATTGCCAGCCCCAGCAAGCTTTGGGTTCTTGCAGGCAAGACCCAGTTAAAGATTCTGTAAGATTTCTCCTCCTCCAGCGCTGAACAAGTATGAACTATCTCGTTGTCTCAATCACTTAATCAACAGCGTACTGTTTCATGTTTTTGGCATTTACTGTTTCTGATCCTGTCTTGGGTTTTGCCGTTTTGGGATTTGTTTTCAATTTTACCGTATTGATGTCACGTTGAAGTTGTTAGATAATTGAGATGGTTGATGGTGTCAACTGGCAATCATTTGGCCACCTTGGGCCATTTTTCTCAACTGTTTCCAACTTTGTGAAGCCGATAGTAATGGGTCACTTTAGGTTCTGGATCTTCCAATCATTGAATGGAGTTATTGCAGTTGGCTCATTTCTGTCCTTCCTTTTAGCCATGGCATTTGCGTGTTTGTTTCTAATTCCAAGATCCCAGCCAGGGATTCATAATCTTGATGTTCCCATGTCCAATAATGTATCAATCAAGCAGTGCAATGCTTTTGAAGGAAGCTGGATCCAGGAACCGAGTTACCCTTTATACAATGCCTCAGATTGTCCTTTTGCAGAGCGTGGATTTAACTGCTTGGCTAACGGGAGAAGAGATCGAGGGTATATGAAATGGAGATGGAAGCCTAGAAATTGTGACATTCCAAGGTTTGATGTGCATGAAATTCTTAGAAAGCTACGTGGGAAACGGGTCACTTTTGTTGGTGATTCATTGAGCAGAACGCAGTGGGAGTCTTTGATATGCATGCTGATGACGGGTGTGGAGGACAAGAACAGCGTTTATGAAGTCAACAGGAACCAGATCAACAAAAATATTAGGTTCCTAGGTGTGCGGTTTAGCTCGTTTGATTTGAGAATTGACTTTTATCGCTCTGTTTTCCTGGTAGAGCCAGGCCCGGTACCTAGGCGTGCACCAAAGAGGGTCAAATCAACTATCAAACTTGATAGTTTGGATGATATCAGCCATGAGTGGATTGATTCTGATGTTCTAGTGTTTAATTCAGGGCATTGGTGGACGTCAAGTAAACTTTTTGAAATGTAAGCTTACTTCTCTCACTGTTGGCTTTCAGAAAATATATGGGGCACGCTCCTTTGATGTATGCATTTTTATTCCACTCAATATCTGCATATGAGTCCTATAAAGCCTAAATTTTTAGATTATGGGCCTGCTAATGAAGTTCTGTTTTTTGTACTCTTTAATTTCCTTAGCTGAAAGATGAATGCTTTGTTCGTAGCTTACACATTTGGCTTTAAGCTTTAGTCATCTTATTAAATCCAAATGTGTATGATGCAATCAGCTCTTCCTTAGTCGGTCATGTCCTGGCTTAACCCAGGATAGTTTCTTGACTGCATAAGTTTGCTTGCTAAACTAGGGGTTTTCATATAAGTTCTAAGATTGCCTCAAGGAATGTGTATGGATACTCAGACTGGCAAGGAAGAGTCCAATTTATTGTGACCTTCATTTAGTAGCAGAGCTTTCCCTGTTAAACCTTTGGAATTTCTCGAACAAAAAGGTTCGTGAGAAAATAAAGTCGGCATAAAATTCTATAAAGATTGTGAGCAATTGCACAAAAACATGATGGTTTATGCACCTGAAATTCTTCCAAATGTCATGCCTTTTGAACCATTTATGGTCTTCCCAACCGTATTCTCACCATCAACAACAATTTTAAATCTGAGGATCTTCTCATGTGTTTACAACTAAAATTGCTAATCCATCTCTTCCAAGTTTTCAATCTACATATAATTTTCAATCTGTCTGCAATTTAGAGATAACTTTCTGCGAATAAAAGTGTAGAATGATCCTAACATGTTTTTCCAGACAGGGGCTGCTATTTCTCTGTAGGTGGTTCGCTGAAACTTGGAATGCCTATCACTGCTGCCTTCAGAACAGCACTGAAAACATGGGCTTCCTGGGCTGAGACTACAATCAATCCAAATAGGACAAGTGTTTTCTTTCGAACCTTTGAGGCCTCCCATTGGAGGTGTGTTTTCCTGTATGATTATTACTGCATTGCTTTCTATTTTGTAACTTCCACCATACTAGTTGGTGGCAATACTGTCTCAGTGGAGTCTGTCTTCTCTGGTCAACCAAAGTTCAACCGATCTGTTTTAGACTGTGTAACCATCAGTGCTTCAGGTGCTTCACTAGATGGTTTCTGGATTAATAGGTTTGAAAAACTGAGAGTTGTTTTTTATTTTTGTATGTAAGTACATTCTTCTCTATGTCCACACACTTGATTGTGTTTGAAACTTGACTTACATTTTTTTGTCTCTATGCTAGTGGCCGGAACCGTCTTTCTTGCAAGGTGACTCGTCGCCCTTCCTCAAAAGCTGGAGGCAGAGACCGGAGTCCAATTTCAGATGTCATAATCAAGGTTGTGAAGAAAATGGCTGTACCAGTGACAGTTCTGCATGTGACCCCAATGGGAGCCTTCCGGAGTGATGCACATGTTGGAACTTGGAGTGACAATCCATCCGTGCGTGATTGCAGCCACTGGTGTCTACCTGGTGTACCTGATATGTGGAATGAAATTCTCTTGTCCCATTTGCTGTAATGGGCATATATTTCCCATCTTGTAGCCTATTATCTCTATTTGGTTGGACGTCTGCAGGCGTCTATAGTTCTATCCTACATAACTTCATACGAAATGTATGGGCTAGAAAATCAAACTTGCACATAAATATGGACCTGTGTACAATTCTAGGAATGACTTAAATTCATCATTTTTTGTTCGTTATTTGTATTGTCCAATCTTTGGTGGTTGTTGACAAACTGATGTATTTTCCAGATGTCAACGCCTTTCTCTGCAATAAAAATACGACTGTTTTGAATGCCAAGGCTTCATTCAACTTGAAGCGTTGGCCAAGATTGTAGGCCATGCTTCCTGATCTGTTCTGGTAAGCTTCAGCACTGTTACAGTGACTGCGCTACAGAGCATGCCTTAGCGCAAATTAAGGGATGGGTTCTTTTCAAGATTAATTAGAGCTGAAGCTTTCGTTCCACCGGCGTAGAAGGGAAAAGAAAAAAAATAAAGGGAAAACTACGCTACTTTATTATTTCCTTAATGTAAACACATTCATCAATGTTATTCATCCAGCCAGTCAGCTGAATGCCTGACTCTGAATCGAACTACCCATCAAGCTTAGATTTTTCAACCATGTGGTCTGGCCAACCTGACGGCCCCGATCTGATTGGACTAATTTTGTAGGTAAGATTGTAACTGCACATTTCATCTAATAATATTTAATAATTTTTTTAATTTTAATTATTTAATAACATATATAATTTTAATTTTACTTTAATTATATTTAAAAAATCCCACCAAATAAAAGAATCTCACCAAATACCCATCATATTTTGCTAGTTTGCCGTGATTTTGGGAATGTGCCTCTGTATAGCATCTAGGGATCTAGGGGGTCATTTTGATGAAACTTCAGGAAGTAAAAATGACTACTGACATTCAACGTAAATGAGGGTGTAATTCTAAAAGTTTTTTTTTCCCCAAAAAAAAAAAAATCATCACAAATATATTAATTATTAAATCCTTAAATTAGAATTAAAATAATTCTCATTTAAACAGTCCATTTAACAACCTGATCGAGACATATCAACCTGATCGATGCAAGACATACCACCCCCAAAAAGCTTTTCCCTGCTTTATCCCATTGGTCATCTTTATTAATATTTCATACTTCAGAGCATGAAATGCATAAATGAAGCCAAATTTACCGACTCTGTCCCCTGTTATGCACAAGGGAGTTTTGGCAATGGCGACGAGAATGAGCTTTGGAAGAATAGCAAGGGTGGTTCAAAAAAAAGAAAAAACCAGAAGAAGAATAGCCAGGTAAATTGAGTAAAGCATAAAAACTGAGAAGTGTTTTCCAATGCAAACAAAGCCATCCCACGAATCTTAGCATGAGAGTCAAGTCTCTAAAATATTGTAATAAATTTTAACGCACACACTTTTTTTTTTTTTCAAAGAAAAAAAAATTCATAGGTCATTTGCTCTCACACTACAAATATGCACCCAGAACCACCTCTTTCTCTCCACAAGAGCTCGACCAAAATTAACTTGAATCAACTATTATAGACCCTCGACATGGCCTCTCCCAATACCTTCTACTTCCCTCAGTTCCCTCCTCCACCCAACCCCTTTCTCCGGCCACCACCGCCTTCACCTCCTCATGTAAGCCCACCTCCGCCACCACCTCGTAAACAGCCACCACCACCGCCTCCACCTTCTCGTGTAAGTCCACCTCCGCCACCATTCTCACCACCCCATGTACCGCCGCCACCATCACCTATCCCACTTCCGCCTCCTCCATCTCCAAGCAACCACACAATAGTCATAGTCATTGTGTTTGTATCATTTGGTGGCCTCTTATTTCTGGCATTCCTGGCTGCTGCCCTCTGTTGCATCATCAAGAAGAAAAAGAAGACAGTTCAAGAACCGGACTTGGTTCATGTTGATGAGCACCTTAAGGTGAAAGAGGCCATTGTGCAGGGTCCCCATGGGCCACAAGCCATGGTGCTGGAGTTTGAGGATGATGTGCATGTTGATGAAGTGATCAGGAAGAATGAGAACGTGGGTCAAGGTTTGCATGCTAAGTCTGTAGCAAAGGGCTAATCATCATCGCCAACTTGAACACAAGGCCTAATTAAGCACATAAGTACTTACCCAATGTAAAATTCCCCCTCATTGCAATAATTTTATGCCAATTTGAAATGTTTAAATTAATAAACACTCAATAAAATCTGTATTTACAGGTTGAGTTCGTTTCAATTTGTTACTTTCTTCACTTGTGATTGTCGAGCATTGGTTCATGTGTTTGGGTTTAGGCCCATAACGTATTAATTGTTTTTTTATCCAACCTGATAAATGACATAAATAAGTGAGTTAGCTAATAGGTATCAATTATATAAAAAGAAAGTTGAAAGGCCTAAAATCACTATTATATAAAGGACTTTTTCCTTTTTTTTAGTTGAACGAACGCACAAGATCAAAAACAGAACGTTAAAAGGTTATATAGAACAAAGGAGAGAGAGACTCTTATGATTATTCTTTATTTTAAGGTATTTGTCCTATAAAAATAAAAGTGATTTTTAATTGTGATTTTACTCTTACTATCAAAATGCTTGGTGATTCAGCCCAATATCCTAGACTAGAGAATAACTCCAGTTGAAATATTTATATTTTACAGTATTTTTTAAGTAGAATTTCTTGCCATTTAATTTCCTACATCTAGTAAACATAACAAGAGAAAAAAAATATATCACTGGAGAGAATTTGAAACGAATGTTGGAGTTTGGAGGAAGTGAAACCAATAGGAGAACCTATTGACCATAAAATATAGGAAACCCTGTTGTCGTTATTATCACCAACATAGGAATACAACCCCAATTAATTTTTTTAAACGCGGACATTATAATGTGGGTGCGATATCGTTTCGTGAATAAAGAAGCACTTTCTTACTGTCCCCAGAGAAAAAAATGTTTGTTGCATCATATCAAGATTTTTGGTCAATCTCAATTTTGAAACCGATTGTTAGCGACACGTTATCTATTACTTAATATGATTGTTGTAGCAAATCAAGATTTTGGACAATAAATCTCACTCTGGAAACCGATTGTTAGCCTAGTAAGTAGGAATGGTCACCAACTGGTGCCTTGTACATTTAAGATTTAAGAAACTTGAGGAATAACTAAGATGAAATCACAATATAATAACTCTAGGGCCAGGTGGGCTTGGTTCACCCACATCACTTGCGCATCAACATTTAACACAATTAATTGTTTTTTTAAGAGATAGTCTAAGTGAGTAAATACTTAGACATAAATTTTAGAAACATTGAATTCAAATTTTAGAGAAAAAGAGATAGTAATTATAAGAGAGCAGAGTTTATAATTAAAAAAACACACAATTAATTAAGGGGATATATATTTTTTTAATTCTAAACTTTTAAGTTTTTTGACATTTTATTTGAGTTCTAAATCTTTTAATTTTCTACCAAATCAGTCTCTCTATTTACTAAAAGTGATCAATCTATTAAAAAATAATTTAACTTTACAAAAAATTATTTAAAAAAAGATTAAATAAATAAATTGAATGTCTTTTCTATTAAAAATATACATATTACCTATTTAATTTGTATATTTGTTGATTAAAAAATATTTAATATGCATATTTTATTTATAAAAAAATATTTAATTTATATATTTAATTTTTTTAAATAATTTTTATTAATTTAAAATCATTTATTAATGGATTGACCACTTTTTATAATTTAAAGGACTGATATAATAAGAAATTAAAAAGTTTAGAACTCAAATGAAATGTCAAAAAATTTTAAAATTAAATATAAAAAAATCTAAAAGTTTAAGATCAAAAATATACTTATCCCATTACATAAGATATTCTAAAATTTTTTAATTTTGTAATCAGATTTTAATTCTCAATTATTTTTCTCATTTTTTTGGACTGAAAATAAAAAATAAAGAGCTGTCATCGGCATTTTTAAAAACGCCAGGAATTGCTAAATCAACTGTTTCGAACCCACAGGTTGACCATTTCTCTCCTCTTTCCCCTCAATCCGTGTCCCCAAAAACCACAGCGCCCCTTGTTTTGCCTATGAACATCAAAAGACCATATTACCCTTTGTTAATTATTTTGCGTCACCCATATATATACTCGTATATGGTGACTAATTTAAACAGAGCTTAGCTAATCTGACCTACCTGAAAGCTAATAATTAGCCTTGCAGTTGGCATTTGGTTTGTCTAGAAGCACAGAGGTTGAGACTGCCCGCTATTTTACCACCATGTCAGCTTTACTCCACCTCACTAAGCTCCAATTTGCATGGACACCACGCGGCCAAGGCCCGACCTACCAACGTCGCAGTCCATCATCCTCCGCCGTTAGATTCCGTCCTCCACCCGTCTTTGCTACCGTGAGTGGCCCGGCGACGCCACTTTCAAGACATCAAAAAACCCACTCTATGCCACCGGAGAAAGTGGAAATGTTCAAGTCGCTGGAGAATTGGGCCGCGCAGAATGTGCTGCCGTTCCTGAAGCCTGTGGACCAATGCTGGCAACCCCAGAACTTCCTGCCTGACCCCACATTACCTATGGATGATTTCGCCTATCAGGTGCGGGCCCTGCGTGATCGGACGGCTGAGCTTCCGGATGAGTATTTCGTAGTGCTGGTGGGCGATATGATCACCGAGGACGCGCTGCCCACGTACCAGACCCTTATTAACACTCTCGATGGGGTGAGGGACGAGACTGGATCCAGCCAGAGCCCATGGGCCTTGTGGACCCGGGCCTGGACTGCCGAGGAGAACCGGCATGGGGACTTGCTTCGGACTTATTTGTATTTGTCGGGTCGGGTCGATATGCTGATGATTGAGCGGACTGTCCAGCATCTAATTGGTGCTGGCATGGTGAGTAGGTTTTTTTTTTTTTTTTGGGTATTTGCGGAACATTATTTAATCATAATTTGCTTAACATATATTGTTTTTTTTTTTTTTTGGTATAAATATCCGTCGTGACATTATGGTTCTAATCCTAAAAACATTTTTTTTTTGTTAACAAAGTTGCATGCATAATCTACTCGTCTCCAGACTTTAAAATTGTAGAATCTCAGGACTTTTTTTCGGAATAAATATTCCATTAGTGATATAAAAGAAGAGATTATTGGTTCAATTAAATTAATAATCACAGTGTTCGTAATGTAGGTTCCAGGAACAGAAAACAACCCATACTTGGGCTTCGTCTACACGTCGTTCCAAGAGAGAGCCACATTTGTGTCGCACGGTAACACGGCTCGGTTGGCTAAGGAAGGGGGTGATCTGGTGTTGGCGCGCATATGTGGCAGCATTGCATCGGACGAGAAGCGCCACGAGAACGCCTACATCAAGATCGTCGAAAAGCTCCTCGAGCTGGACCCTACGGGGGGAATGCTAGCAATAGCTGACATGATGCGCAAGAAAATCACAATGCCGGCCCATCTCATGTACGATGGGCAGGACCCACATATCTTTGAGCACTTCTCGGCTGTGGCGCAGCGGATTGGGGTGTACACGGCCCACGACTATGCTGATATTTTGGAGTTCTTGATCGGACGGTGGAAATTGGAGAAACTGGAGGGACTAACGGGTGAGGGAAAGAACGCGCAGGAGTTTGTGTGTGGGTTACCACCCAGGATTAGGAAGCTGCAGGAGCGAGCCGATGAGAGGGCCAAAAAAATGAAGCCGCAAGCAGTGAAGTTTAGCTGGATTTTCAATAGAGAGGTGTCTCTTGGGCCTAATTTCAAATAACTTGAAATCAATGTTTTGTTTTTTTATTTTTTTATATAATGTTTTGTTTTTTTTTTGTATTATTTTTCTGTGTTTTTTTTTCGTTAATTTCTGTTTTTAAGTGGTTTTCTAAGCTAGTCTCTGCATAGTTAGATGCAAATGAGACAAGGCACATAAACTGCATATAGTTTCTCATTGCAAGAGTGTTTTCTTTTTCTTTTATTCTTTTCTTTTTTTTTTTTTTCTTAGAACTGAAAAAAAAAAAAAGTAAAGAAAATGACATCATTATGATGAAAAAATTGAATAGAAATAGAAGATATAGAAGGAGGGGCTATTAAATTTACCGCTTCTTTTCTAGTAATATATGTGTGTGTGTGTGTGTGTGTGTGTGTGTGTGTGTATTCTTTTAGTTTTAATTTATAGTATTTGTTCGCCTGGCATTAAAAAAAAAATCTTAAAAAAATTTGTGATACAAACTTTTTTGGAAATTTTCGACGAAACAAATTTGTAGGCCAATTAGGCTAATGAGTAACGAACGGAGACAAGTTTACACTGTATAACCCACTAAGGCAGAAATATTAATTTCAGAAATAAAGACACTTGTTACAATATATATATATTTTTTAACTTTAAATGAGAGTTAAACTGATAAAGGAGAAGAGGTAAAAGGAGAAAAGGGAGAGTGCAGTGAAAGTTAAATTTTTAATTACGTATTTAATTAATAAAATTAATAATTATTTAAATTAATACTCAAGATTAATTATTAGAATATATCATAAACAAAATTTTGTTAGTTATAGTTATTTTTTACTTACCTAACTTGTATTGTTGATGTTGGCTATCAAAAAATTAAAAATTAAATATATTGTAAATTTATTATTAAAAAATATTTAATGTGTTAATTTTTAATTAATAATTATAAATAAAAAAATAAAAAGTGATTATAAATACAAAGAAATGCAATAGTGGATATACAAACTTCCTTAATTGGGCACGTATAGCCCAACCTTCCTGCCAAACGGGTTAAACTTGGGCAGGAATAGTGTCATCCAGCCCAATACTGCGGCTTAGCTGGGCAATGGATCCCATTGACATGTACTCGGAGGAGGAGCCTTAACCTGCATCAAATTAAAAATCTGCAGTAGAGCCTTTCTTTGGGTTTGATCCTTTTTGGTTTATTGGAAGTTGGAAATTATGGTCCATAGATTAAAGTACGTGCATGGAACATGAATTTGGTGGAGCAGTGAAGTGTTTAATTTCAAGCCTAAGCGGACTGTGGACTAATGTCGTCAATGGTCCCGACACCATTTGAAAACCAGATTTAGGATTTTGAAACACGAACAAGTTACGTCGCGGAGAAGGCATAGCAAGGTCGGTGGGCTCCACGGCACACACGTAAGTTTTATTTTTTTATTTTTATTTTTATTTTTTTTTCAAATATAAGATGTGCTAGTGTAATGTACAACTTCTGTATGATATAACTAGCTTACTACAAGCACTACGCACGAATAGTTTAAAAGTAATCATATTTTATTTTTCTGGTAAATTTTACATAAATTTGGTAGTAAACAATAAAATCTTTTTAATTTACATCTCATTTTTCAGTTTAAGTTGGTTAAAAAAAAATATAATAAAAAATTATAAGAATTCAAAATATATAATAAAAATTTATACGAAAATATAAATCAAACTTATTGGAAGATCCAAGAATGTAAGAGTTAAAACTGCTTCTGTCTGAATTTTTGAGAAGGAAAAAAAAAAAAGCTGCAACTGCTACACGGAAAATATTTGTGTTCACAAACTTTGTAATACTTTTCATAATCTAGTAAATTCATGAAGAACAGTTTACATATTTACTAGGGAGCACGGACAAGCCAATTTAGCCGACGGATATGGATTCACATCAGATACAGCACAGACATGTTTTAAGACACAAAAAATATGTTTGCCAAAAAAAAATTCAAACACACAGAAGAACAGGGTTAAGACATGCCGAGGATACTTTTTTTTTTTTTGAAAAAAAAGTAAAAAAATTTAAAAAATTATAAAAAGGTGGGGGGGGGGGATTTTTTTTTTTTTTTGTTTTTCTTTTTGTAGGAACAATAAGAAAAACCAATAACAAGATGTAGGAACAATAAGAAAACCAATTACAAATGATTTTCTTTCATTAAGAACATAACAATACAAATTAATTTTGTTTTGGCCATTTTCTCAGTGACCAAATAGCTACACAAAAATTAAAAACATAGTTTATGGTTTAAAATTGGAATTTAAATGCAAATGAGAATCAAGTCGAATCGGAAATAAAATAGTTAATTTTAAAACATGTTTATCTTGTATAGGAAATGAAATCAAATTCCCTTTCTAATTGTTTGTTTTAATTTAAAATTGGAACAAATATTAAATATAATATAAGAGAAATGTTATTGAAATTAAAAAAAATTAAATGTAAACTAAAAATGATGAAATATAGAATAATATGTAATATCAAAATTAAAAATATTAAAGTAACTATAAAAAAAATTGTAAATATATCACCATTGGGAATTAATCTACTACCAGTAGTCGTCAGAATAATAATATTAATTTTGTGCTAATATTTTTAAATAATGATAATAATAATTATTATATTGTAATTGTTATAATTATAATAATTATTATTGTTAACATGTATGTTTACCGCCATGTCAGCTTCACTCCACCTCACCTACCCGAAAGTGGGAAGCTTACAATTAGCCTCGCCGCTGGCATTTGGTTTGCCTAGACGCACAGAGGCTGAGACTGCCCACTATTTTACCACCATGTCAGCTTTACTCCACCTCACTATGCTCCAAGTTGCATGGACACCACGCGGCCAAAGCCCGACCCACCAACGTCGCAGTCTACCATCCTCCGCCGTCAGATTCCGTCCACCACCTGTCTTTGCCGCCATGAGAGCGCCGGCTACGCCACTCTCAAGACATCAAAAGACCCACTCTATGCCACCGGAGAAAGTGGAAATGTTCAAGTCGCTGGAGAATTGGGGCGCGCAGAATGTGCTGCCGTTCCTGAAGCCTGTGGACCAATGCTGGCAACCCCAGAACTTCCTGCTTGACTCCACATTACCTATGGATGATTTCGCCTATCAGGTGCGAGACCTGCGTTATCGGACGGCGGAGCTTCCGGATGAGTATTTCGTAGTGCTGGTGGGCAATATGATCACAGAGGACGCGCTGGCCACATACGAGACCCTTTTTTTTTTTTTTTTTTTTTACAAAGAATTCTATTAAGCATTTGGATGAGTAAGTGAAATTAAGTGATATTTAAATTTTTTATTTATTGATTAAAAAATATTTTTTTCAGTCAGTTAATCAAATGCTCAATTTTTGTACGAGACCTTTATTAACTTTCTCGATGGAGTCGATGGAGTGAGGGACGAGACTGGATTCAGCCAGAGGCCATGGGCCTTGTGGACTCGGGCCTGCCGAGGAGAATCGGCATGGGGATTTGCTGCGGACTTACTTGTATTTGTCGGGTCGGGTCGATATGCTGATGATTGAGCGGACCGTCCAGCATCTAATTGGTGCGGGCTAACACAAAAAAATTCATCAACTTCACGTAAAATAATAAATTTAATTAAAATTTTTTAAAAAAGTAATTTATCTATTATAGAATATTTTCCGAACAAATTTAATATATCGTAATTTTTTATAAACAGAATCCGTCTATCTTAATAGCGTGTTCATAAAAATTTGTTACATGTTAGTAACTGGTGACATATATAATTATTATATTATTGAGAAAAATAAATTCTATTTAAAAAAATTATAACGTGTTAGATTTATTATAAAAAATTTAAATAGAAATAAACTACTACTTCTTAAAATTGATGTTAGATTTATTACTTTATATAAACTTAATAATTTTTTTTTGTATATTAACCTTTTATTTTTCGTATTTGCAGAACATTGTTTTAATCATAATTTGCTCAACATATATTATTTTTTTTTCTTTTAATATTCGTTATGACATTGTATTCAAGCGGTTCTAATCTTGGAAACATTGTTCTTATTAACAAAGTTGCATGCATAGACTCTTTCCCAGAATTTATAAACGTGGGAATCTCGAGAATTTTTTTTTTTGGAAATAAATATTCAATTAGTGATTTAAAAAAAGAGATTACTGGTTAAATTAATAATTATAGTGTACGCAATATAGGTCCTTGGAACAGAAAACAACCCGTACTTGGGCTTCGTCTATACGTCGTTCCAAGAGAGAGCCACATTTGTGTCGCACGGCAACACGGCTCGGTTGGCTAAGGAAGGCGGTGATCCGGTGCTAGCGCGCATATGTGGAACCATTGCATCGGACGAAAGGCGCCACGAGAAAGCGTACATCAAGATCGTAGAAAAGCTGCTCGAGGTGGATCCCACGGGCGGAATGTTAGCAATAGCTGACATGATAAGCAAGAAAATCACAATGCCGGGCCACCTCATGTACGATGGGCAGGACCCACATATCTTTGAGCACTTCTCGGCTGCGGCGCAGCGGATTGGCGTGTACACTACCTACGACTATGCTGACATTTTTGAGTTCTTAATCGGACGGTGGAAATTGGAGAAGCTGGAGGGACTGACAGGTGAGGTGAGGGAAAGAACGCACAGGAGTTTGTGTGTGGGTTACCGCCCAAAATTAGGAAGCTGCAGGAGCGAGCTGATGAGAGGGCTAAGAAAATGGAGCCGCAAGCCATGAGGTTTAGCTGGATTTTCAATAGAGATGTGTCCCTCGTGTGATCAGACACTGGTGGTGGGCTTGATTCTAAATTACTTAAAATCAATGTTTTGTTTTTTTATGTATAACTAATATTATATTTGTATAATGTGCAAGTTTATCAAATTGATCTAATTTTTTTTGTATTTTATTTAAAATATAAAAATAAAATACATTTAAATGTTGAGTACTATTTAAAAAAAAAATAAAAAATAATAATATTTTTTTTTCTCTAAATCTAACTTAAGATTATTCACTCAATTGAGGAAAAATTATGCTTTAAGATTAAAAGAAAAAAAAATAAAGAGAAGATATTTTTTGTAATTAAAAAATTAAAATATTTATAATCAATTATAAGCACTAATCTTAATAAAAAATTATTTAATTGAAAAAAATAGAATCTGTGTTGAAGTTAATATCTTACAATTAGTGTAAGATAAGACACATAATTTTCTCTATTCAATAAGCAATTAAGTCAAAAGAGGAGTTGGTCTTTATCAATGGCTTGAAAACAAATATGAGCTCGTTAGAGTAGCAAAATTACAATTTGCAATTTCCATTGTCAAGTTGCTCACCGCTTGCTGTTATTGATTAAATAAGTTGGCAGCTACCTAATAAATGCAACAATTCAAATTAAAGAAGGTAGCATGCATGCGCGATCTGGAAAAGATTCTGGCGCATGCATGACATTTATTTCAAGTCTATCTGCTACTTGGATGAACGCACGATATAGATGTTCGTGAGTTTGCAGAAATGATAGTGTCTGAGCATCCAAGAGTCCAAGAGAAGCTTTAAACCCAAAACTTATATGAATAGAGAGTGCATAAGAGAAATACTGAATATACTTAAAAATTAGATAGTAAGGTATACTAAATGTAATTTGTAAATTTTTTTATTATTTGTAATAAAATATTTTCTGATCGTCTTTATCATGGATATAGGCTTTCAAACAAACCATGTAAATTTTTATGTCTAATTGTGTTATTATTTTTATCACATTTATTCTACTTAATTAATTAGTTTTAAATTCGAGATCTAGTGGATCTATCATAATAACTTGAAATTGTGAAATATAATTAAGAAAAAACAAAATAATAGTATTAATGCAAGTAAAAGATACTTTTACGTTTATAATGGAAAAAAAAGATTGCATGTATATAAAAATCTTAAAATATTTTGAAATTAAAATTTTAATTTTAATGAAATTATAAAAGGAAATACAATTATTAAAATCTTGATATTAAGAAAGAATATAATTATTAAAATCCTGATTATGTTAGACATGGCTTGCTGGGCATTCCAAGGCCTTAGAATGCCCAGCAAGTCCATAGACATGGTTCCATTATAGAGCCATATCCATGGCTTGTTGGGCATTTAAAGTCCATGGAAATAGCTCTATTCTTAAATAAAAGAATTACAATTCTATTTAATGGGACATGAGATTTTATGTGAGAGATTTTGAGTTTGAGTGCCACTAAATGCAATGTCGCTTGAACAAGGATTATTGGGTACAACGAAATTTAGGTCTTTCTTGACATGTTGTAACTATTTAAACCATTCTCATTATTGAAAAGAGGCTTAATTTTTTTTGACAGGACTGTGGACGTATCACTATCGCTCTTTCATTTTTTTAACCCAAAAAAAAAGAAAAGAATTACAAAGTAATATCAGAATTAACTGACTGCAAGCTTTAAGTTAAGCAGTCAGTGATTTTTATGGTTAAGAGTGTGACGGAATTCAATTTCTAACACACCTTTTTTCTTTCGTACAAAGGTTAGCTTTCTCGCGCCATGATATCTCATATTTCATATATGACATATTAATTTACTTATTTTGTCTTTTGTTGAGAATGTTTTTAAACTTTTTTGGCTAAATGAATTATTATTTTTTTTTTGGTAGCACTGAATCACTCTGTTTTGATGTGTTTGTATATGACTTAGATATGGATCACTGTTCAAGACAAGTCTAGTTGATTTACCCGTTGTAGAAGTGATAAATGGACTCCTTTGCCCAGTTTATTGGCCAAAATGCTGAGATGAAAAACGTTATTAGTGCGGGTTCTGTTTACAAACAATTCAAGAAGTTAGTTGCCGAATATTTTGGGAACGAAAGGCTTAAACGAATCATTTTTCCTGAAATGGAAGTAATAATCAATGATGCTTTAGATTCATGGACAACCAAGCCGAAGTTCATGACGCCTGTTCAGCGATTTGTCATTCTCCAACTATATATTATGCTTGACAATGTCGTTTTAAAATTTAAAATTTTATATATAATTCGTTTTTAGGTCTCAACAGCAACATAACGTCACTGTGTCAGAACTTTAATGACTCTGCAATTTTTGCAGACGATATTGAATTTCTTTGCAAAGCTGCTTTCCCGGCACTATCCTGAAAATTGCGAGGTAATCGAAGTGATTTGTAAACATGCTATTGTCCTTTCCCTTGAATATACCTGGTACTACATTTCACAAATGCTCGCAGGTACTATATAATTCAAATGAGAGTAGACACCTAATAATAGCTAAAAAGTTAGCGTATAAGTATTTAAATTATTAAATAGTAAAAAATTTATCGAATTTAACGATGAGGACATTGTGTCTGCAAAAATTGTCGTTCTCATCAGAGTGAGGAAGTTGAACAAGTTGTGGCGTCTATGGTCAACTCTTATGGACAAGCCGTTTTGTTTGTTTTCCGCCTACCTTTCTCTGTTTCTCGTTTCTTATTTCTATTTTCCTTTCCATTTTCTAGTTCCGTTGAATCTTTTTGGTGCGGCCTTTCGAGTTTGTGGTTTTTTTTGGGTGCAAGGCCTTTTGGGTTTTGTTGGTTACTGAGAAATTGAGAAAAAAAAAAGCATATATGTTCTTAAGCATTGCAAGCAAAAGCTTAATTGAATCATAGTATTGTTTTTACAGTAGTATATAAAGCGTCAATACACCTTAAATTTACAAACTATTTGGATTGTGGAATTTGCAGTCGAAAGAATTAGATTAGAAAGAATTGGATTAAAACAGGTGGAATAATTGCATTTAGATTGCACTGAGTATGAGAAAGTGATTCTAATGTCAGGAGAAACAAGTGACATGGACCCCCGAATCTCACCCAAATGGTAAGAATGATGATACATAAAACATGTAACGTGAGATGCGGATAAAATGTAAACAACAAAAATCGGGTGGTTCTTGTCACACTAAGAACCTAACAAACAAACCCATCAACTGACCAACGTCCTTAATTCCTAGCTAACTTTCCACAAGTGCTAAGCAAGTTTCTGATCATTTCCTCTCAATTCACTCTCGACCATCCTCCTACTAGCATTAATGTACAGTCGGGATTATTACCCTTCAAACACCCACTAATCATTATGTTCAAACAAGAAAACTAAATTTCTTTCAATTACGTCAAACAATTCACGTGCAAGACCCATCTCACCCATGCTTGCACAATGATACCAAGTCTATGTGAGCAGTTTCACATGGAGCACCTTCCTACCAAAATCCATAACCCCAAAACAGCAATAAATCTGAATCAACGATTTCTGCACAGACAAGAAAAACGAGATGGACCACATTCTTCGTAGCTTGGTCATTGACACTTTTGTCCAAATACTAACTGCTTGTTTGGGAACAAAAAACACACAAGGGAACTCCATGCAAGAAGAAGGAATAGAGGATGGAATCAGATAAGGTATCATGTTTGGCAACATGATGGAAAGGGGAAAAAAAAAAAACACTGGCCAGGGTTTTTCTACCCTGGCCCACAACAAGCCATTCTCCCCAACTTTTGGCCAGCCGCTTTTTTTTTCTTTTTTGTTTTTTACTTTAAATTACTTTTTTTTATCTTCATTATAATTTTCTAATTTTTATCTTTAAAAAATAAAATAAATATTATAATATTTTTTATTTTCTTTCATTTTACATTTCACTCATTTTCAGATACAATATTTTTAATTTTTTTTACATAATATTCTCCTAAATATAAGAAAAATGAAGTGCATTCATCTCTTTTACTATTCATACTTTTCATTCATCTCTCTCTTAAATATTCATCTATTTCAATATTCATTCTTTTCATTTTCATTTCTCTTTTCTTATATTTTTTTTTGAAACAAAGGGTAAAGCTCTCACCTTTACACACGAACCAACAAACCAAGCAAAATTATAGTCCAATTTTGGGTTGGCACCGGCCGTAGACAAAAGGGTGGGTGGGACTTGTCAAATGTTTGAGAAGGAGCCAGTGGAGGATAGAGGAGGAAGCAAAAAAGATTGGCAGGCAAAGGAGTGAGCCGGAATCCATGAAATTAAGTTTAAAATAATATTAAATATATTTAAAATCTTATTAAATATATTTTAAATTTTAAAAAATAATACAAAAAAGCTTATTGTTGTTAAATTTTCTGCTCACCTACCAAAACCCAGGAAGGATTGGTGAAACAGACAATGAAGATGGATTTGGGGAGGGGGGAGAACAATATTAACAAAAAGAAAACGATTTTCCTTAAAAAAAAAAAAAAAAGCGATTTTGAATATTTCCAATTTCAGTACAAAATATCCCCTTTTGGTCTTGGCCCTCTCCGCCGCGGAAACTTCAAGGCCAACCACTGGCAAGATGTTGCCGACGCCTTGGGCAGCCGATGTCCGGTTGCTTCTCCGCCTAAGACCGCCCAGCAATGCCGGCACAAGATGGAGAAACTAAGCAAGCGATACGGTACTTAAGTCCAGCGCGCCCTATCCATGCCTGTGCTAGATTTAACTCCTCTTGGGTCCACTTCAAACGGATGGATGCCATGGAGAAAGGGCCATAGGCGACGGCGGACTATAATTCAGAAAGCGACGGTAGAGGCGGAGAAGATGATAATGAGACGAGAACATCGACGAGGACGACAATCAAAATTTTGAATATTTTGTGGATCGATCCTCAAATTTTAAAATTTTTCTTTACATTTGAAATTTTATTTTAAATTTTTCAAAATTTTCGACTTTTGAGAAGTTTTTGTATTTTATTATTCAATTTTTTTTTGATAGGAATTTTATTTTTCAAAATTAGTGGCCCACTGATAGACTGCCACATCAATATTTTACATGTCATCAATGAAATTAGGTGGTTGTTGTATAATAACTGTCACTTGCGATGACGTGGACAATTAATGAAGGGATTGACGGAATATCTTAATTCTGTTTTTTTTTTTTTTTTGTAAAATTGCCATCTTTATTTGAATAACTTTGTAGATGCTGATCTATGATAAAACTAAACGAAAATTACTACTCAAATGCAAACTTATTGCCCAAAATTTTGGATTTTGAAATGTGAATAAGGGTGTGTTTGTTTCTTATAAAATATTTTATAAGAAAAAATTTTACAGATTTTTCGACGTTTGTTTCACGAAAAATATTTTCTATAAGTAAAATTTGGGAAAAATTTTCAGATTTTCAGATAAAATAACATCTCCTTTTGCAGAACTGAAGTTATATTTAAG
This sequence comes from Carallia pectinifolia, assembly GCA_037832335.1. Classification (NCBI taxonomy): domain Eukaryota; kingdom Viridiplantae; phylum Streptophyta; class Magnoliopsida; order Malpighiales; family Rhizophoraceae; genus Carallia; species Carallia pectinifolia. Next base: position 1,704,722 of record CM075450.1, read on the forward strand.
AAAAATACAAATTATATTATAAGTAAGTGATGAAGGAAAAATCATTATTTTTACTATAAATATTTTTCTCTATAAATATTTTACAAATGTAAGTTATTTTATAGTAAACAAACAGATCCTAAGTCACATAATCGGGGAGGCCTAACGAGGTTGGTGGGGCCAACAGTTTTTTTTTTCAATTTCTTTTAAATATAAGATGAGAAAGTTATATGTAACAACTATTTATTGCATATTGAGTGATAATTATTGCACATTAATTTTAATTTTATTATATATTATATGTTTTTCTTTGAGAGAGAAAAATAAAAAGGAAATTTTTGGACATGGACCTACAGACCTGTCTGCCCTCTATCTCTGTCATAGTGTCATCCCATGGACTTTTTAAAATTGAGTGCATGTTAATTTTATTTATTTTTAATATAATTTATTTATAATTTTATATAATAAAAATTTATTTTATTATTTTTTAAATTTAAATAAAATTTATTTATTATGTAATATAAATTTATGATTGAATTATATTAAAATAAAAAATACAAATCAAATTAAAAATTACCCGCTGTAAAAACCCCCAAACAGTGAAAGGCTGAAAGCACTGGTGGCAAAAACTGCGTTTACAAGAACATACAAGAGACGGCCAGAAGAAAACAATCGCCGAGGTTATCATAATGGAAAGTGAACTCAATTTTTTTTTTATTTTAATTAAATTTTATTTATTATATATTATAAAATTATAAATAAATTATATTAAAATAAAAAAATAAATTAAAAATCACTTATTGTGAGAATTCCTAAAGTAAAATCTATTTCATTATTTTTTTAAAAAGTTAAATATGTTATATTTATTGTATAATATAAGATTATGAGTAAATTATATTAAAAAAATAAGTTAAATTAAAAATCACTTTATCTTAGGAACCCCGAAAGTGAAAGCGCTGGAGGGAAAAACTGTGTTTACATGAACATACAAGAGACGGCTGGGCCGGCTGGCGGAACAATTGCTGTTGCTTTTTTTGAGGGCTACAGCAATTGTTCCGGCAGCCGGCTTCACTTTATGGTTTAGGTGCATCGGCTGTGACGTAAGAGTAAGGTTGTCAGAACCGAATCGATTATTGAACTGGAAATATTAGTGGGTTAAAGTTCAACTGGTTGAACCGGTCGAATCGGTATTTGAACCGGTATTTAATAATATATATGTGTATAAAAGTAATTATAAAAATAATATTTATAGATAGTGATTAAATATTAATTTTTCTAATTTTAAGGATAAAATTAAAATTTTTAATAGATTTAAGACTAAATTAAACTTTTAAATTAAAGTTAATGTTTAAATTATAATTTAAATAACATTTGGGGTCAAATTGTAATTTATGAATTTTTTAATTTTATTGGATCGGTTCAACCGGTCCGGTTTTCACTGGTTTTTTCTGATTTTGACCGGTCTGAGTTACCCTTCGAAATTTACCTAAACCGGCCCGGACCACCGGCCGGTCCCCGGTTCAACTGGTCGGACCGGCCGGTCCGGTTCAATTCTGACAACAGTGCGTAAAAGTCTAGTTTGCCGGATTCCTAATTCTAAAAAAGTTTAAAATAAAATGTTACTCTCTGTATTAAACAGTTTCTGTTATTTTATTCTCATCATTTTTTTTGTTGGATTATGCCTTTTAATTTTTTTCATCAATTATTTATACCATTTATCGTTAGTCAACTGTCACGTCAATTTTTTATAACAGGTTATCCAGTCACGTCGCCAAGTCAGCATGTCACGCTAACAAATTTACTAACATAACATATTCCGAAAATCAAAAAATTTTTATTATATTAATTTATAGTTTTTAGTTTTCTTTTTTCTTTTTTTCTAAAAAATCACAATTTTGATTTTTTAATTAAAATATAATATTTTCTAAAAAATCATAACTTTGATTTTTTAACCAAAAAATTAATATTTTCTAAAAAAATAATTTTAATAGCTAAAATTAAATATTTTATATGATTTTCTTTTTCTCATGATTAATAAAAATGATTTTGCATTTTTCAAAATTTTATACTTTTAGTTTTTAAAAACAAAAAAAAACCCTAAAAATGATTTTGCTTTTTTTTTTTTTTGAAAAATTTATACTTTGAGTTTTTAAAAGCAACAAAAAAAAAAGGAAAATAAAAAAATCCTAAACGATTATGATTTTTTTTTTAAGAAAAGAAAATTGTCTTTTAAAAAAGTAAGATTATGCTTTTTCTAAAAGAATATTGTATTTTCCTTTGTTATCATATTACAAGTATAAATTAGCAATATGGAAAAAAAATTAATTTTTGGAATATGTCGCGTCAGCAAATTTGCTAACGTAGCATGCTGATATAATAACGTGGTAGGCTGACCTATCGTAAAAAGGTGATGCGGCAGTTGACTAACGGTAAAGGGTATAAATAGGTGACAGAAAAAATTTAAAGGGTATAATCCAATAAAAAAAAATTGACGACGGTAAAACAATAGAAATCGTTAAATTTGGAGGATAAAATCTTGTTTTAAACCTTTTGAAAATTTCGGAATGTTTGTTGGGATTTAGGGGATTGATGCAATATGATATCTCAGATCTGCCAGCTTTCCACTATTTGAATTCCAAAGAGATTGATAATCGCAAAGGTGCGTTTTATACATAGACTACATAATATGATATAAAATAGTATAGACTGATATAATATAAAATAGATTCAATTATTAATTTATATTATGTTTAGATAATATTAAATAGTATAAAATATTTGTCATATCCAATATTTGAATGATATGAAATAAAATAGTATAGTATATCAAATAATTTTTTTGTTTTTTAAAAATAATTAATTTACATTTATTATTAATTTTAACATTTCTTATTAAAAATAATTAAAATTAAGTAATAGTTTTTAGGAAGGAGGAGAGAGGGAGGAAGGGAGAAAGGAGGAGAACAGGAGGAGGGAGGAGAGAGAAAGGAAAAAGAGAGAGAGAGGAAGGACGAGAGAGAAAAGAAAGAAAGAGAGACGAGGAGTGAGAGAGAGAGAGAGGTGGGAGGAGAGAGAAGAGAGAGGAAGGAGGAGAGAGAAAGAAAGAGAGAGAGACAAGGAGAGAGAGATGTGGGAGGACATAGAGAGAGAAAGAATGTGAGAGAAATGATTTTTTTTATAATTTTTTATTAATTTAAAAAAAATATTCAAAATTTATTTTAATTAAAAAATATTTTAGTAAATATATAATTTATCAACACTAACTCCTGATATAAGAGACAATATTATTTTATATTTATAAGATAATAAGTTTATACTAAATTATCCTATATTTTTTTTATTAATCAACTATATATATGTTAAAATGGGATAGTTGGTCTCTAATTTATATTACGCTATTATATTTCATAAAAGGAACACATATATTCCAGAAGTGCGTGGCTTCCGGATAGCTAAAATGTGCGGGAAAACTTTCCTTGGATTCCAAAAAAATAATTTTTATGGTCCAAATTCTCGATGATTAAAAATGCTTTCTTTTGTTTGGCATTAAGATTTTTAAAGTACAAGAAATTAATTGAATTTTTAAATGTACACTAATTTTATTAAATTTGCACCCCGCCCCCTTTTTTAATAAAAACATATAAGAATTAATTAAGTAGAACTTGAAAAACCTTCAATTGAAAAAAAAAATGTCAAATTAAATTTTGTTATTTTAAAATGGAAAAAATGTCTACTTCCTTACCAACTAGTCTCTAGCTCTTGAACGACAAAAAAAAAAAAAAAAAAGAAAACAAGGTAGTAGCCAGAGTAATTTTGCCTAAAAAGATGTCTATAATGTAGTAAACTTTCAATTTTAAATAACAACATTAATATTTTATACAACAAAAATTTTATCACTTCATTTTATTACTTAAAATATAGATATTGTTATTTAAAATTAAAAATTTGTTATATTATTAACAAATTTTTAATCATATTTTTTGACCACAAATCCAAACTTATAACTTTTTAAAGATAGCTTTCCCTCCTAAGAATTTTCTGCCAAGTTTTTTTTATCACTATGTTATTTTGTAAACTTTTTCACTAAACTCTTGATGCTTCCATTCCTCGAAGCCATGACCATCGGTGCATTGCCATCAAGCCAGCAAGAGGGTGGTAAACTTTTTCACCAAACTCAATTCAATAAAAAGATCGTATCTTTTTTGTCCCTTTGTTTTTGGGTTTAATATATATGCCATTACTTTGATTTATTAGACCGAACTTAACATCTAAGGCATTGAAAATCAAACACAGCTTCACCTATTTAAATCCTTTCAGCTCTCCCTAGCTAGACATATAGCATTAGTGCATTATTCTCCATGCCGTTCCTATTTCCATCCTGTTTTCATTTCCGGTGAGATAAAATGTCGTCCATAGGTGTTTATGGTGCGGCTTTGCTTTTGATACTCAGTACACAATGGATACTTAGATGGAGGAATCCAAAATGTAATGGGAAGCTTCCTCCAGGGTCACTGGGTCTTCCACTTATTGGAGAGACGGTTCAGTTCTGCATGCCCAGCAAGTCCATCGACATTGCTCCGTTCTTCAAGAAAAGAATTACAAAGTAAGATTGACTGCACGAGCCTTAGCTCAAACTATTAATGGCCTTTGTGGCCAAGCGCGTAGCCGGGGTTCTATCCCTGCCACACCCCTTCCCTTCGTACCGGCATTAGCCCTCTGAAAAAACAATATAATAAATCTGTTGCAACTGCTATCCACGGAAACTTAGTACTGCTTCTGAATTTTATTAACCTTCTGCACCTACGATTTAGATGAACGGTTGTTGAATTGGTGTAGTGCTACTTAGGTTTTGAGACCGTCAACTATATGTTTCACATTCTCCATTCAAGTCTATATTCAATGAATTAAGAGAGATCAGTTATTTTTATTTTTATTTTTTATTTTTTAAGCTTCTTTCTTGAGCTTTCTTCGCCATTGTTTTTGGGCACAAACTGGTAGTAATAAGTTGAGTTCCAGTTCCATGGCGGAGTCCGCCAATTAGGATACAGCAAGGAAAATTGATTGTTTGACTTTACAATTTCTTTTTTTTTTTTTTTTTTTTTTTGGGTTACAAGGGAGTGACTTTACAATTTCTGATTTTGTTGTTTTGTGCTTTGTTGGTTTCGGCAGCTTTAGGAAGCTAAATAGGTACTACCATAATCTATAAAATGGAATTTGGCTTACCAGACATTTTTATAATTTTTTAAACTTTTTCTGATTAGACATTTACGGAAGCTGGTAAGTGTTGACATATGTGTTTTACTGAAATCTAAAGAGAATGAATGAAATACTAATAAAAATATTGTTAAAAAAAATGAGTGAAATATTAATTATCTTATTTTATCTTTTATTTCTTATCTTTGACTAGAAATGTTTATAAACTTCTTTGGCTAAATGAACCATTATCGTTTTTGTGTACCACTGAATCATTATATTTTGATATGTCTTTATATGACTTAGATATGGATTAGTGTTCAAAACAAGCCTAATTAGTTGACCGGTTGTGGTATCCTCAGACCCTGATTTTAATAACTTTATCCTTCAACAAGAAGGAAAGTTGGTGGAGATGTGGTACATGGACTCCTTTACCGATTTTATTGGCCAAAATGCTGAGATGAAAAACGTTATTAATGCGGGATCTGTTTACAAACAATTAAAGAAGTTGGTTGCCGAATATTTTGGGAACGAAAGGTTTAAAGGAATCATTTTTCCTGAAATGGAAGTAATGATCAATGATGCTCTAAATTCATGGACAACTAAAGAATCTGTGGAAGTTCGTGGCGCTTGTTTAGCAGTTTGTCATTTTCCTACCATATATGATCTACTTGACTATTTCGGGCAATTTTGTTTTAGAATTTATAAAGTTAATTAATATATGATTTATTTTTAAGTCTCATTGGACAGCAACATAGCAGCATGGTATCAGTTCTTTTATAACGGTGCAATTTTTGCAGATGATATTGAATTTGACTGCAAAGCTGCTTTTTGGATACGATCCTGAAAATTCCGAGATAAATTTAAGTGAAACATTGCCAAGCTTCGTAAACGTGCTATTGTCCTTTCCCTTGAATATACCTGGTACTACGTTTCACAAGTGCTGGCAGGTGTTATAAATCAAATTTTGCTTTTAATTACATTCATGTTCATGAAAATTAAGACAGGATTGCATATAAGTCTCGGTTTTTCCGTCAATCTCCAGAACCGGAAGAAGATATATAAGATGATAAAGGAGGAGGTAGAGAAGAGACGAGCAAATCCATCGAAAACCACAGACGACTTCGTAGATTGTCTCATTGGTCACACATTAGACACCGGAGATTCATTACCAGATAATGTTATCGTCGGCGTTTTCTTCGTGCTTTTATATGCCGCCTCCGAGACGATCCCAATCACTTTGACTTTGGTCATTAAGTTCCTGTCCGAACATCCTTCAGTGATGCGAGAGTTAGTGGTTAGTGAAGCCACCATCATCAACACCGTAATATATTTATATATTCTTTATCTTGTTTTCTAATTGAGAAATTCTTGACCTATCCACTCAAAAATTTAAGTTAGTACTTATTGGAGAGGTCTAAAATATGTATTTTATGTTAAATTTTAACACACTCTTTGATATAAAAGCATCTTTAGTTGAATTATAATTAAATATGAAAATAATAGAATTCAAATATAAAATTACTTTGTTATTAAATTTTAATATCATGTCAAAAAAAATCTATTATTTAAAAAAATTCATATTATAAATCTTACATTAAATTCTAACATATACCTTGGTGTGATCAAGGCATGGCGTGCATGTTTTTGCTTCTTTTTTCTTTTTCTTAACATTCATTCGGTGTTACTGTAGAAGGAAAACGAGGACATTATTAGTAGCCGTGATGATAAAGAATCTGGGATAACTTGGAGTGAGTACAAATCAATGGATTTTACAATGCTGGTGAGTCCTTTTTTTTTTTTTTTGTTAATTTTTATCCAGAAACCGAGAAAATCAAATATTGCTTTAATTGTTTAATTTTATTGTCTCCGCGACGGGATACACCTTGGAAATCTCAAATTGAGGTTTTGACAAAGAAACGAGGTGCGAAATTTACGAGAAAGAAGGAAAATATTCGCAATTCAAGTTGATAGAGCCTACAAACAAAGACTTCTTCTATTGATCTACGCGGTTTGGTTGTGATGGGAGGAGACACAACTTTTGAAAGATCATTAAGACTTAAAAGAATTTGTGTAGAAATCATGGACCGGATGACACAGTAATTTTATAAGTGTGTGCACACTTTGTTGCTCCCAATTGCTTTGCCACGAAATTGTTCAGGTTTTATAATTCACTTAAATAATTTTATAGTAACTCTATTACTAACGGTAGGGGTGCTAATTGGTTCAATTCCAGAACCAAACCATTAAAATTATTTCTGAATCGAAATTTATTTGATTCAATTAATCAAAAATTTCATTTTAGTCACGGTTAACTATTCGGTTAACTGAATTTCCTTTTTTTAAAGAAATAAAATTCTTATCTAAATATAAAATAAATATTTTGATATAGTTCTTGAAAAGAAATTTATAATTATCATTATATATAAGATAAATAAATAGTTATTTAAAATATAATGATATTTTTTTAATATTTATTTGTTACTAATAATTGTATTAATAATATATTTATTATTATAAATATAAAAAATATATATAATAACATTTCGGTTCAATTCGGTTAACTACATTTTTTTTGATATTAGAAATCAAAATCGAATAAAAAATTATGGTTTCTGCTAGGTTCGGTTAACAAATTATGGAATCAGTATGATTAATAAAAAATTTAGTTCGATTTGATTTGATTTAGTTTTGTTGGTTATTAGAAATTTTCATTTTTTTTAACATTCCTAACTAACGGGCGTGCGATATAATAAATTTTCTATTAGCGAATTTATTTGCCTTTTCAATTCTTTTGACAATTATACAGGTTATTAACGAATCCCTTCGAATGAGCGGTGCAGTTGGGATCTTACATAGAACAATTGAAAACGTTCACATAAATGGTATACAATACATCTTAGTTCTCTTTCTTTTTTTTTTCAGGGATTTTTCGTTTCAATTTTTTCTCCGAGATCTAAAACCTGGCAAATCATGCAGGATATACGATTCCAAGAGGTTGGACTATTGCAATCGTGCCAGCTACTCTTCACATGAATCCAGGCATATATAAAGATCCTGTTGCTTTCAATCCATGGCGATGGAAGGTAGTCTAGTTTAAAAGAAGATTCGAGTAATGCAAAATATGAAAATAAACAAAGTGAATTTAGTTCACTTGCTATAACGTCAAGTATTGTTTTTGACAATTGCTTTCAGTACAATTCTAACTCTTCTGATTAAACGGAAACGATAACATGAATACAGGACCTCGGGGCAACTATCAAAGCAAAAAATTTCATACCATTTGGAGGTGGAATGAGGGCATGCGGAGGGGCTGATTTCAGTAGAGGGTTCATGGCTGTTTTTCTTCATCTCCTGGTGACCAAATTCAGGTAGAATATCTCTTCTTGTGGTACTTAAATATATTACCTGAAGGGGCGTAGTCGCTGAGTCGCACATGATGGGAGTAGTGACAAAAGTTGTTCAATTTTCAGGTGGACAAAGCTTAATGGCGGCGACATTATCAGAAATCCAATGTTAGGATTTGGAGAAGGGTACCACATTAAGGTTTCAAAAAGGCCAAAACTGCAAGCTGAAAATTAAATCCAATTACTGAATTACTGTTTGACAAAACCAACATATGCGCACACCCGGCGATTGTTGGTCATTTGCTTCCTGAAAATGATGGTAATGATAATAAAGGCTGCACACTCGCGAGTGTGCAAGCAAATAGAAAAGATGGATATCTACCTACGAATAATAATAGCTCCTCTAATAGCTCCCCAGCGCATGGGCGAGAGAGAGAGAGAGAGATTCGTGGACTGCCTTCAGTTGGATTGGTTCAAAACTTCATGTAACAATAGATAAAATTGATAACCTTATGTACCCAAGAGAAAGTTGAATATATATGAATCAGTTTTCGATACATCCTATTTGCTTCTACATTGGATTTTATTTTTTGTATCATATTCGATTTAAGCTGTGAAAATTATAGGAAAGATGAGTTTTATCCTCAGGACACCACTATATTTTGCAGATTAAGATACTACCAAATATTCGGCATAAAAATCATATCATTCACGTGGTCACACAACATATACGTTGAATGGATATAGATAGATAAATCTACATGCCATGCGTCAAACTTGTATATATTAAGGGAAAATTCCCCACGGCCAGTCCGGTAAAAAGTACCATCTCCTTACCAAATACTGGATTGACACTGATGAAGGTGGGAGACACTCTTCAAGCGTCAAACCCGCTACTTGGAGCAAAATCTGGCAGCTCAAGCTGCCCTCCAAAATACAAAACTTTATTTAAAGAGTAATTGGGTGCCCACAACGGAGAGCCTCCAAAAATAGGTGAACAATGAGATCAGTCGAGTGCCCCATCTGCCGCTAGATTAAAGAAGCAGTGGAACAGCTAATTTTCTTTTGCCCTTACACAGTGGCCATATGGAGATTGAGTCCATTAAGTTACAATCCTGATGCAAGAGGTTCCCCCTCCTTTAACCAATAGTGGGGAACAAGCACTGATCTTTTTACCTCTTAGCCTTTTGAGAATGCAAAAGAGATGATGACAATAATTATCTGAAAATTTTGGAAGTCCCAAGATTGCGGTCCTCTTTGAGCACAAACAACCAAATCCTACAGCCACGGTGAAAAGGGCATATCCTTTGGCAGGAACTACAATCACTTCCCAACTTGTTACTAAGAGGTGTTATAGGTCTAATATTTGTATAAGAATCACGTATAATTTTATATTTAATTGGTTACTTATTTATACATATATTATGTTAATTGACGGATTCTATTTCTATATAATTTTGTGTCTAATTTTTATTTTTCTTTTTTTTAATCTATAACTTTCTCTACACAAGTGAAAATTAAATAACTCTTAAGCCGAATCAAAACTAAGAAATAAGGTTATAATTTTTGTGATTTAGCCGAATTTTGATTCAATCTTTATGAGGGCCAAAATTTAGTTAGAATTCACAGGATCAAAACTATTTAAAATTTTAAAGTCCTTTTTTTACTCTGATTTAGAATTTTGGGTTTTCTAATTACAACCCTTTTACAGGTATAAATACCCGACATGAACAAAAGTTTAAGAAGTATTTTTGAAGTATTCTACATGTTGTAGAAAGTAAAACAAAGCTGAAAAAAAGAGAGGAGAGGAGAACACGAAGATTGAGGCTAGGTGATGGGGAATAAAAAAAGAAAATTCTTATTATTTAAGAATTTATTTATATTTCATATTAATAATTATATTTTATTTTTTATTAGGTATAGTTATCAAATTCGACCCGACCGATGACCCAGCTAAGAAACAGGTCATTAGTTTAACTGTCGGGTCACTAGTCGGTTGAATCATATAAATAATTAAAAATATAATAATAATAATAATAATAATAATAATAATAATAATAATAAATTTAATGAAATATTCACATCACATAAATTACAATAATAAAAATATTTAATCCTAAAATGTAAAAAATTAGAACCATATACTATTATTATAATCTAATATATTTATTTTTATTCATTAAATAATATTCAAGATACTCGTTTCTGATTTCATCATAAATTTTAATCTGTATTTTCTATTCAACTGGTATTAACTTAATATACCCATTTTTACTCAAAGAACCTATATCTTATGAGAATTCAAAATCAACATCCAAATTCTAATGACTAAGGAGCACCAAAAAAAAACTCAAATAAACAAATTTGTGATAACAAATAAATATTAATTCATTAACAATTGAAATGAGCAGCAAATTATTATCAGATAAATGCCAAAAAATGAATTAAAAAATCCAATATTTTTAAATTAAAAAAATGTGATTTTTTGAATTGGTAAAAATCCGGTCGGGTTTTAGTTTTGCCGGGTCACCTGGTTTTGCTAAGTTTGGCTAGGTTTGATCGGGTTTTGATTGGGTCATGTGCTTTCCTATCTGATTGTGTGACTCATTTCAGTCTGATGCTTAGGTCACCGAGCTTCCAATCCAATTGATTGAATCGGGTCGGGTCTGATAACTATGTTATTAGATTAAATATTATATTATTTAAAATGTTTTTTTGTTAGAATTTTATTTGAAGTTATTTTCTTACTTAAAGTTATTTTCTAATTAGAATTCTAATTTTAGTCCTATTTAGTTTCATTAACCTAACTTTATAAATAAGTTTTAATGTTAGCTTTATTATTCAGACATTACTTATGAGATATGATAATTTGATATATTAAATTTTTGAATGAATGGATTTTTGTTTATTTGCGGGTAGATTTCTGTGCACTTTACAGATAGATACCTTTCGTTTTCCTAATGTTAGATAGATTTTCGAATTGTTCATTAGTTTCATGTTTGTCCTATATCATTAGGGTTTTCGCACCATGTATCGTCTGCACGGAATTTTCTTATTCCTTCTCTTTCTTTATGGATTTTTATCAATTGAACTTTATTATTTTGGTGATTTTTAGCATGTTTGGCTAAAAACCTAAGTTAGTGTTATGGATCTAATCTAACTTGGGAGATTAAATTATTTTATTTTCATAGATGATTTATTGTCTTTTAAATAATAATATTATTTATCGAAAATTTGGATTTGATTTATCTATCTTCAACTTCATAATGCTTTTATAATTGACCATCACAGACGGAGTCTTTGGGTTATGTTGAGATCGGGGGATTGTACATTAACTATACACTAGGTAGATGAACATGCAAATTTTGAGATAAGGAAATGAGAGATTCGTATGACATTAATTGTTTCTTTATTCGTAATGGGTTTAACCTATTTTTGTATGAGCTTGGGAGATGATCGTGAGTAAGTTAGGTATGACTTAACTGCTTAGGAGAGAGCGAAAGTTTTTGTAGTAAAAACGATATTTAAATCATGAAATTTATGAAACTAATGTAGTTTATTTCCTTATTAGGTGAAATCCTGAGTTATAAATTCTCTTACTCTGAGAAACCTCAACTTTAGATTTTGTTTTATTGGTCTATTTTATTTACTTTAAATTCTTTTATTTAATTGCCCCTAATTAGTTTTCTAATCGATGTCAACTTTGAATTTTAATTTCAGTTCAATTTAGTTTTAATTTAATTAATTGTTACAAATCTTAATAAGAGTTTGTTCCCCGTGGGTTCAACGCCTATAATATTTGCCAGGTTATTGTTATTACAATAAGCCCCGTCCACTTATAGGTTTTATTCGATCAAGGTATTGCTGCAACAAATCAAGCATATAATCACTGGACCCTGTCGAGGCATAAACTAAAGCTAAATTGTGATGCTTTTTTTCCTAGGCAATCTACAAAAACTCAAGAGGGTAGATGATTGAAGTGATCTCATCCTACTGTATAACGCACTCTACTCTAATGGCGAAGGCCAAAGCTCTATTCGTGTGTTCCTTTTGTGAAAGCAAGAAGACTATCCAATGTGATCTTGAAAATAGACTCTAAGCAACTCTATAGAGATCAATTCCAAATGGCTTATGAGACAAAAATGTCTCACATGGAAAGAGGAAGGAGAGTTGAAGCATCATATAATTGAAGGCCCAAGACCCATAATCAAGCCTTAAGGTTTTGGATACGAGTAGAGTCTGCGGTCTGTTTATTTGTTATTTGTTCTCACTTCTACTTTTCAGTGATCACTCTCCGTTATTAAGCTCGAGCCCACGCTTCGTTTCCACAAATTTTCCAACAAATGTTATCATAGTGCAAATGATCTTGTAAGACATGTGAATAATAAAAGAAGTTGCACCTTCAAACCCAAGAAGAGGGGTAACTCATTGAGAGCATGGACCCCAATGTAAGGCTCAAAAAAGAGAAGCTCAACAAGAGAAGTTGAAGTCTACTCCCATGGAAGGCTCAAATAAGAGGAGTCCAAGCCATTGCAAAAAGAAACAAAAGATATATAAGCTCGAAGGTAAGGTGGCTCAATGGCAAGGTGATCCATCAAAAGACTAGGCAACTAAGTAGTTAGGTGGTCGAAGGCAAGATGTAATGATTTCTAAGACGTTTCAGGAGAGCAAATCCATTTACAATTGAAAAGGAGTATTGGAACTCAATTGCAAGTGGCTTAGGAGACAAAAGTGTCCCATACGGAAAGAGTGAGAAAAGTTGAAGCAATATACAATTGGAGGCACAAAACCTATAATCTAGCCTTAACATTTTAGATAAATGTAGAGTTCATGACTCATTTGTTTGTTGTTTGTTCTTGCTATTATCTTCCAATGATTGTTCTCTGTTATTGGAATTGAATCCGCACGTGTTCGCTTACGCATATTTTCCAACAAACTTGTTGAAGCCCTTGAAGGCCCGATGCTCAAATAGACGTGGGAAATTAGTGTCATCTTAGGAGATATTAAGTACATTGTATCTCCCATGTCTTTGTGTTTTATTCGAATGATATCTAGAAAAACAAACCAATCTGTGGATTAAGTTGTCAGACAATTTAGACTATGCTTTTATCCATTGGATTGCATTGGCCAACCCTTCGTATGAGCTGAAGAATCTCCTTTGCAAGGATTTTTTACAATCAATGAATGGATTTTCCTTTGTGTCAATAAAAACAGAAAATCAATTTGATTGGAGATTTAAAAAACAGAAAAGTTTTGCCCAAAAACAAAAAATGGAAATTATTGGTTAACGTAATAACTATTGTTCTTAATTAAGAACAGAAACAACTCATACAAAAAAAAAAAAAAAAAAAACCTATGCTTGGGCTTCGTCTACACGTCGTTCCAAGAGAGAGCCACACTTGTGTCGAATGGCAACACGGCTCGGTTGGCTAAGGAAGCCGGTGATCTGGTGCTGGCGCACATATGTGGAACCATTGCATCGGACAAGAGGCACCACGAGAATGCATACATCAAGATCGTAGAAAAGCTGCTCGAGTTGGACCCCAAGGGCTAGGTGCCACCAATAGCGGACATGATGCGCCAGAAATTACGATGCCAGCCTACCTAATGTGCGATGGGCAGGACACATGTATCTTTGAGCACTTCACAGTTGCGGCGCAATGGATTGGGGCGTATACTGGCCACAACTGTGCTGACATTTTTGAGTTACTTGATTTGATGATGGAAATTGGGGAAGCTGGAGGGACTGACGGGTGAGGGAAGGAACACTTAGGAGCTTGTGTGCGGGTTACCTCCCTGGATTAGGAAGCTGCAGGATCGAGCTGATGAGAGGGCCAAGAACATGAAGCCGCAAGCCTTGAGGTTTAAATGGATTTTCAATAGAGATGTGTCCCTGGTGTGATCAGACACTGGTGGGCCTAATTTCAAATTACTTAAATTAGTGTTTTTTTTTATGTATTATTTTTCCTTTTTCCTTTTTTTTTTTTTTCAATTTCTATTTTAAAGTAGTTTTCCAACATACTGTCTGCATGGTTAGATGCAAATGAGACAAGGCACATAAACTCCATATAGTTTTTGATTGTAAGAGTGTTTTCTTTCTCTTTTCTCTTTTTCCTTTTTTTGGAACTGAAAAAAAAAAAAGAAAATAACACCATTATTATGAAAAAATTGAATAGAAATAGAAGCTACGGAAGGATGGGTAATGAGCAGAGACAAGTTTACATTATAAAACCAACAAAGGGAGAAGTATTGATTCCAGAAATAAATTCACTTGTTAGAATTTTTGTTTTAAAAAATCTCAAAAAAAACTTTGTGATGCAAACTTTTTTGGAAATTTTTGACGTAACAAATTTGTACGCCAATTAGGCTAATGAGTAATGAACGGAGACAAGCTTACATTATAAAACCAACAAAGGGAGAAATATTAATTCCAGAAATAAAGTCACTTGTTAGAACTTTTCTTTTTTCTTTTTTTTTGGTTTTGGAGGAGATTTAAACCCATATAAAAACAAAGAAAGTGAGAGGAGTGTGATGAGTCACAAGGTTGCTAAAATTAAAATCTTACTTAAGATCGATTTGAAGTGTTCAAGATCGGATCGTAAAATCATATTATAAAATCGTAAAATTCTATTTAAAATATGTGAATATATATTTGTATGTGAATAAAAATTAAAATTAATTGTAAAAGTGTGTACAACTAATAATATAATTTTAATCACTTATAGTGCATTAGTTTAAGAATTACAAGAATGAAAACATAATTTTTTTTTAAATTTTGTTTGATAACAAATCAAAAGTGAGTATAATAAGTTTTAAATTTTCAATTAAAATTGAGTTATTTTTAAATATTATATCTCATCATATTATAATTAAATGATATTTTATATTTATACTTTCATATTTGTTAGCACATACTCTTCTAAGTATTTTATCATCGAATTTTTTTCGATATAATTTTTTTAATTATATTTTCTAATTATGAAGTATGTTTGATATGACAAAATGATAACTAATTTAATTATTTGTATCAGACCAAATGATTGTAAATGACATATTTACCAATTAATTAATTCTTAAAACTATTTTTTTCAAAAATTAAAAAAAAAATCATACATGTATAATCCTATCTCGATTCTACCAATGATCATATACGATCTTATATGATCATACGATCTAGATCGCGATCGTACTCAATCCTACCCAAAAAAATAATTTTTTATACTATTCAAAACATTGAAAAATATAGAATTATAAGATCGTGTATTCTACTATTCTTACGATTTAGATCGTAATTTTAACAATTATAAGTGAGAGTCAATAAAGTCAGTTACTTGTTAAAATGTTTCATAAAGAAATACAACAATGAATATACAAACGTCCTAACTTGGGCATCTATAGCCCAACCTGCCTGCGAAACGGGTTAAACATGGGCAGGAATATTGTCATCCAGCCCAATAATGTGGGTTAGCTGGGCAATGGATCCCATTGAATTGTACTCGGAGGAGGAGCCTTATGCTGCATCACATTAAAAATCTGAAGTAGAGCCTTTTCTTTGGGTTTGATCTTCTTTAGTTTGTTGGGTGCTGGAAATTATTAATGCTCCATAGAGCAAAGTATGTGCAGGGATTTGGTAGAGCAGAGAAATGTTTGATTAGAAGCCCAAGCGGCCTGTGGACTCATGTCCACAAGGGCCGGGACACTATTAGAAACCCAAATTTAGGGTTTTGAATTGCGAGGAAGTTACGTGGCGGGGGAGGCACAACACAACGAGGTCGGTGGGATCCACCGCGCACCAGTAATTTTTTTTTTCAAATATTAAAATTTTTTTTCAAATAGAAAATATGCTTAGAATAATATACAATATAAAAAATATTTATATGTAAGTATATAAAATTGAAATTGGGAGAAAATTTTAATTTTTTTTAATTTATCATGTGGTGATTTCTCATAAATTTACATATTAAATATATTAAAATATTTTATAAATATGAAAAATCTATTACAATCAAAATTTAGATTTTATAAATCAATAATATAAATTTAATTCTAATCAAATAAAAATTTTATTAATTTATATATTCTTACTGTAATTATAATTAAATATTTATAATTACAAAATTTTTTAATATAAGAAAATAATAAAAAAATAAAAACAATTCTTGAATCCAAAGAAAAAAGATAAAAAATATCTCTCAAATTTACTGATTTTTTCTTAAAAAAGAAAAAAATTACATTAAAATTTCTTCAAAAAAGACAAGGAAAAAAAACTAATAAAATACTTTTTTTCGTTAAAAAGAAAAAAATTATTTCATTTTCCTAAAAAATTTAAAAATTCATGAAAAATAATATTAAAAAATAAAATATCTTTTTATATATTTAAATAAAATAAAATAAATTTTTTAATAAATATTCTTAAACCTGTGTATCGTACAGATCTATTAGTAACTAATTTACTATCAGTGCTACCCACAAATAATTTAAAAATAATTATATTTTAGTTTTTGATAAATTTTACATAAATTCGGAAGTGGACGATAAAATCTTTTTAATTTACAAAATACCCCTTTTTGGTCTTGGCCCTGAAACCAAATATTGTTCTTCTCGACCGCGACAAATAGTGTACTCTACGCCGCGGAAACCTCAAGGCCAACCACTGGCAAGATTTCGCCGACGCCTTGGGCCGCCGACGTCCGGCTTCGTCTCCTCCTAAGACCGCCGGGAAATGCCGACACAAGATGGAGAAGCTAAGCAAGCGATACGGTACTTAGATCCAGAGCGCCCGATCCATGCCTGTGTCTAGATTATGGAGAAAGGGCCACAGACGACGGTGAACTATAATTCAGAAAGCGACGGCGGAGGTGGAGAAGATGATAATGCCGATTACAACATCGATGAGGACGACAGTCAAAATTTAGAATTTTGTGGATTTATCTCAAATTTTGAATTGTTTATTGAAATTTAAAATTTTTTTTGAATTATATATATGTTTTTTAAAATTTAAATTTTTCTATGTCATCAAAAAAAGGTCAGATGGTTCTTGTCACACTAGTTGCCACGTGCGATGCCACGTTGACAATTAACAGAGGGATGGTCGGAGTGTCCCAATTGTGTACCTTTTGTAAAATTGCTATCCTTATTTGAAGTAAGGATTTTACATATATTTATTAATTTTATATTTTTAATAAGTAAAATTAATTTATAATTTAATAATATTTAAATATTATTTTTAATTTTTTTATTTAAATAAATCTCATTTATTATTTTGTATAAGATTATAAGTAAATTACACGTATTTAAAAAAAATAAAAATCTCTAATTTTACGAATGTTAATTTAAAAATAGATTAAATTAAAGTTATTGATCTAAATATAAATTTATTTTCACATTTAGAATTTTAAAATACACCAGGTGGAAGGGGTTCACGGGTAATTTCTTTTAATTTTTTTGAAGATATAAGATGTGCAAGTAATATGTAACTACTATTTCTTGGACATTGAGTGATAGTTGTTACACATTTTTCTAATTATATTGCATATCATTTTTATTTTTTCAAATAAAATCAAAAGAAAACTTTTTGGACGCAAGACTAACAGGTATCGTCTGCCCCTGTCTCAGCCACTCTATGGACTTTTGGAAATTGGGTTCTTGTTATTTTTATTTTTTCATAAATATATTTTATTCATAATTTTATATGATATAATTAATTTATTATTTTTATTTGTTTTTAATAAAATTTAATTATTATGTGATCTAAAATTATGTATAAATTATATATAAAAAAAGAATCAAATTAAAATCACCTACTGTGGGAACCCCGAAAATGAAAGCACTAGCGGCCAAAACTGAGCTTACGTGAACGTAAGAAATGGCAATTGGAAAGACACAAAAAAAAGAAAGAGTTAATAACAAAAAATATTACTATTTTTACACTTTTTTGTTATAAATTTAATATAATTTTTAAAAATTTATAAATTTAGTACAGTTCAATTATTTTTTAACAAACTTAACACAATTTTTAAAAATTAATAAATTTAACACAGTTTAATTATTTTCTAATAAATCTAGCACACTATTAGTTAAAAATAATTGAATCTCTCTGTATACACATATGTACATATGATATTTAAGAGTTTTAAACTGTACTAGATTTAGACGTAAACGTGCCATATGTGTATATTAAGGTGTTCAAGTACTTTTAATTAATTATTTTTAACTGATAGCGTGTTAGATTTGTTAGAAAATAATTAAAGTGTAATAGACTTATAAATTTTTAAAAGTTGTGCTTGATTTAGTAGAAAATAATTAAACTGTACTAAATTTGTAAATTTTTAAAAATTATGCTAAATTTATTAAAAAATATAAAGGCGATGATTTTTTTTTAAATTAACCAAAAAAAAAAAAAAAAGAAGCTAGCAGAACAATTGCTGTAATTATTAAAATGGAAAGGATTTAGTCATGGCCAAATTTTATTCAGATATCATATAATTTATGTAATAATAATTATATTTTATATAATTATAATTTAAAAATATAAATTAAAAAATTAATCATATTTATTTGTATTATTTTTTATTATTATAGTTATATAAAATATATTTTTTATTACATAAAATAATAATCTGAATACGGTTTTGAACGTATTAAAATTTGGCCAGAAACTTTTTCTGTAATGGAAATTCCGTTTAAACTTGGGCAGGAATAATGTCATCCAGCCCAATAGTGTGGGTTAGCTGTTGAATGTTGCTGTTACTGATTGCTGCTGCTGATTGCTGATTGCTGATTTCTATTTGCTGTTGCTGATTACTGATAAAATTAATGAAGTGTTTGGTTAATTTTATACCTGCTGTTACTGTTGAATAATGAAATGTCTAATTTAGATAAATAATTTGTGTAGATATATTTTATTAAATTATAAAAATTATTATATTTGAGATTTTTTTTATAAATGTCCACATTAAAGAAAATTAAAGTAAAAAAAATATTATTTAAGAATATTTGAAAAAAATTATTGAAATTATACAAATACTAATAAAATAAATTAACATATCTAATTCATATGTGAAGTAAAAAAAAATAATAGTAAAATTATGTAAATATTCTTTAAGGGTAATTTAGTCCATATAAATTATTATTAATATTAAAAAGTGAAAAGTAATCTAAAAAGTAGCAAAAAGTAGGTCGGAGCTGCTTTTCAATCAGCTGCTGTTAGGAAGTCAAATAAGGAAATAAGCAGAATCAAAAAGCAACACTAAAAAGTTTACCAAACACTTATCTTCCTACTTTTTGAAGATGAAACGCAAATGCACTCCTCCAAAAGCTAACCCAAACACCCTCTTATTCGGAGGGGCAGCCTTCTGCGTCGCATTAAAATTCTGAGATGAAGCCTTCACTTTGGGTTTGATCTTCTTTAGTTTATTGGGAGTTGGAATTATGGTCCATAGATCAAAGTATGTGCATGGAATATGAATTTGGTAGAGCAGTGAAGTGTTTAATTACAAGCCCAAGGGGGTGGGCTGTGGACCAAAGTCATTAAGGGCGCCGACACTTTTTTTTTTCACATTTAAATAGTGAATAATTAATCAGTTAATTTGTTCAAAGAGAACAAGAGATGAGTCTACTACATCCTCAGGACAAAACTCAAAACTCACCAAGTGAATATTTTTTAAAGAGAACAAGATTTGACTCTCAATTCCGTCATTAAGCTCCCTCTTTAATTTAAGTTTGGCCGAAACTAAACTCAAATGGTTGGCGCTACACTATAAACCTTTGAAATCCGAAGAAGTTAAGGATTGACCAAAACCTAAAAACCAAAAAAGTTACGTGGCGGGGCATGCTTCATCAGGTTGGTGGGTTCCACGAGTGAATTTTTTTTAATTATATTTTTATAAGGAGAAAAATATTCAGATATAAAAAATTATAGACGAGAAAAAATTACAGTATAATCAATCGATTAATTTGTGTAATTAAATAATTAATATTTTTAATACAAATAAATATATTTTTTATCTATTTTTTATTACATAAATATAAAAAATTATAAATAAAAAAAATTATAATATAATTAGCTGATTGATTTATACAATCAAGTGATTCTTGTTGGCAACAAATAGTGTAATATGCAAGAACTATACATGATATAATGTGTAACCACTTTTATTATATATTGTGTGATAGCTGTTGCACATTCTTTCGAATTATATTAAACATTATATGTTTTTTCAATAAAAACTCAAAAAAAAAATATCTTTTGTACAAGGAATTCACGGACTCATCAGCACCTATCTCTCTCATTCCATATAATTGGACTTTTTAAAATTGAGTGATTGTTATTTTTACTCAATTTTTTTTAATATAATTTATTTAAGTAAATTTTATTTGTTATGTGTTATATTATTATGAGTAAATTAGTGAATTAAATTAGAAATTTCTGAACTCCAAAAGTGCATGGAATACTGCCAAAAAAACTGTGTTTGCATGATCAAACAAGAGAGACGGATAGAGAATGGACCAAAAGAAAAAAGAGATGGCTAGAGGCACAATAACTGAAGTCATTACAATGGAAATTCGATTTGCCTCTTTTAAAATAAAAGCTGGTAAGAATTAATTAAGTAGAACTCGATCCGTTTCACTTTTTTACTTTTTAAAATATACATCAAAGAAAAAAAGCAGTTTCAAAATTTAATTATTAAACAAAATAAATTGAATCTTTTTTTTTCTTTTTTTTATTGGGTTAAATATAAATACTACACTAACTCCATTACTGTTCAGACGATGGGTCTTCCCTCATAAAAGTTGATTAAATGGAAACACATCACTTAAACAAAGTTGGGTCCAGATCGTATGTGCATTGACTGATATATCCTTTAGCTCAAAAAGACTGAACTTAACATCAAAGGCACTGAACATCAAACTCAGCTTCACCTATTTAAATCCTTCAGCGCTCTCCAGCTAGACATATACCATTAGTGCAATATTCTCCTCCTATTCCCATTTCCATCCCGTTTTCATTTCTGGCGAGATAAAATGTCGTCCATAGGTGTTTATGGTGCGGCTTTGCTTTTGATGCTTATTACACTTTGGATACTAAAATGGAGGAATCCAAAATGTAACGGGAAGCTTCCTCCAGGTTCGTTGGGTCTTCCACTTATTGGAGAGACGATTCAGTTCTGCATACCTAGCAAGTCCATAGATATGACTCCATTCTTCAAGAAAAGAATTATGAGGTGAGATCAGTTCCAACTAACTGCAGTCTTAGCTCAAGCAGTCCATGGCCTTTGTGGCTAAAGACGTGACAGGGGGTTTAAACCCCACCACACCCCTCCCCTTTGGTACTGGCAATAGCCCTTCCCAAACCAAGAAAAAGATCACTTCCTATGGCTATCTACGGCAACTTAGTACTACTCCTTAATTTTGTTAACCTGCACCTAGGATTTAGATAAATGGTTGTTCACTTGGTGTGGTACTACTTCACTTTTGAGACGGTCAACTATTTCACATTCTCCATTAATATCCAACATTATACTTCACTAACAAGTGTCGGTCAGAAAAAGAAAACAACTCCGTTGGACGTCGACTTATTCAATGAATGAAGAGGGATCAGTTGTTTTCTTTTCTTTTTTTTTTTTGTCCCTTTTTTGGGTCTCTGATTTGCTTCTTTCTTGAGCTTTCTTCGCCATTGTTTCACCTCGACAATGGCTTTGCAGAAACTAATCGTAATAATTTGAGTTTCAGTTCCTTGGCGGTGTCTGCCAATTAGCATGCAGCAAGGAAGATATAATTGTTTGTCTTTACAATTTCTGATTTTGTTGTTTTGTGCTTTGTTGGTTTCGGCAGCTTTAATTAGGAAGCTTAATAGGTGCATTATGGAATTTGGTTTACTAAACAATTCAATCTCTTAAAGTCAATGATATTTTTGTAATTTTTTAAAACCTTTTCTCATTAGACATTTACATAAAGTGGTAAGTTTTGACGTATGAGTTTTACTGAAAAGTGTATATATATATACACACGAAAATATTATGTCAAAAAATAGAAAAAAAAACTACACGAGATAGGTAAGAAAGAAAAAAAAAATGATAACACATAAATAAGATTTGGTCTTAAAGACTTATATATGAGTTTTAGATGGATTTGAGGTTTCAAGATTTTATTTGACAATTTTTGAACTTCTTAATTTGGCCAAATGAATTTTTATACTTTTATAGTACCATTAAATCACTTTGTTTTGATGTGTTTGTGTATCACTTAGATATGGACCAGTGTTCAAGACAAGTCTGGTTGGTCGACCTGTTGTGATATTCTCAGATCCTGATTTTAGTAACTTTATTCTTCAACAAGAAGGAAAGTTGGTGGAGATGTGGTACATGGACTCCTTTGCCGAGTTTATTGGCCAAAATGCCGAGTTGAAGAACGTTATTACTGCGGGATCTGTTTACAAACAATTCAAAAAGTTGGTTGCTGAATATTTTGGGAACGAAAGGCTTAAAGGAATCTTTTTGCCTCAAATGGAAGCAATGATCAACGATGCTTTAAATTCATGGACAACTAAAGAATCTGTAGAAGTTCATGGTGCTTGTTCAGCGGTTTGTCATTCTCCTACCATATAATCTGCTAGACTATTTCGTTTTAGAATTTAAAGTTTCACATATGATTCATTTTTACGTCTCACTCAACAACAACATGGTAGAGAACTTTTATAACCATGCAAGTTTTGCAGATGATGTTGAATTTCACTGCAAAGCTACTTTTCGGGTATGATCCTGAAAATTGCGAGATAAATCTAAGTGAAACATTGCCAAGCTTCATGAAATTGCTATTGTCCTTTCCCTTGAATATACCTGGTACTACATTCCACAAGTGCTCGCAGGTACTATAATTTAAATTAAATTTTCCTTTTAAATTATGTTCACATTTTCCTTTTAATTATATTCACATTCATGAACATTAAGAGAGGAATATTGTGAGTCTCGATTTTCTGTTTAATTTCCAGAACCGGAAGAAGGTACAAAAGATGATAAAGGAGGAGGTAGAGAAGAGACGAGCAAGTCCCTCAAAAACCACAGACGACTTCCTTGATTGGCTCATTGGTCACACATTAGACAACGGAAATTCGTTACCAGATAATCTTATTGTTAGCGTTATCTTCGTGCTCTTTTTTGCCGCCACTGAGACTATCCCATTCACTTTGACTTTGGTCATTAAGTTCTTGTCTGAACTTCCTTCGGTGATGGGAGAGTTAGTGGTAATTAGTGAGGCCACCATATATATATGCTCGATTATGTTTTCTAATGGCAAAATTTTTTTTTTAATCAATCTACTTGCGAACTTTTACTTTGACGTGATCAGCGCATGTCTTTGCTTTTCTTTCTTTCTTTTTTTTTTTTTTTGGACATTGATTCGATGTTATTGTAGAAGGAAAACGAGGAAATTATTCGTAGCCGAGATGATAAAGAATCTGGGATAAGTTGGAGTGAGTACAAGTCAATGGATTTTACAATGCTGGTGAGTCATATATCTCACTGCGTTATTCTCATTACGTTATCATCAAATTTTTTGATTTTATAATTGCGAAGCTCACTTAATTTTATAGTAACTTTAGTTCCAACAGGCGTGCAATATAATTTTTCTCCACATTTCTTGGTGAATTTATTTGCCTTTTCAATTTCCTTTGACAATTGTACAGGTTATTAACGAAGCCCTTCGAATGACTGGTTCAGGTTGGCTCTTACGTAGAACAATTGAAGATGTTCACATAAATGGTATATTCAATACATTTTAGTTCTCTCTTTTTTTTTTTTAAGGGATTTTTCATTTCAGTAATTTCTCCGAGATCTAAAACCTGGCAAATTATGTAGGATATACAATTCCAAGAGGTTGGACGATTGCAGTCGTGCCAGCTGCTCTTCACATGAATCCAGACATATATAAAGATCCTCTTGCTTTCAATCCATGGCGATGGAAGGTAGTCTAATGGTAGATTCGAGTAATGCAAAATATAAAAATAACCCATGTGAATTTAGTTCACTTGATATAACGTCAAGTTCAGTTTTTGACAATTGCTTTCAATACAATTCCAACTCTTCTAAAGGGAACACTAATAATGAATGCAGGACCTGAGGGCAACTATCAAAGCAAAAAATTTCATACCATTTGGAGGTGGGATGAGGACTTGCGGAGGGGCTGATTTCAGTAGAGGGTTCCTGGCTGTTTTTCTTCATCTCCTGGTGACCAAATTTAGGTGACTGTCTCTTCTTGTGGTACTTAAAATTATTATGTGAAGGGGCATGGTTGCTGAGTCGCATATGGTGGAGTAGTGACAAAAGTTGTTCAATTTTCAGGTGGACGAAGCTTCATGGCGGCGAGATGATCAGAAATCCAATGTTAGGATTTGGAGAAGGGTACCACATTAAGGTTTCGAAAAGGCCAAAAATGCAACCCCAAAATTGAATCCAAAATGAAGGGGGTGTTTGGTTATATTGTTGGTGATTTCTATTATTACTATTACTAATTACTGTTATTTATTGTTGTTAATGATAAATAAAATAAAATTTTAATGTTTGATTAAATTAAAACTAGTTGTTGCTTCTGATTAAATAATTAAATAACTATTTTAAACGTTCTATTTCTATTTTATTATGATAAATAATCGTTTTACTTTGAATTAATTTAAATTAATCTTATAAAAATATATGTGATGTATATGATGTTTCAATAAATAAATATTTATTAAAGATATGAGTCGAAGATGAACTGTAATTTATAATAAATATGATTAATATATAAATATTATTTTTACTATACAAATTACTGAATTTAAAAAATATTACTATTTTTACTATATAAATAGCGTCCATATAGTTGAAAAATAGAAAGAGGAAAAAATATGCGAGATCATTGTGCGTTTATTTATTTGTTAAAATAATACTAACTAGGAATCTGCCTTGCGCTTCGTGGGGTTGTGAATATTTTTTTTAATTTTTTTAAATGATAATAATTTTTATTTATTTAATTTTAGTTGCAATATTGGTTTATTTTGAATTTTAAATATGTTGGTATTTTAAAATAAACTTTTATACCAAACAACTTGATAATCTATTTAAATTTAAACGTTATTCGAATTAATGGGAGGAGGCATATGTGATAAATGGGAATAAGGGGAAGAACAGGAGGAATTCGTTCTGATTATTAGTTTTTTTAGAATACATTTCTTCAATTTTCAATAATTAGAAGCATCTCTTAGATGTACAATTCTCATGAATTTTGTATTAATGTTGATTTTTCTCACTGCTCCCTTTGTTAATTGTTTGCTTCCTGAGCTTGTTGGTGTTGGATTTAATATTCTTCATTACGATGAAAAACTTTTATCTGTGTGTTGATTTCGTTGGAATATTTGTAGTACATATTAAATAATTTGTAGAATGACCAATACTTTATTCAATTTTTTTTTTATTGAGAGATCGTTGGTACAAAAGTGATGCCTTATTTTCAAGTAAAGTAAAATGAAGTTTATATAGCTATATTTCTATTGAACATTTTACACAAGTGTTTCAAGTTCTTTCATGTGTTCAATCTCATATACATGTTATTTTTTAAATTGTTCTTATATTTTTTGTTCACGACTTTCCATAAGCGTATGATGCGTACTTTGATGCTAACGTTGGCCTGGTTGACTTTGAGATTTTTGAGTAATTGGAATTCCATAATCTGTATATGAAATGAGTAAACACGCAGAAATAAATTTTTGCCATTGTTACAATTCAAATAGAGAGTGAAATAATTACACATAAAATTGGAATGGGAAACAATGACATATGTAATTTTACTTGAAATTTTGGAAGATTACAACTTGTGTGCAGTTTAGTCGTGCAATCCAATCGCTCCTGTGATGCCCAAATAAGAATCCACTCACTTATATAGTAGGTATGTCTCCTAATTCGGTTATTATTAATAATTAATACCAATTTCAGTTATAAGCATTAGTGTGTAATTTTCAATTAGTTCAGCCATTTGTTAGGCTTATGTAACGGTAAATCAATGAGAAAATAGAATTAATGTTAATTTTCAATGATAATAATTGTAGAAGAATGATTACAAAAATTTGTTACTGTCAAGCATTTAATTTAGAAACAAATTCAGTTTGCAAATGTAAATGCAATCATCTTTGCAAATGTAAATGGTAATAACTGCAATCATCTTTGAAGAAAACTGACCAATTTTATGAGGTTTTTTTTTTATAAGAATTGAAAAGTAAAATTTTAAGAATGTAAACAGTAATAATGGAATTAATGTTAATTTTCAATGGTAATAATTGTGAAAGAATGGTCACAATTTTTTTTTTCAAAATGTGTAATTTTCAATTATTTCAGCCATTTGTTAGGCTTATGTAACGGCAAATTAATGGGAAAAATGAAATTAATGTTAATTTTCAATGATAATAATTGTGGAATAATGGTTACAAAAATTTAAAATTCGGAATGTTAACTTGCAAAATTAATGTTAATTTTCAATGATAATAATTGTGAAAGAATGGTTACAAAAATATTTTTTTAATGGTAATAATTGTGAAAGAATGGACAGGTAATAATGACAGGTAGTAAATTAATGGACAAGTAGCAAATTAATTAAAAAGATAGACAATTTTATGAGATCTTTTTTTTTGTTTTTAAATAGATTGAAGGGA
The DNA here is from genome assembly GCA_037832335.1 of Carallia pectinifolia. NCBI lineage: Eukaryota > Viridiplantae > Streptophyta > Magnoliopsida > Malpighiales > Rhizophoraceae > Carallia > Carallia pectinifolia. Next base: position 1,731,920 of record CM075450.1, read on the forward strand.
AAAATTGCAAGAATGCCAAGTAGGACCTAAATTCAAGGGGAAGCTTTCTTTAAGCTTCCCCTGTATACTAATTAATTTTTAATGATACTAATTGTGGAAGAATAGTTATAAAAATTTAAAATTCGGGATGTTAACTTGTAAAATTAATGTTAATTTTTAATGGTAATAATTGTGAAAGAATGGTTACAAAAAATTTTTTTCAATGGTAATAATTGTGAAAGAATGGACAGGTAATAATGATAGGTAGTAAATTAATTAAAAAGATAAACAATTTTATGAGACTTTGTTTTGTTTTTAAATAGATTGAAGGGAAAAATTATAAGAATGCCAAGTAGGACCTAAAATCAAGGGAAAGCTTTTCTCTAAGCTTCCCCTTTATACTAATTAACAATTTTCAATGATAATAATTGTGGAAGAATGGTTACAAAAATTTAAAATTCGGGATGTTAACTTGCAAAATTAATATTAATTTTCAATGGTAATAATTGTGAAAGAATGGTACAAAAAAAAATTTTAATGGTAATAATTGTGAAAGAATGGATAGGTAATAATGACATATAGCAAATTAATTAAAAAAATGAATAATTTTATGAGGTTTTTTTTTGTTTTTAAATAGATTGAAGGGAAAAATTGTAAAAATGTTAAGTAAGACCTAAAATTAAAGTGAAGCTTTCTCTAAACTTCCCTTTTATACTAATTAAATAGATATCGTGCGTTTGTACTATGTAGTTAATACTGTGTATCTATCAATATTAATTAATTAAAAATAATAATAAATAAAGGAGATCACTCTCCATGTATTCTCGTGCATGCGTCTTTCTTGATGGTTGCCCCGTTGTTTGGGCTGTTGCCAAGGATAGTTTTCTAATTGTCTAATGCGTCAGTTGAACAAAAAGTAACATAAACTTGTTTTTCTTATCAATTTGTTTTTAGAGTCATCTATCAACCGTTTACAATTTTTGTGAAGCTAAACTAAATACTTAATACCTTATTTTTTTTTTAAAAACAACAACAACAGCAATAATAATTTTTAAATACAAAACCAAACACTTTGAGACACTGTTGAGCGTAGCCAAGATATGCACCGGCCCCCATTGTCTGTCATTTGCTTTCTGAAACAACAAAGAATAATAATAATATATAAAAGCTGCATGCACGCGAGTGTGCCAGCAAAGGGACAAGACGGACGTCGACCTACGAATAATAATGGCTCCCTAGAGCTTGAGAGAGAGAGACTTTCGTGGACCTACCCCCAGTTGCACTTGTTCACACATTCAAGTAATAATAGATAAAGTTGGTTAACCTTACGTAACCAAGAAAAAGTTGAATACGAGTCAATTTTAGATACATCCTATTTACTTCAAACATTGAATTATATTCTATGTATCATATTCAAATTAAGCTGTGAAAATTACAACAAAAAAAAAAAAAAAAGAACGACAGATAATTTTAGGACACTGGTGTATTTTGTGAATTCAGATATCAAAAAATAATCGACAGAAACATCACAATATTCAAATTGTTTGACAAATTTGTATATATTAAATGGATATAAATAGTTAAATCTATATACCATGTGAGAACTTGAAGACAGAATGGATAGGATCAACTTGATTAATTTAATCAGATATGCTTGACGCTATAAATAAATGTGACTTTTAAATTGTGTGGCTGTTGCTTCCATTGATTGATGTTAAAGGAAAAAAAAAAAAAAAGGCATAACCTTGAAATAAGGTTTTAAGAACCAAATTGGTCATTAAACTGAAAAGTTTAGAAGTTTAAAATTCAACCGGTTCAACCGGTTTAATCCAGATTAAATCGGTAAAATTGGTATTTAATATTAAATATATAAAAAATTTAATATTTATACACATTATATAAAAATATTGATGAGTAATTGTGATATTATATAAAATGTTTAATTTATAATCTAACATATGATAATATATAGACATAGTAATTAAGGACAAAGTAATTTAATATATATTAAAAATTAATATAATGCATGGTTCTAAAAATGAAATTAGTCAATAAATCAAAAAGTTAGAAATTCAAAGTTTAATCAATTCAATCGATTAAAAAAGTTATTGAAATTGTATTTAATATTAAATATGTAAAATTTAATATATGTTATATATAGAGTAAAATATTAAGACGTAACGTGAAATAATTATAAGATATAAGTATTATATATATCAAAAATCTTATATTTAATAATTAACTGATATGAATTTTATAATTATAATTTCATGTAAGTTAACATTAAAAAATTAGTCAATGTAATGGATTAATGGAAACAAATAACTAATGCTAACAAAGAAATGTTAGCATTTATTATAGTATATTTTTAAAATTTGTAATGGTAATAAATAATTATTTTATAAAAAAAAAGAAAGAAAAGAAAAGCGATAGAAGAATTAACATGGAAAGTTGCATTTCCAATCTATTAATAAATATTTAATATTTAGAAAGAAATGAGATTCTTGAGAATCATACAGCTATTAAAACTTTCTTTAAAAAATATTAATTGTCATCGAGGACTCCGGTTTTTCTGTCCGTACATTAAAGACAAATGAATTTTGAAATCAAAATGGCGACGTGGCATATTTAGAGTGCGCTGTATCACCAACAGGCCAACTTACTGAACTCAAAAAATTGGAGCTAGTTCTTCAGTTCACGTTTAAACTGACTAGTTTATCGATTTTTTAATTGGTTTTAGAACATCTGATTATAAAGACTCAACCGAATTGGATACAGCATCAGTTTTTAATTTTTTTGGTTGAACGGACGATCATGTCCGATTTTAGGGCCTGTTTGGGTTAGCTGTTGAATGTTGCTGTTACTGATTGCTGTTGCTGATTGCTGCTGCTGATTGCTGATTATTGATTTCTACTTGCTGTTGCTGATTGCTGATAAAATTAATAAAGTGTTTGGTTAATTTTATACTTGCTGTTACTGTTGAATAATGAAATGTCTAATTTAGACATATAATTTGTGTAGATATATTATATTAAATATTTTTATTTTTATATTTTATAATTTTATATTTTAGAATAATATTTTATAAATAATATTGAGAATTATTTTACTTAATTTTTAACTTTTTTAAAAAAATATTAATTTTTATTAAATTATAAAAATTATTATATTTGAAATTTTTTTTATAAATGTCCACATTAAAGAAAATTAAAGTAAAAAAATATTATTTAAGAATATTTGAAAAAAAAATTATTGAAATTATATAAATACTAATAAAATAAATTAACATATCTAATTCATATGTGAAGTAAAAAAAATAATAGTAAAATTATGTAAATATTCTTTAAAGGTAATTTAGTCTATATAAATTATTATTAATATTAAAAAGTGAAAAGTAATCTAAAAAGTAGCAAAAAGTAGGTCGGAACTGCTTTTCAATCAGCTGCTGTTAGAAAGTCAAATAAGGAAATAAGCAGAATCAAAAAGTAATACTAAAAAGTTTACCAAACACCTATCTTCCTACTTTTTGAAGATGAAACGCAAATGCACCCCTTCAAAAACTAACCCAAACACCCCCTTAATATCCTTGCCTTGAAATGCGTTTGAGATAAAAGAAATTATTTCCTTATCTCAACGGCTCCCAATTAAGGCAAATTGAATTGCCATCAAATGGGCAACAATTAAGTTGCTGCTTGGCGCCTGCAAATGTTGATCGATGCCATGCGATAATGAAGAAAAGCATGTGAAGATGATGGCATGCCATCCCTTAGGCACGGCCTTTTGGCCTCTCATCCGTCTGTTCATTCGAGTGTAGTAAATACAAAGTATTTTATGAGAAAATACTGACTGTTAAGTGATCCAAGTATAATCAAGTTTTAGGTAGTGAGGTAGCAAAATATATTGAGTGTATTTTATAAATCTTGCATTAGTATATAGTAAAATATTCTTTAATCGTCTTATTGTGAACGTAAATTATAAGTCGAATCATGTAAAAATTCACAACGTTCACATTGTATGACAAACTCGCATATATTAAGTTGATATAGATAGTTAAATCTATATGCCATGTAAGAGGCTGAGTATAGAATGAATAGGATTAACTAGATTATATCAATCAAATCTGCTAGCGCGTATATATAACTAATAAAACTATAAATTACATGCTAGAGAGCGAACAAGTGGTAACGTCTACGGTCAACTCTTATGCACAAGCTGGTTTGTTTGTTTTCTTATGTGGAAAAGTGAAGGTAATACAAGAAAGGTTTGGAAAATGTTAAATGGATAGGGATTTTTATTTGACATGGAAATGTTGATATAAATACGAAATTAAGGTTCTCGTAGTATTATTTTGATAATGAATTTCATAAACTTATAAAAATGTATAGTTAACTGTAATAATCACAAAAATAAATATAATCATGAAAATATATGTCTGCATAAATATTTAGAAATTTTTTTTGAAAAGTACGGATGTACAAAAACCGATTAAATACATGCAACTATATGTGTCAAAACGAGTTATCGGGTCGGGTTTGGATTGTGTCATTTCGGGTTCGGGTCACTTCGGGTCGGGTTACTTATGGGTCAAATTATCTTCGGGTCATTTTGGGTTGTGTTACTTCGAGTTCGGGTCGGGTTCGGATCAACTCACGGGTTGACCACGTCATCAAAAATGATAACGTGACATTTTTTATTAAAAATTTTAAAAATTTCAAAAATTTTACTAAAAATTCTTAAAAATCAAAGAAAATCATATGATTGAAAAGTAATTGAAAAAATTTCTTTTAAAAAATTCTAAAAAATTAAAATAAAATTTAAAACTGTATAAAAATCTCAAAATATTTTTAAAAAAATTATAATTAAGATTTATATTGAAAATAGTATAATCTATACTTTTTATAATATAAAATATGCTAAATTTTTTTTTTAATTTTTTTGTTCATTTAAGAAAAAAAAATCGGGTCAAACGGGTCGGATTAAGGTTGGGTCGGGTTTGATCCAAAGATTTTCGGGTTATTCGGATTCGGATCATTTCGGGTTATGTCATCTTTCGGGTCGGGTTAGGGTCGTATTTTTTCAGACAGTTTCGGGTCAACCCATCAAATCAGGTCAGATTTTGACACCTCTACATGCAACTAAGTTGAAACTATATATTAAAAAGCTATTGGGGCAGTAACCACATGGCCCAGAGAGCATTGTTTCATGGCAAGTGGCAATCAGGGTCATATGGGCCAGCTGCGGAGCTGACCTTGGGCCTTTATTAGTCTCACCGAATGTATACTTTAGTCTCAGCCCATGACCAAAAAAAAAAAAAAACTTTAGCCTCAGCCCTCATGTACGAACCGATTCCACCTTTTAGACAGTTCGAGTTTTAGCAAGCCGAAATCCACTTTTTTGTTCTTCTTTTTTTTTTTTTTTGACGCGACGTTAAACCGAAGAACTAAATAAGAATTATTTGCTCGTCATAGTCTATTAATAAGCATTGAATATTATTAGACTAAAGAATTAATGTCTGAGTAACTGTTAAAATGAATAATCTAATATTTTCCTAACAAAAAATTACACTGAAAATAATGATTCAATTTGTTTAACTTATTTTTGTAGTTGGAGACAAACCATCCCTTTCCCACTGTCTCTCTCTCTCTTGTGGTCAACTTACACCTATTTTCATGTTGATGTACGTCGAATATTGTCAGACTAAAAAATCTGCATTGGAGTAGTTACCAAAATGAATGTTGGTATCGATCTAGTATTTTCCCAATCAAAAATTACACTGAAAATGATGATTGAATTTTTTTCATTACTCAAAATCTTAAAGTACTCTTATAGTTGGAGACAAACCCTCCCTCTCCCTTGGCCTCTCTCTCTTGTGGTCAACTTACACCTGTCTTTGTGTTGATGTATATTGAATATTATTAGACTAAAAACTCTACATTAAAGTGACTATCAAGTAGAATGATTAGATATTTCTTGTTCTTAAGTGACTGAAACACCATCTCTTCTTTCACATTTAAAATTCTATAGAATTTCTTCTTAGCGGAAATAGAAACCCAATTGTGGAACATTCGAAACACAAATATATTACGGCAATTTTTTCTAACTTCTACCTTGGTCGATTGTGGTAGTAAAAAATTCCCATAACAATTTCTCTAACCCTATAAGTTCTGTGTAATGATCTCTTCAATACTCCCAAAAGCATTCATTGCCAGGAAGGCAAAAGGTACTAGTCATTTCTTCACTCGCATTATGTAGCATGTTTAAAAAAAATCACCCGTTTCTCATTAAATCTCTAATTAAATTGCCAGTCAAATCGGATGTCTAAACTTTCAAACGAAACTACGAAAATGTTTTTTCTTTTTGTTTTTTTGCATATAATCTTGTGCTTCGAGTAATTAATGACATGGCAGATATGAAATTCTTCAAACTATCATTACATCCAAGGTAGAGGAGAGGAATAGGGAGCAGAAAACATCACAATCGAAGCCATAAAAACATGCATGCATTCCTTCATAGAGGAATTTGAAAAAAAGGACAAGTCTTAATAATCTCCGAAAGGATTAGAAAATATAAACTTGAACGGCCTGCAAGGCCCAATGAACGCTACATTTCTTATATAATGTGCCACTGCACAAAGTCATGAACGCACTCTTCTTAATCCTCCATACGAATAATGCACCTTAGACTCTCCCCTTTCAACATTAAGTCAAATGCTTTGTTAATCTCCGTGAAAGGAACAGAGTGAGTGATAAATTTCTCCACTTCTAGCTCCTGCAAAATAGAAGGCATTATTATTATATTGTTACAAGTACACAAACCGAAAATTGGCCTGGTGAAAACAAAATCGAAAGATATTGATTTATTGGATCCTAAAGTAGTCACTCAATAAAACTTCTTTGGAATTTCAAAGAGACACAAGTAGTTTACCTTATTCATATATTTCTCCACAACAGACGGGAGATCAGTGCGAGGCTTATAGTTGCCGAAGAAAGTCCCCTTGAGAGTCCTCTCATTCAAAAGATTCATTGGGTGTGTTTTGAACAAATCATCTTTGTTTGGGACACCAACAAGTACAGCAACACCCCAACCCTGAGAAGTCAAAGCTAAGCGATAAGCATCTTCCTCTGTGCTTTATTTCTAGTCATTTACTAGTGAAGATCAGAGGCGAAAGAGTTTGGGGGATAATTACATCGTGAACACATTCAAATGCCGAGATCATTGCTTGGATGCTTCCTGTGCATTCAATGCTGCGATCAACTCCTCCGTCCGTCATCTCAGCAATAACCTGTTGAAGTTCACATTAATCTCCACATTAACTAACAATTGCTTCACATCCGGAGAATCCATGTTGTCTATTTGGGAAAGACAGCCCTCAGAAATCGGTCAAGTTGTGATTAATAAGACTATTCTTTGCTATCGTTTAAGATATCATCACCGGTGTGTTTCTTCTACAATAGCACATTATTTTGCTCAACAAAACCACAATGATTCAAATGCCCTAAAATTGAGTCAAAGAACCAACCTGTTGAACAGGCTTGTTGTAATCCTTTGGATTCACAAACTCAGTAACACCAAACTTCTTGGCTGCCAGAAAAATAAGAATTTGAATAGAGAATTATACTATGTCTTGATAGAACTGTAACATGGATCAAAAAATACACTACAGAAATCATCATGAATGTAACTTTTTGAATAAGCTCCTCCTACCTTCACTGAATCTACTGGAGTTCAAATCAACACCAATGATCCTTGCAGCCCCGGACACCCTTGCGCCTTCAGCAGCCTGAGAATTAGTGGAAAAGAAAAATGAGAATAACCCATAAGAAGCCGTCTGGGCTGCAAAAAGAACTCCAGGAGAATGCAACAAAGAAAACCACTTACAGCCAGGCCAACAGCACCCAGTCCAAAAATGGCAACAGATTGACCTTTTTTGGGCTTTGCAACATTCACGGTGGCGCCAAAACCTTACAATACAAAAGGGCCAATTTATCAGTTCTAGAATAAGTTCTTAGCATTGTGAATGTCATTTCCAACAAACAATGTATAAACAATGACAGAGGGGTTTCTCTTCAAACCTGTGGATATTCCACAACTGAGAACACAAACTTTGTCCAGAGGAGCAGCAGGGTTGATTTTGGCCAGAGAGCCAATATGACAGACCGTGTATTCACTAAACGTGGAGGTGCCAACAAAGTGGTAAATTGGCTTTCCATTGATGGAGAACCTTGTTTGGCCATCACTGAGCATAGTACCCCTGTCAGTGTTGATCCTGAGGAGGTCGCACATGTTGCTCTCTTCTGATTTACAGTGACGGCACTCCTTGCACTCCCCAGTGAACACAGGCAGGACATGGTCGCCTGGTTGCAGATCGGTCACACCAGGACCTACACTCTCTACAATTCTATGTCCCAAAAAAAAAAAAAAAGAAACAATATAATTACTATGAGATTAAGAAGAGAATTCAGCTAGTTCATCTATGTGAAAACACCCAAAACATGTAATTGAGACAGGAGCATACCCTCCAGCTTCATGACCAAATATCCGAGGAAATAATGGTGTTTGTCCCTGCAAAATGCAAGAGTAGATTTTTAAAATGGCACAGTATGAAGACAGCAGCACTTTAATCAACACAGTATTCCAATGTCATGATTTCAATTCAGCATTCAGGAAAAATTTATTTATACAGTCAACTCAACAAATTAGGGACTTAATAAAAAGGCTTTCTGATAGCATATTCTAATATACAGGAATTTCCTTTAAACAGAGACACACGAAAATGTGATTTTTTTTTTTCCCAAAGAAACAGAGATTATTTCCAGTACTAGGAAGAAATTTCTCACCTTAGCTTCCCAGAAATAAACATCAGTGTGACAAAGAGAGGTGAAGAGAATCTTCAAACGGACTTCATTAACTTGTGGTGGTGCAACCTCCACTTCTTCTATCACCAGAGGCTTCCCGGCCTCCCACGCCACAGCGGCTAAAATAATAAAACATTGATTAGGTGCCCACTTATTTTTTGGGAAAATCACAATAGAACCAAGATTTGTATGACCAGGAAGAAAAGATGACAAGCATCTGGGCTTGCCCAGATGGCCACTGGACCATGAGTCCAGGTAGTAGGCGGGGTCTATTAGGAGGCTTTGCCTCCTGCTTCCTCCCTGTTAACTTTTGCTAACCACTTACGTGTGTTCTAAAAAAAACAAAAAAAAAAAAAAAAAACAAAAGAAGAAAAGATGACGAACAGCCCATTTTGGATGAAAACAAAAGCAGTAGCAACCCAAGAAAAATAATAATAATAAAACAAGATAATATGCATCCTTAGAGTCTAAAAGGGATCACCAAGTTAAATGTCCCACAAACTAGAATCCCAAAAAAAAAAAAAGAAAGAAAGAATTATACACATACAAACACAAAATCCTAAAAGCAAAAAAAAAAAAAAAGGGAAAAAAATTAGAACTTCTGAGAAGAATGGAAAAAGAAGGAAAATTGATTACCTTTGCAGCGGATGACCTGACCAGCAGTGTTAGTAGACATGGCTGCTTTGATCGCACTATTAAGTTTTTTAATCTTTGCTTTTGTCGTGGGAGTCAAGATTTGCACCGAGCGGTATTTATACTGTTTAGGGTTGAGCAAAGTAGGAGAATTTAATTCAGAAACCACAACCCCAAGAAAGCCAGAAATGGTATTTCCTTGGGAGCCAATCAACTGCGCAAGCATTTTCTTTCCTATTTTGTTGTTGTGTCAGGAAAAACAACGTCCGCCCTCAGCTGTATCGGTTGTCTCTGTATTTATTCTTTAGTTGCACAGTTGTTCCTTTGTTTTGCTTACCAGTGGCGCACACGGCTTTGCATTTTTTGGATGAGCCACGTGGGCTTTGTCTCTTTTTGTTAGGGGTTCAGTACATTGTCAGACAAAAATCATTCCAAGAAAAATGTCTTTACTACAATCAAATTAAAATTTTATTACAGACAATCATATCTAAAACTCATTCACCGAACAAAATTTAGGTGGACGTGTAAACAAGATACGCATAAATTGATATATTATAATTAAATATTATATTTATTTAATAAAATATTATAATAAAGTTTAAAATTATCTTAACTGTTTTTTATTAAAAAAAATTAAAGAATTTATTACAAAAAATATAGCCTCTTGTTATGATAAGACGCCGTTGGCTCGCGAATGCACGTAATAACAAATTGTATATTTATATTATATAAAAAATATATAATTAATTTAATAATTTATTTTTTTATAAATTTAACATATTTTTAAAATTTAAAATTTAAAATTTTTGTGTATTAATTTTATATTTATTATTATATATTTATTTAACTTTTTTCCTAAATATTATTATAAGATTATTAAAAGAAGGAATAATATCTCACTTCGTGGTCGTCAAGCACAATAATCAAATGAGTGGGTACAGTTTAAAATTTCGGAAAAGAAACGTCTTTCTTGATTGACTCGAGACTTTGGAGATCTCGTGCCATAGCCTTGGACTCACTTTCCCTCCCTATTAACCTTGGCTAACTACCAAGCTGCGTTTAAAATTTAAGGAAAAAAAAAAAACAGAAACCAAAGCAAAAACAAGAAGGAAAAATGACGAACACCCTATGTTGGATCAATAGCCATTGGCTTTACAATTTTCTTTGTCTCTCTTTTGCACATAAAAGTCCAATTTGGAGAGCAACCCAAAACCATTACCAGAAAAGAGAAAAAGAAAATGGAAATAATATGCATCCTTCGAGTCCAAAAGAGATCATCAAGTAAAAACACACAAACGCACAAACTAGAATCACAAAACAATTAAATCACGTACATACAAACACAAAAACCCAAAAGCCAAAAAAAAAAAAAAAACAAGGGGGAAAAATTAGAACTTTTGGGAAGAATGGAAAAAGAAGTAAAATTGCATACCTTTGCAGCGAATGACCTGACCAGCAGTGTTAGTAGACATGGCTGGCTGCTTTGATCGCACTAAGTTGTTGATGGATGACTCGCTTTCTGATCACTTGAATCTTTGCTTTGGTCGTGGAACAAGTTTTGCACCGAGGCGGTATTTATAATATTTTTTATTAGTGTTGAGCCAAAAGAGAAATAAGAATTTAATTCAGACACCACAACCCCAAGAAAACTACAAAGCACCAAAAATGGTATTTTCTTTGGAAATTAATCAACTGCGCAGGCATATTGTTTCCAATATTGTTGTCAGGAAAAACAACGTCCGACGTCAGTTGTATCGGTTGTCTCTGTATTATTCTAGTACAGTTGCACCTTTGTTTTGCTTACCAGTGGCGCCTGAGGTTTTGCCCTTTTTGGATGAGCCGCGTGGGTTTTTGTCTCTTTTTGTTAATTAATTATTATGAGATAATTAAAACTATATAATATCTCTCTACTTGGTCGTCAGGTACAATAATTAAATGTAATGGGGGTACAGTTTAAACTTTCCAAAAAGAAACGTCTTTCTTGATTGAGTCAAGATTTTGGAGATCTTTGTGCCATAAAAATCCTGCGTTCTCCAATCAATCAAAATGGGGTAAAAAAAAAAACCAATTAGGCAATTTAATATTACACGCGTCGGAGACTCGCCCTAAACTTCTGACGAACAAAAAAAAAAAGAAACGCACCGATCATCACAAATTTGAATGGGTTCAGCAAATCTATTGTAAAATTGCAATTGCAACTAAATCGCGAGTTATGCGTGTTAAGTTTTTCTTTTTTTTTGAAAATAAAGAAAAAATAATATCTTATAATCCTGTTTAAAAAAGATATTTATTAAAAAATATTAGCATTACTTTTAACGGAGCCCAATAACCAAGCGCCATAAAGAAACATCCTATTAAGAAAAACACCTTATAACCAAGCCCAATTATGTGTTACTTCCTTTAGAAAACTAAGCCTAATAAGGAAATATCTTCTTTTTCAATGGAAATACGTTAGTAATATACTTAATATAAGTATCTACTTGAGTTTTGAGTATATGTTAATGATCCAATGAATGAAATATCAGAGTATTAACGTTAAACTCACCACAACACCTTTAGTTTCTCTATTTTACAAGTGTCCAGTCCACTTACTCTAAAATTTCACTTAAGTCGATCTAAGTCTTCATCTCAAAATTTAATCGATGAGTATCTTTATTTATAAACTTATAATAACAAATTTATTCAATAAATATCTTTATTTTTAGTGACTTCATAGGAATAATTTATGCATTAATATTTCATTTCAGCCAACCCACAAACTTCTCCCAACTCTCTCTATTCTTTTTTCTTTCTTTTTCTTTCAGTCACCATTTTTCCAATGATGAATCAACCATGAAACATTTGGAATTAGTCCCTTTACCATCAGAGGACCCAGTCAGCGGCAATTTTCCTCATTTCTGCCATTCTTGGCAAGCGGATAACCCATATTTTGATTTCTTTGTATACAGGGCTTAGACACCAATAAATCAGTCCTGCGTACGTCTCATCAAATTATTGTTGAAACTATCTGTATAAAAAGATAGTGAGTTCGACAAAGTGGCTTAGGGAAGAAAGTTTTAGACTCCTACTCCAGGAACTTTTAGTTGTTAGAATCTTATAGTGTGTTTGGATGTTGCTGGGGGTGGGAAAAAAATACTAAGAAAGAAATGAATAGAAAAAGAAAAAAAAAATTGAGGTTGTTTGAATATATTAGAAGTAAGGGAGAAAGAATAGTGTAAGAAAGTAAATTTTTTGTTTGAACAAGAGGAAAAACAAGAGGGAAAGAAGATATTAATTATATTAAATTACCAAAATACCCTTAATTGGTTTTTGTTTTGCTTCATATTTATGGGCATTTTTGTAATTTTCTTACTCTCTTTATAGGTCATGTCTTCCGGTCTTTTTTTTTTTTTATTCAAAATTCAGCAACAACCTGAATTGCGAACCCCATGCGCAAATTTTCTCTGTAGTGATTCAGTAAAAAATTAGATTCCATAACCATATTTGTATTCAAACACAATAAAGAAATGAACTCTTTCTCTTTCAAGTATTTCTTCACTCAACTACGTTATCCAAACATAACATTAGTAATTTTGGTATATAGTCATGTATCATGTATAAAGTATATGTTTATTGTACAGATATTCTAAAATAATATCAAAGATCTCCATAATCTCCATTAATATTATTCTGAAATATTATCTTAATTCTCGGTTATTTCATTCCCTTATTTTGTATATCTCTCCTTGTATAAATTGGTATAATCTCCTACTATTCAATACACACAAAGTTTATTCTCTCAAAGCTCTCTATTTTTTTCATGGTATCAGAGCTTAAAATAAAAAAAAATCGAGCTTCTATTCTTAGCAGCTTTCTGTTGTTGCCGGTTTCTGACTGTCGAATTATATTCATCAACTGTCCTCTTGTCTTTGTTGGATTCCTATCTTTACCAGTTTCGAACAAATAGCTTCTGCCCATCTGATTGTTTTCTACTTATCCATTTGTCTTTTGCATTTGGTCACCGTTCATCTTCGTCGTCAGCTTTCTGTCCCATTTTTGTCGCAACAGCAACATAGATCTATTCTACAGGACTTCAGGAAGTCAACGAAACAAAACGCATTTAAATCGGAGTCCCAACACGCCTGCACGCCCTTGCCAAAAAAGTCAGATTCCAGCCAGCTTTGGCAATTCTAGAAGTTTAAAATAGTCTACGTGGCATCCACGTCGTTGCCACATAAGCGCCACCTCACTACCCCGTTAGCTCTACCTTACTACCGTGTCAGCGCCACCTCATCGCCCATCTCACTGCCAAGTCATTGAAACATGTCTGCCGCGTCATTGACACGTCACCACTTTGATTGCCACATCAGCCTTTGTTTGACAGAGTTAGTTCATAACTTTAGCCTACTGGTTCAACCACTTTTGGGCTGATTTTTTGACTGGATTAGACTGGCTTCTAAGGTTTTTTGACGTTCTCTTTTCATTTTCAGATCTATTTCTGCAAATTTTGACTCTTTAAATTTGTTTTGATACGTCATATACCTTATTCTTTCAAATATTATTACTATTTTCTGCTGAAATGGAGATATTTGATGTATCCATGCCTATAAGTACAATTTTGGATGGGACGAATTATGTCATTTGGTCTCAAAAAATCCACAATTTTCTCATGGGACACATGCTCTGGCAATATGTTAGCAAAGATATTCCAAAACCTAAAGCTGGAGTTGACGAAACATTTAAAAAATTGGCTAAAAGGCTTGAAAAATGGGAAAACAATAATCACAAAATTCTGACATAGTTTCACAATACTTATGTTCCCATCATCAAGCTTTAGTTTGGACGGCTTGGTACTGCAAAGGAAGTCTATAATCTGTTGGCATCTCAATATTCCACTTGTGATATTGCACATCAGTATCAGCTCTTTGGCGACCTCTATCGTTTAAAACAACAACTAGGTCAGTCTATTAATGCTTTTCTCTCTCATATGCATGTTATATAGGATCAACTAGCTATTGCTGAACCTGTGTGGGATTATCTTTTTGATATTGTTAAATTCCCACAATATAGAGATCGAATAAGGATTATACAGTTTTTAATGGCTCTTACTGATAATTATGAGTCTATGCGAGCTTCTTTGCTTCACAGGGATCCATTGTCTTCTTTGGAAAATGTTGTTCCTAAATTGCTTTCTTAAGAAACTGGTCTAGCCACTATGAGAGCTCATCGGACTACAGCATTTGCTGATATAATCTTACTTACCTCTTCTCCTTCTGCACCTCGTAAGGTGACTTATCATTATTGTCCCAAACCTGGTCATCTTATCTCAGAGTGCCTCAGAGTGCCATAAATTGTAGGTCAAGCAACAGTCTAGATAGATCCAACAAACCTCAGTCAAGTGTCACTCAGCCACCTAATCCCAAGGGTGAGGTTAATAAAGCCGCTGCTAGCACTGTGGTCACTGGGGGTTCGTCTAGTGACCTTGAGTTTTTCTTAATCCAAATTGATTTTGATACTCTCAAACAAGCTTTAGTCAAATCTAGTACTTCCTCTTCTACTTCATCAGTAGTCCCAAGTAAATCTAAATTTTGGTTCTTTGATTCTGAATGTTGTAATTATATGACCTCTAATCACACATTTTTCCAGTCAAAACAAGTGTCTCTTTTTGCATCCATTATTCATACTACTGATAATTCTCAAATGCATGTTAGTCATATAGGTCACATCTCTATCTTATATTTGATTCTGTCTGATACTTTTTTAGTTCCTAATCTTATTTTGAATCTTACTCTGTCGGTCAATTATGTAATCTTAGTCTTGACTTACATTTCTTTTTCACTGATTGTCATGTGCAGGATCCACAAACGGGTCATATATTTGGGATAGACCGTAAAGTTTGGCGCTTGTTTGAACTTATCTCCTTGAAACTTCATAATTCATCTCGTAGTCATAGTACTGTGTCGGTTTCTTCGACTTGATTGTATTTCTCCCTCCAAATTGAGTCCTTTAACTTCAAGTGGTGTTTTAGGTTCTATTAAGGATGTTGATATTAATTATGTTATTTGTCAGCTTGCAAAACATTATGCTTTACCTTTTGATAGAGTGATTTTATTTCTTCTGCACCATTTGATTTGATTCATTCTGATATTTGAGGACCCTCTCCTATTAATACTATGGATGGATCACGATACTTTGTGATATTTGTGAATGATTACTCATGTTACACGTGGTTTTATCTTATGAAAAATCGTTTTGATTTATTTGATATTTATCTCAATTTACTGTTATGATTAAAACTCAATTTTCTCAGACAATAAAACTGTTTCGTACTAATAATTTCATGGAATACACAGACTCTAAATTTTTGCAGCTTCTCTCCCAAAATGGCACTATTCTTCAACGTTCTTGTCTCGATACTTCACAGCAAAATGTACAGGCTAAATGCAAATATCGTCACCTTCTTAACATTATTCAAGCTCTCCTTATTTCTTCTTATTGTCCTAAGCGTTTTTTTGGGAAAAAACCACTAGTATAGCTGTATACACCATCTATCGTGTTCTACCCAAAGTGATAAATAATGTGTCTCCTTTTGAGTGACTTTATGGTAAACCACCCACTTATGAATTTCTTCGAATTTTTGGTTGTACTTGTTTTTTTCATTTGCAACCTCATGAACGAACCAAGTTAGATCCCCATGCTCGTCTCTGTTGTTTTCTGGGTTATGGGATTGAACATAAAGGATGTCGGTGTTGGGATCCTGTTTCCAAATGACTTTGAATTTCCCATCATGTTATTTTATGGGAATATAAGATGTTTTCTTCTTTTTCTTCCTTTCACCTAAATGCTTCCTCAAAATCTTTCTCCACTAATCTTTCTGTTGAATTAATGTTGGATATTGTGAATTCTGATATTTTTATGCAGCCTTCTCCCATAGATCCTTTCCCTTCTAACCTTGACACAAGTTCAACAAGTGATTTATCGGCTAATCCTGAAGTATCTTCCTCATCTATGGATCTAGAGTCTCAACCTGTGCGTCATTTTTCTCATGTAAGTAAACTAGCTTCTTGTTGTTCACTCAACCATTGCCTCCTTATATGAATCTCAAACCTATCGAGAAGCTAGAACTAATCCTCCGTGGTAGCAAGCAAAGGTAGAAAAATTACAAGTTTTATCAAAAACTCACCCTTGAGATTTGGTTAAGCTACCGCTTGATAAATTTGCTATTGAAAGTAAGTGGCTCTACAAGATTAAGACAAAGTCAGATGGATCTGTTAAGCGATACAAAGCTCGATTGGTGGCTAAAGGCTTTACTCAAGAGTATGAGATACATTATGAGAAGACTTTTGCTCCTGCAGCATGAATCACTTCAGTTAGGAGCTTGTTGGCAGTGGCTGCAGTTTGACACTAGAAGCTCTCTCAGATGGACATTACGAATGTTTTTCTTAACGGTGATCTTATTGAGGAGGTATAAATGTAAGTTCTACCTAGATATGACCATCCACCCAATATGATATGTCGTCTCCATTGAGTACTTTATGATCTCAAACAGACACCTCAGGCATGATTTTTAAAATTTAATACTATTGTACAACAGTTTGGCTTTTTTTCAAGCCTTTATAATATTGTTTTGTTTGTTCGCAAAAGTGTTAAAGAAATCATTTTGCTCTTATTTTATGTTGATGATATGATTATCACTAGAGATGATCTGCAGGGTGTAACTGATATCAAACAATATCTCAGTCAACAGTTTGAGATAAAAGACCTTAGTTTTCTCAATTATTTTTTGGGGCTCGAAGTTTTTTGATGCCACAGGATATTATTTGTCTTACGCCAAGTATGCCTCAGGTTTGCTCACTCAAGCAACAATCAATGACCATAAAATTGTCTCTACTCCTCTTGAGTATAATGTCAAATTTTCTCCCACTGATGGCACACTATTAAAGAACCCTACTCTTTATCAAATTTTCTCTCTATTGATGGCACACTATTAAAGAATCCTACACTATTAATGGCAACACCTTGATCAATTCACTATGCTACTGTTCTTCGTATTCTTCGCTATGTCAAGAGAACTATGTTTTGTGGGCTTCATTTCTCTGCTCAATTTTCAACTTGACTTGCAGGCTTATTTTTATGCTAATTGGGCGGGAGATCCTACAAGATATTGTTTCTTCTTGGGGAATTATTTTATTTATTGGCATAAAAAAAAAAACAAACAGTCACTGTTTAATCTAGTATTGAAGCTAAATATTAGGCTCTCACTGATACTGCATCTGAGTTATTATGGCTCCGATGACTCTTACAGGACATGAGTATTACACACTTCTTCGCCACTTCTATTCATTACGACAATCGTAGTTGTATCCAGATAGCTCACAATGATATCTTTCATAAGCGGACAAAGCACATTGAAAATGGCTATCACTTTGTTCGCTAGCATATTATGCAGAATACTATTTGTTTGGTTTCTTTTTCCTTAGCAGATCAAACTGCTGATACATTCACAAAAACTCATGTACTGAACAGTTCTCTGATCTGATCTCCAAACTCAAGTTGACAATGTTATCATCTTGAGTTTGAGGGAGCGTATTAGAATCTTAGTGATTTTGGTATATAGTCCTGTATAAAATTTAAGTTCATTGTATAAATATTTCAGAATAATATTAAAAATTTTTATAATTTTAATTGATATTATTCTAGAATATTAAATTAATTTTCAGTATTTCGTTTCTTTATCTTGTATGTCTCTCCTTATATAAATTACTGTAACCTCTTATTGTTCAAAACACGTAAAGTTTATTCTCTCAAAACTCTCTTAATTTCTTCATTAATAAAATAATTAATAAGTTTTGATTTTTTTTTAAAATATTATATTGTGAACCGAATTTATTTATACTATTAGACGTACCTTAAAAAAATTCAACAAAAAAATGAAGGGATATATTTAGTGTCTTGTGACAAATGGAGTCTATTAGTTTTATTTATAAACAATTTAAGTAGTAGTAAAAAAGAGATATGGGTACACGTTTCATCTAATTATTTACATATAGTTTAATAAATTTTTTATTGAATTAAATTATATTAATGCGCATCTATTGTGTTGATATCACTATACTACTATTAGATATTTTCGTTCCACCATTAGTAAAAGACACAAACGGTGCAAATAAAATCTAATGTCATCTCCATAGGTGTCGTCAAAATCTGTCGAAGCAACGTGTTACATTACGAGTTTCGCCAAAACAACGTGTTACGCGTCAAAGCTGAGGGGCACCACAGTCAGGGCTGGTCCTGATCTACGGCCCAACTCAAGCCTCGGGGACCAAAACAAGAGGTTTATAGGTTCATACTGTATCCTTTAGTCCAAGAAGATAAAAAGATTAATAAAGTTGAGTATATGCTCAACTAATTAAGGAGAATATCTCTCAATTAATAAATAAAGAGTTTAAAATTCATCTAATCTCATTTTTTTCTATTCAAATATTTAATAGAGTTTCTTGTAATTTTTTTTTTAAAAAAAGGTTAATCAAAGAGAAAAAAAAAACAAAGGAAAATATATTAATTAATAATATTTGGATAATAACAAAATATAAATAATATTAATTTTTGATATTAAAATTAAAAAAATAAATAAATTATTAAATATTATTATATAAGTTATGTATTACTTTATTATTATATAAAATTAAATTGTGTAGTAAAATTAAAAAAAAAATGTGGCCATTTTAGTCTTTTTATTTTTTTTGACTGACGCGGCGATTTTAGTCTTTGAATGATTGAACTTTGTAAAAAATAAGTGAACAAGTAAAGAAACGGATCGGCTACAGTGGCTTCCATTATTATGCTCTAATTTTATAATATTTTTTATTGTATAAATTATTGTATATTAATATAATTGAAAAAACATTTAAAATAATTTTTTATTGTTAAAAAAATATATTACAGATGTATTGATCATCAGGCTTATGGGATAAAATTGAGGAATATTTGTTAATATCTTCATTTAACTTTTTTTAAAAAAAAAAATTGTTTACCCTATCACTATTAAGTTTGAATAAGCCTCCACTACGCGTCGGTCTCGATGTTAATAAATTTATAATCTAATACTGCTTCTCGCATAAATCCTCTAATATTTTTGGGAATATGTAGCATCTAATTTTTTGAGAATGTGCAACAAGGAGAAAACTCAAATCCCAATCAGTATGGAAAGAGACGCTCTAAATCATCACCTCCGGTGACATGCATATCCATTTTAACGTGCCTGAAAACAAAGTTGGATGCCGGGGCAATGATTGAAGGGCATTAGAAACATATATTAGCAAAAGCACCAATACATATTTTAGATATTTTTATTTTGAGTGGTTTGTGATTAAAATTAAGATTGATGTTTTTAAATAGAATTAATAATTTTTAAAATATAAAAATTATAAGTATTTAAAAAATTATTAATTTTATTATAAAAATATTAATTTTAATTTTAATTTTAATCAAAAAAAAACTGTTTAAAACACTAACACTTAGAACATTAGTATTTTTTCTACCAGCAATCGGTGGCTGTCCGGCTGATATGCGACCTTTACTAAATAGCATAGAATTTTTTTTTTTTTTTGTAGTTCAGTGTAACCGTTCGATCGGCCTCTCTGACAGGTTTGTTGGACTATTCCATTTTTTACAACATTATAAATAAAAAAAAAAAAGACAATTGTCAGATTAGGACACGTTTTGAATTCTTTGGACAATGATCTCAGCTGCAAATTCACAATATTTCACCGCTGCATATTTTTTTTCAAAAAAAAAAAAAACACAATGCAAGAAAGTTCAGTTTAAGGGCCCAGTAATCAGTAGTGTACGATGATATACTTTACAAAGACATAGCGATGGTAACCAACTGGCCTTCCGGTTGACTGTTAGGAGATTTTTTTTAGGAGGTGATAGGAGGTTTAATTCCCATCATTTTCTTCTTTTTTTTTTTTTTTTGGAGGTTTTCTCTTTTTTAAAAAATTAAGGTACTTTGCATTTTATGTTGTGTTAATAAATTTATTTTTTTTATTTTTTTAATAATTAATTAATTAATTAATTATTAATTATTAATTATTTTGAATGTAAAAAAAATAGGCAATAGAATATGAGGGTGCATTAATGATAGGATGTGGTGTGGACACGTGGTGTGCAATGATATAATATCATTCTTTTCCCTTTCGAATATATAGTATCTGACATTATTATAAGTTGGGAGAGATTTTTTACATTTGATTGTCACCAGAGAAACGAAAGGAAGGCAGGAAAAATGTCAAGCACAGCCGGTCAGGTTATACGGTGCAAAGGTATACAGCTAGCAAACTTTACTCAACAAAACAATTTGATCGCATATTTCACTACCTCCGATTACAATTCGTGTAACGAGCTTCGAATTGTACTGCAGCTGCCGTGGCATGGGAAGCTGGGAAGCCACTGGCGATAGAAGAAGTGGAAGTGGCTCCTCCACAAGCCATGGAAGTCCGTATCAGGATCCTTTATACAGCAGTTTGCCACACCGATATCTATTTCTGGGAAGGCAAGGTATTAATTAACATTCACAAACATAGCTTGTTCTGTCTTGGGACTTCGGCCTCTTCCCCAACTGAACACATGAATTTTAAAAGAAAAAAATAAATAGTCAGATGATTGACTTAAAATTTATCTAAGACGATGTAAATATAATATTATTTTGAGTTTATGTGAATAAAAGAATGACATGTGGGATCTAAAACGATATTAACATGATGTCATTTTGATTAAATTCTGATTAAATTTTCTAATCATGTAATATTGCTTGACTTTAAAATCTGCAATACAGGAACAGACCCCTCTGTTTCCCAGGATTTTGGGTCATGAAGGAGGAGGGTACGGAACTGTCTGCCAAGTTTATTTACACCGATTTTTTCCTTTTCTATATATGCTTGTCCGTAATCTCATGAATTTCTGTTTGGCTACCAATTAAGGATTGTGGAAAGTGTTGGTGAGGGAGTGACACAACTCAAAGAGGGCGACCATGTACTCCCTATATTCTTTGGGGAGTGTGGGAAGTGTGAACAATGCAAATCAGCAGAGAGCAACTTGTGCGAGGTCCATGTGATTAACTTAGACAGAGCTGCGATAATGAATGATGGAAAACCAAGGTTCTCCTTCAATGGCAAGCCTATTTATCACTTTCTTGGTACTTCCACTTTTAGTCAATACACTGTGGTTCATGCTGAATGTGTGGCCAAGATCAATCCCTTGGCTCCTCTGGACAAAGTTTGCGTTTTGAGTTGTGGATTCTGCACAGGTGCGCAATGTTATGAGAATTTTCCGGTGCTGTAAAAACTGTGAAAACATTTGTTATTAATTTTATCAAATTACTGTTTGTAAGGATTCGGTGCGGCTGTTAATGTTGCCAAACCTCCAAAGGGTTCAACCGTGGCTGTCTTTGGATTGGGAGCCGTGGGCCTAGCTGTAAGCATTCTGTCTCTGGGTGCCTTCAGATTTTACTAGCCTTTTGTTTCATTACTAGATATTGCAAAAGTTATTTCCTGTTGCTTCCATCTGCTTAGGCCGCTG
This sequence comes from Carallia pectinifolia, assembly GCA_037832335.1. NCBI lineage: Eukaryota > Viridiplantae > Streptophyta > Magnoliopsida > Malpighiales > Rhizophoraceae > Carallia > Carallia pectinifolia. The sequence goes on from CM075450.1 coordinate 1,753,945, forward strand.
AAGGGGCCAGGATTTCAGGGGCTTCGAGGATTATTGGTATTGATATCAATCCAACTAGATTTGAACCAGGTGATAGCTTGCATCATTGGACTTTGCTTTACCTTTCGCCAAAATTTTTGGTGCCTTTTGCTTTCTTTTCAAATTATCGTCAAATATGTTTCAAAAAACATTATTTTCTTTTATTTTCTTCATTTGGAATTCAAAGTAACATAGCCAGAACATCTGCCGCCACTGTTATATCATTGGACAGAAGTTCCAGTGTTCTTAATGGAATTTTTTTTTGGGGGGGGGGGGGGGGGGGTGATAAAAACAGCAAAGAAATTCGGGGTTACTGAGTTTGTGAATCCAAAAGACCATGAGAAGCCAGTTCAAGAGGTATTCTGATGGACCTTTATGTTTTTAGATCTTAATGAATTGAAAATCTTTTGAGATGCTGATCATGGACCATTGAATAGGTTATTGTTGGCATGACCAATGGAGGTGTAGACAGGAGCATTGAATGCACAGGCAGCGCAGAGGCAATGGTCTCAGCCTTCGAATGTGTCCGCCAGGTTATCTTTGAACTTTATTTTTACTGTTAACACTCTCAACTCAACATCTTCTTCCGAATTGTTCGATTGCAGTGTGGATGAACTCTTTCAATCTGATAAGCTCGATTGCTAATGATCTAAAGTTGGTGCATCAGGGTTGGGGTGTAGCTGTCATTGTGGGGCTGGCTAAGAAAGATGCTGTGTTCAAGACTAATCCCTTCAACTTTCTGTCCGAGAGGACCATCAAGGGCACATTCTATGGGAACTACAGGCCCCGGCGAGACATTCCCTTGGTTGTCGAGAAGTACATGAACAAGGTGTCATAGCTAACACTAACTTCCTTTTGACAAAAGTGAAAAACAGTATTTAGAAGGGGGGGGGGGGAGACATGAAATTGGTGAATAACACATTTGCCATTGATTGCATTCCACACGTTGCAGGACCTTGAACTAGAGAAATTCATCACCCATTCAATTTCCTTGTCGGAAATCAACAAGGCCTTCGACCTAATGATCAAAGGTGAAGGCATTCGATGCGTCGTTGAAATGAAGGACTAGATCAGGTACTTGGAGACAATGTATCTGTTATGTGAAATACTGTGTTTTGTAAAAATAACAATAAGGCTATTGTGAGGATCCAGTTTAACTGGAGTGGTGGAAAATGGTGTGTTAAGATCAACTTAACTGAAGTAGTGAAAAGTATATGTCTTTTACTAGAGGGTCTGAGATTTAAATATCTTGTCCTCTCCCTCGCTTCTTTTCTTTTTAATGATGGACTACTATCTTTGCTACAAATAATAAAAAAAAGAATGCTATTGTATGGTATATTTGAGCCATAATTTCAAAGGCACTAGTTTTATGAATGCACGCAGAATTTTGGTTCTATTTACAAGACACCATGAATCTTTTTGATAATTACTTCATGACTTCACGAGCTAAGAACAGTCAACAATCACGGGATTCTGAATTTGAGCTCAATACATAATCAAAGTGTGTTTGTTAATGAGATGGAAAATCATTTGAATCAAGCAAACATAAACAAAAGTATATATTTATTTAATAACTGAACCCCTTGTCCCCTTATCATCCAGAGCGCTGCCATTGCTGGCAGAAAGTCTAGAGCAAGAAGGATCGGTTCGACATAAGCGAGTTTAAAAGTAAAACGTAAGCAAAAATGCAATGATCTGAGAAACTAAGGAAGAACGGGTAAAGTTGGAGGCCAAAGAGGCTCCAAATACGGAAGTAGTCGAAAGATAACACTTGGACGTAAGGTTCCACGATAAGCAACTTTCCGGAAAGAGCTGACAATTTGCTTTGCGGAAATATGACGGCTTCCTAATTTTGTTCCCGTGTCCTCTCAGCCTTCATACTAGGCATATAGGGCTAGGTTTTGGTAAGTGCATAGAAGATTTTAATAGTGACTAATGATATCTTTTATTTCTTTAGTTTTTTTTAAATTAAATTTTAAATGTATTTAGTTTTATTTTTAAATTAATTAGTTTTAATTTAAAACTTTATTTTTAACTTTTTTTTTCAAAATTTTTTCAACTCCCTTCCAATGGCTTTAACTCAATTTTCTATGTACCAACCTTTGTTGATGCCACTCTTGTCCTTTTTTTTTTTTTTAAGGGACTTGACTATTGTCTAACATCATTAGGATTCTAATTTCATCCATCTTTTTTTTAAAACAAATTTAGAAAAAGGTTGGTGGGTGGCAAAATTGTGCCGGCCCCCAAGCCGAAATCACCGGAAAAAAATTGAAATTTTTTAAAAAATAAAAATTTAAGATATAATTAAGTATATTTAAAATAATACTTGACAATATTTAAGATTTAATTTTAAAAAATAAAAAAAAAATGACGAACATTAAAAACATGGGCAGTTAAGATAGGGGTTCTCTTTATTTTATTATCGAGCCATAAAAAGTTCGCATACGTTAAAATGAATCTAAATCGGTCATTGCAGTTAATTTTTTTTTTAATCTCAACTACTTATTATAGTTGGCTCACTATTTATCATAAAACTCTGAAAACAACGGCTCAAATTTTTGCATTCAACCGTGCATTCAATTTTTGTGTCTCTATAACATATTTGATTTATTTTCTCATTAAGAAATTTATTGAGAAAAATCCACTTTAGTTAGAGTAGTTGAAAATGTAAGTCTTAAATTGAGAGATTTATGCCCTATTTGGCCTTTTTTCAATGAAAAAGGAAAAGATAAAAATATATATATTTTTTACTCATTTTATTTTTTATTCACTTTCTATCAATTTAAATAATTACCTTTTACTTTTTTTTCTCACAAATTACATTTCATTTTCTTTCTCATAACTTTCTAATCATTACTTTTTATCAATCATATATCATTATTATTATACTATTTTCTATTCATTTTCTTTTCTACTCATTTTCTCTCAATCCAATCAAAGCCTTTAAGGTTTAAAACTAGAAACCTTTAAAGTATATGTATAAATTATAATTATTGGTCTGCCCTTTAAGGGACCTCTTATCTATTTTTATCCAAGATGAAGTTCATGTTATTATTGATTATCTACAAGCAATACTGCATAATCATATACCTTTGAAAGAAAGTAACTTTTTTTTGTTTCTTTTTTCAGTTTTCAATTTAATTTCAAACAAGAAAGTTCAATGTAATTTTGTTAGTTTTACATTTACTTTTTGTTTAATTAACGAAGTATATGTCTGGGCAGGGTCAGCATTTGCAACAAAAAAACAGAGCAAGTAATATGGGTGGCTACATAGATCGACCCATTAATCAAGATCAGCGGAGACAGCTTTTTGTAGATGGATATACTTAAAGATTAATGAACTCTCCTTTCTTGTGCCTTATTAGGACTCAGAGTATCTGTTTTAAATGATACCGATTGCATAAAACTAGCTTGTGTAATGGCTTGGTGATTCTACATTTCAATCCACGAGCGTAAAATTTTTAAAGAGATGTTGGCATTGGTTCACACAATTTCTTACAAAATATTACTTTGATTCAGATGTTCTCAAAAAAAATATTATAATTTAAAAAAAACATGAACGAATATTAATATGTTTGTTTTGACGAGGAATATTAATATGTTTGGTGAACTATAACGAGCGAATTGTGTTTGATTTTATTTTCATTTATGTATTAAAGTCAATAGTTTTTTAAGAGTCATTTCATAACTAAATAATACTGTATAACTATACTTAAATAGTTATAGCAACGTAATCTCATTTAAAAAATATTTGATAATTTATTTATTTTTTTTATGAATTCAATTATTTAAGAAGAGTTTATTAGTTTTTCACTTTAAAATTATCTTTGTAAGTTAAAAAGTTTATTTAAAAAAAAAAAAACGAGGTGAAAGTGCGCATAATACCAAATTTATTTATTTTTTTGGTTTACATAATACCAAATTTATGGTTATTTATTAGTCAACCTTTTTTCCCTAATCAGTGGCAAAAGTGAAAAACCAACCCCACCTAATAATGATATGGGCTGTGTTACTCAAAAACAAAAATATATAATAATAATAATAATAATAATAATAATAATAATGATATGAGCTGTGGATTTCCTGGCTGTTTAGTGTAATACAACGGTTAATCTTTTTTTTTTGTTTTTTTGTTTTTTTTTTTTGAGAAAATAATACAACGGTTACATTAGATTTGCCAAGATCTGGTTAATTTTTTTATTTTGTCTAATTAAATGGGATCCTCCCTTGAATAGGATTTCTGTGCGGCCTTACGATCAAAATCCTCTCTTGAATAGATTTTCTACAATTGAAAAACTGAACTTTTTATTTAAAAAAAAAATCCTATTTTCTTTTCTTTCCTAACGGCAATAGGAAAAGACCACATCCTTCTATTTAAACGGCTCATTACAACAAGCAAAGACACAATTTGTGAGCGAGAGAGAGAGAGTCTGGGCGGGAATTTTCCCAAGGTTCCTGCGAGGCCGCTCAGTCGGAACACGCGAACGCCAGCCACTGGCCGGCAGATCTCCGGCAACTCCATTCTTCATCTCCTTCTTCTTCTTCTTTTTTTTTCTTTGTTCCGTTTCTTTTTGTGCTAAATTTCACTCCTTAGTTCATGCGTTTTGGTGCCGATCGGGAGAAAAGTACAGAATCAAGAAGGTTTACAGAGTTCGTACGAACGAAAGAAATCGTCGCCGCTGCCGTTCTTGAGCTTAAACGGTACCTTTGCGGGTTTCGCTTCACTGATTCTTGCTTCATCTCCTTGATTTAACGCTACATCTCGACTTTCGGTTCGCTAATTCTTCTCTGTTTCTAATTCTTGAACATTCTTTCTCGATTTGACTCCTTCATTGGTAATTTATTATCATTGTTTGGTTTGAAATTTCAATTTATTTCGTTATTGTCCGTCTTCATTTTTTTTCTTCCTTGTTTTTGCCAATTATTGCAACATAACAGGTAATTGCGGGTACGGTTTAAACCTTGAATAGATTGTCATTACTTGCTTTCTTGGTTAGTCTGTGGGTAATTACGCTTGTTTCTGCGATTCAACTAGTTCTGCGTGCATATTTTTCGGAAAACAAATATAAAATTTTATGATTGTTGGTCTTACTTGATAGGGCTTAAGAATGTTAAATTCTTTGTGGTTCTGATCTGTTGTATATATGTGTTTAGAATTTCTGAAGTCTCGAAAGCTGGAACAACATGTTTATATGTGGCTGAATGGGGTCTTCTCTTCATTACTCAGATATGTACATGTTCGGGCCCGACCTAAAGAGCATGTCCTATACGGAGATCTACAACGAAGATATGAAAGATTAATTGGCCCCTGAGCACTGCAAGATGCAAATTCGTGAAATTCGAATAGGTATCTAAAGTTTATGTTCGGTATAGTTTATCGAGTCATGTCATAAGCATTCACTTACAGTTGACGTTTCTTTTGGTATGAGGTGTGGAATGTATGTTGCTGGGTTGAAGGAAGCAATGCGTTGCCTCTCCTCAGGCAAGTCCTTGACTGACGCAGTTTGGGGTGTGTAATCTACTGAGGGCTCTTCCCTTTTTACCATTTCTCCATCAACATCATAATTCCCACAACATTATAGTACCTTGTCGTTCTTCATAGTCGTTCTTCATATTTGATGTCATACATTAGCCTTAGGGCAGTTAATTTCTTCTCTCATCTTTCTGTTGCCAAATTTCAGCTCATAGGCATATTCGAGAGACAAATATGGTCTTTACAGTAGCAGATTTCACACAATCCTTTGCCTGGTAATGTTGATTCTTCGCAATCTTTCCTGCAGCGCTGCTTGATATACTTATTTGCCTCACCATTTTGGCTGAATATATAGATCATTGAGAGTTGAGATAGGATTCATGATTTGGACATTGGCAGTTTGTGTGATTGTGTTCGTGTGTTAGTTTCGGTATGCTCTTCCTTTAATTATCTTTTAATGGTTTTATTTGTAAAGTGACCATTCTTTTGTATCTATCAGTGCCATAACCAAGCTTTTCTTCCATCTATTGCTCCCAGATCTGCTTCTTTAGACCTGTTGGACGGTCTTTACCGCATACCAGTAACACTGCAAACTATGATCTCTTAATTCTTAAACTTGGTGGACCGGGATTGTTTGGAACATACAGCCAAGACTAGTGCAAGAGGTGTTTGGCTCAAACAGGCACATTAATAATAACTTGACACTACTTGGAACTTTTATTAAAAGATTGAGTGATTATTTACTAGAATTTTTTTTTTTATTTTATGGAACCTATTTCTTTGTAGAGGGATGGAGATGAGGGTTTGAACCGGTGGATATAACTTCTTTTCTTAATTTGTAGTTATTATTTTTGACATCTGAATCTGTTATAGAGCATATGTTCCACATTGGGATGACAAACTTACTTCGATCTTGCAACCTGCTTTGGGTGGAAATGCAAAGACAACTACAATATGCAATATTACACTTCACAGCTAATGCTTCTAGTTCCTACTGTCTTTAAACCTTGTTTGGTTGATATAAATGCAGATACAATTAGAGGAATAATGCAAGGGAGTGATTGAACTTTATGTTGACCTTCAATTTTATACCTACATTTGTTTTGTGCAAAATAATATCCATACTTAAAAAGATTTCAATCCAGCATGTTCTCTAGGTGGTACATAAGTGTCTGCTAAGTGATCTCATGATCTGGTGATGCGTGGGCTACCTTCACTCATATGTTTGTATATTTGGTCTCACCCAAGCAAGTATGCTGCACTTACATGTTGAACCCAAAGCTTAATATTTAGGCATCTAAATATTCGTTTTTAACTTTGAAGGTAATATTTTTGACAAAGGCTTCTGAAAGGCTTCTATGCATACTCCATGACATTGCTTACATAATTGATAAATTTTGTTGACACTTTGTTTTGCTTTAATAAGTTGTGTTTACAGACAAAAGCTTGTATACGAAACTATAGAAAGATGGATCTGAAGTAAAATTAAAGCTTTCTGACATCTTGCTCACATGCCAAAATGAATCAAGCTGAGATAAGAATTTGATTGCAAAGTCCAGCTACCAGCTTATTGTTTAGGAGCCTGCATTGATCTTTGATGTAGCGGACAAAGGAGAAATGAGTATATGGTTGAAATGTAAATGAAATATTTAAGCACTAGAACATGTGATCAATGGAACTGGTTCGGCAGGTATGTGCTCTGTTCGTTTTCACAACATCTTTTATTCCTATGCTGCATCATGCTAGTTATACAATTTAAGCTCTTTTCATCAGTCACCTTTTGTTTTGATGGTATATTCATGCAGATGAGACAAAAAGCAGTCTTCAATTTGCAAGTGGAGAACACATGACTTATTGTGTGCTGATGTGAGTACAGTTTATTAATTATTTTGGAGTGCCTGAGCTGTAATCTTCTTGTGGGTGTTTTTAAATGCTCTTGTAGAGATGTTTTGTGATCCACAGCCACATGAATGTTTAAGCTGTTATTCTGATATTTGAGCAGTAATTATTGTATTTCATCATGACTGATTTCAACAGATGCAGCCTTTTGAAGAGTGAAAATAAAGAAATTGAAGAGCTTTGAGCAAAACTGTAAGTTTGTCTAAATACATAGAATCCCTTCAAATGCCATTTTTTGATTTCCTTTTGTTCTTATTCTTGAAAATCTTTGTTGGTGAATTTTTATTGAAGAGGATATTCTCAACCTTTGAAACAACAACAAAAAAAAGTCATAATCCCAAATAAAAAACTTCAGCTCAATGGTTTTATATTCCAGCAGCCATGAGAATCATGATCAGCATCAAAGGTTTGGGTAAAGGGTCTTGTATTGCAATACGATCCAAGAAACGGTACGTGAAGATTCTTAATTAATCTTAGAATCCTAAACTTTTAGAGTTGGTGAAACGACACATACTGCTAAGCAGGCATTAGTCAGTTGCTGATCAATTTAGAGTTTTACTTGCAGCAAAACTCAGAATGGTTTAGACAAGTCACTACTCGGTAACAAGTCCCAGAATTCTTTAGATTGTAATTATAATACATTGGCAGGTTGCATTCTTTCTGATCCATGTGCTTTATTGCATGTAATAGTAGAAAGGTGCCACCAAGGAAGAAAGCCTCCCTTGCAGCATGTACCGTGCCTTTCAATATGTGAAATACAAAGGCTATTCCATTAATCATTGGATAGGTACCAATACTATGGACAGAAATATGAGTTTACAAGAGTCACAGGCCATTCTTGCGATGAAAAAACTTCAAGAAATGATTTGTCTGGTTTTTAATTTTGCCTTCTTAACTTCCTTTCTTTTCTTATATGTTTGTCTGCCCTTGGGATCTATATAGTAGGAATTCACTAGTTCATATTATCTTAAGAAGCTGCTCCTTTGCTTTATTTTCCATGCTACTGATTTATGGTTTTCTGCTTTTCTTTCAGATTAAGATGTTGGAAATGGAGACACCTTCAGGTCAGCAAAATCTTACCAGTGTTGTTGATTTAGAAATAGAGTAAAGAAAAGTATATATGCCCACGAGAAATACGAAAAGGTAGCATGATTTCTGTCAAATCATGGATGAAATATGCTGTAAATTTGCGTTCAGGTCTTAGTTGATTTAGGCTATGCCTTTGTTTTTCTATGGCAGTGTTTTAGTTCCCGTTGTTTTTCTTGGAAGTTTACTTTTCTGGGGACAATGGGTTACACAGCCTTTGTGAAAAGTAAACGGAAATTTTGAGCCTTTGAAGTGATGCATTGTGCGTGTGTGTCTGTGTTTGTTGGGGTGAGTTTGGTCTCTGCGCTTGCGTGCCGCTTGCTTGTGAAACAAATAGCAAAGGAAAGGAAAGGAAATACAAAACACCTTTTTAATCAAGCTAAGTAGCTATGTATCGATTGGTTGGATTTTGATGTTGATTTTGATTTTGAAAGGCCTAACCAGTTGATAATCTATGGTCAAAATTTTTTGTTTTATTTACTCTACCATTTTAGTTGGCTGACTCTAGTTTGTCTTCCGCGGTTTGTTACCTTAAAGACAATTGAAATTGGTTTAGGTACTAAAACTGACTATCTGCCTTGTTGCTCCTTTTAACTCTTCCAGTAATTTTCCGCTTCAAGCGTTGGTCCTTCAAGTAGTTCTGCCACTAGAATGGCAATTTTGCGTTTCTGTCGACTTTTTGCATATCTATTAGTCATATGCATTCGTGCTTGGTTGTTTCCAATTTTGTGCAGGGATCATGAGACTTGAAGAGATCAGTCGTTAGATTTTGGTTGTAGTATATGCATTCTAATGGGATGGGCAACGGGGGCTAACTTGGGGCTTGGTAATTTATGGAGGCGTTCTGGGAAGTGTGTGCCAGAGAATTCTAAAGCAGAATTTGGAGTTCTGACATTTGAAGTTGCAAGATTGATGTCCAAAGTCATTAATCTATGCCGTAAATTTGGGCCACTTAATTGTTTTATCAACGGTTTTTGGAGGTATAATGACGGGAGGCAATTGTCTACATTACAACAGCAGCACTACTGGGCCACCTTACTGAAATGGAGGCATGAAATTTGGGGGCCACAAAAAATTACTCGGAAATACCTTTTAAATCATACCCAAATTGTTTTTAGCCACGTGTCAGGCAGAAATCCTGATTTTTATCGAAAAGAATCCAGAAAATGCACAGCTATTGTACCACGTCCACAAGAAATTTGTTTTGAGGCTGAGTTCAATTTCTGCACTTTTCATTTCTGTCAGGACGTGTGGCTCAATTTACTATTGGTTTGCAGAGAGGAGAAAAAAAAAAAAAACATTGCCCAACTTTCCCACTACAAAAACTGCTGTTTAGTCAGCTAATCAGGGCAGGGAAATTGCTCTTCTGGTCGCTCTGACCGGTGTTTTAAGCTGTAAATATGATGGGAACCCCCACCCTGTTCACCAGCTGCAACTTGGCCTGGAGATGTTGCCACCAACCAGTAGTTCCTAAGTATAATCATTTTCTTGCTCGGTCGTTAAAGGAACTTGGAATATTAAGGCCCAAAGCAACTGCTGATACGCAAGAAAATGTTGGGTTCCTCCATGTGGAGTCTGAGGAACCCTCCGGCTATTTGAGGAGAAGAACAGTTTTGTTTTCTGGGATTTCTTTTGTTTCTTCTGCAGTTTTGGGATTTCCAAGAGAGGGATTGGCTGATGTGAAACAGGGACTTTTAGCAGGGAGGATACCTGGTTTATCAGAACCTGATGAACAAGGTTGGTTTTTCATTGTTCGGTCCACCCAATTCGCAACTCCTGTTGTTTTCCTTTTTACTGCAACATGTAACTTAGGAAATTGAATTTTCTCATTGTCGCTTAGATTCCTTATGTTCTTGGAGAATGCTAAAATTGCACGAACTATTTGTAGCTGTGTTTATTAATTTATTTCCTAATTTTAAATGAGTAGTCATCTTCATTGCATGAATTATGCTCAGACAGGTTGGAGGACATACCGGAGGCCAGATGACAAATCTGGAGGGCATGGTGTTGGATGGAGTCCAATTATCCCTTATGCCTTTTCGGTGCCCGAAGGCTGGGAAGAGGTAATATTTTGCATATTTGAGGCAAATTTTAATATAAATGTCTTTTCCTGTAAATTTTCGGATACTGTAGAGTTGCAAAGAGACTATTTACCTACCACTGGAGGTGGAAGCTTAGTGGTATTCCTATGAGGGGGATGCGCATGGGAAAATATGGGTGGTATTAGGTGGCAACAAGGTTTGGTATCACTTATGCTGGAAAAGACCTTATGGATTTATCATTGCTTGAGTTATGAGTCTTTCTTGTGAGAGAGTTGAATCAGCTCATTAATGGGTAACTTCCAACTAGAGTCTAGACCAATGGCGACATGCCTTTTGATGTACAAAAAAATACAGACATAGACAGAAAAAGAAAGAGATAAACAAAGATCGTCTATTGTTGTATTGAATGTTTATCTTTGATCTTTGTACTCCATCCATTCTTCTGATTCGCTTGGTTTGCTATGAAACAGGTTCCAGTGTCTATTGCAGATCTTGGAGGCACAGAGATAGATTTGAGATTTGCCAGCTCCAAGGAAGGACGCCTTTTTGTCATTGTTGCCCCAGTTCTCAGATTTGCTGACGGTCAGTTCTCTTTCATTGTCCTTTATTTTCACTTAACTGGTTTCCTTTCCTTTGATGTTTGGATACAAAAGTTACTATAGATTATACTCATTAAGGCTCTGTTACAATTCATACAGACCTTGGTGGAAATGCTACAATTGAACGAATTGGACCTCCAGAAAAAGTGATCGATGCATTTGGACCAGAAGTACTGGGGGATAATGTAGAAGGGAAGGTTCTAAGCATGAACGTAGCAGAACATTCTGGAAGGACATATTATCAGTATGAGCTAGAACCACCTCATGCTCTTATCACAGCGACTGCAGCTGGAAATCGCCTCTATTTGTTCAATGTTACTGCAAGTGGTGAGGAATTTACATCCATTCCTGTAATTCTTCAATTGATATGACGCGCAAGCGAGATCAACCGATAAAGCTGTCATTTTGTAGGTCTACAGTGGAAGAGGCATTACAACGACTTAAAGAGGATAGCTGAGTCCTTCCGTGTCCTTTAGTCCAGCTGTTTTTAAGATGCAGAATCTAATGGTATCCATTTTCTTCCCTGAAGTAATTTAGAAATATTCCTAATGTACCAAAAAAGAGTAAGAAAAGGATAGTGAAAGAACAGTGAAGACAGTAGAGTACATTAAAGAGAGTTCCAATTTGTTAATTGTTCACAGTATACTTGACAATGCTCTTTAGAGGTTAGAACAAAGCTTTCTTTGCACAAATTTGACTCGCATCTAGTCCAGATACAGCCATAATTTTTATTTTAATTCATAGGAAAACTCTATTGCTGTCGCATGGCTGTTGTTGGATGTAAGAAGAAAACTTCCAGTTGAAATTGTGAAGGAACTGATAGAATTGCACTTTTAGCCGGCATTCAATTGCAAGCACAGCTTTCTTTGCAAGCCTATCATGGTTCTGATTCAAAGGGTGGGTCCTCTAGTCATTTGAAAAGCAGGGCTTATTCTTTTCCTAGTAAGAATGCTTTTGAGCTATTACTGGACTTCGTATAAGTGGTGCAATAACATTGCTGAAGCTTCGGATCATGGACCTACCAATACCTTGGCTTGTAAGTTGTACCTGTCACTCACGTATATCTAAGTAACAAGGGCTTGCCCTGATACCTTGTACCGGGGGTGGAAACCACTGCTTACCTACTGCTATGTGTCGGCCAACATAACTGAACTCCGTCCCACAATCTTTTCGAGTCCTTTAATCGCCATTGCCATTCTGACTCTCTCAGCCTTCTCCCAACTATCAGAAGCAGCAAATATATTCGACAGCAGCACATAATGAGATTCATTGCTAGAATTGATGCCGAAATCTGGATTGCCAACCTCTTCTAATACCTTTTCCACCATGTTTTTATCATCATAAATTCGACAGGCTCCAAGAAGAGCACCCCAAACTGCATCGTTTGGTTTCAATGACATTTTTTTGATGAAAGTATAGGCATCCTGCAATCTTCCTACGCGTCCTAAAAGATCAACGACACAGCAGCAATGCTTGGTGCTTGCTGCCAATCCATATTTTTCCATCTTGGATAATATCTCCAGACCTTCATCTACAAGACCCCCATGTGCACAAGCTGAGAGGAGAGACAGAAATGTTATTTCATCTGGTTTCACATTTGATTCTTCCATACTCCGGAAAAACACCACAGCCTCCTCGCTTTGCCCATGAGTGGCAAAACCCGATATCATGGAATTCCAACAGGCAACGTTTTTACCTTCCATAGACTCGAATATTAACCTGGCATTAGCTAAATCACCACATTTCGCATACATGTCAATTAATGCATTCTCAACAAACTGGTTAAGCTTTATTCCTATGTTGTTTATCATCAGGTGAATATCTTTACCAACGTCTAACAGCCCCAACTGAGAACAAGCAGACAAAATGCTCACCACTGTAACTTCATTAGGCTGAAAACCCTCATCTTGCATTTTCCTAAACACTTCTAAAGCTTCCTCCGCAAAACCATTCTGCGTATACCCACTAATCAAAGCATTCCAATTTACCAAGTTTCTAGCCGGGATTTGATCAAAAATAGCTCTGGCTTCCTTTACATTACCTATCTTGCAATACCCGGAAATCATCGATGACCACACAAAGAAATTCCTCTCCGGCATCTTTTCAAACAGAGCTTTCGCAGCAGCCATCTCCCCTTTGCCTGCATACCCATTAACCATGATAGTCCAAGTTACCACATTTCTCAACTCAGGGTCTACCTGGTCGAACAAACACCTAGCTTTCAACAGATCACCGCTCTTTGCGAACCCGCTAATCATTTCATTCCAAGTCACTGAACTTCTGGTTGGCATCTCCCCAAAGATTCTAGACGCAGATTTCATATCTCCATTCCTAATATATCCACCAATCATCGCGTTCCACGTTACAACAGTTCTTTCAGGCATACAATCAAACAGTTTACACGAATCCATTATGTCTCCACATTTTCCATACATGTCAATCAATGATGTGCTGATCAGTACATCAGAATCTCCTCCACTCTTGATTGCCTCGCCGTGCAGAGATTTCCCATAAGTTAGCAGTGACGTAGAAGCACAAGCCTTGAGGATTAGAGGGACTATACCCAAAAAGTAGGCTCCTTTGAGGCGAATTTGATGGTAAAGAACAAGGGCTTCTCTTGGGGAGTCTTGTGAAATATGTTTTCTCACGAGTTTACCCCAAATGGGTTCTTCATTTGAGAGACTGTTGAATTTGAGCTCCATTGTTTTGAGTTTCTTGCAGAGGGCAATGTGTGAGATTCTTGTCGGATTTAAGACACCATTACCGTGTCCCCAGTTTTTTCAGTTTTGTACTTACAGGAGGGAACTGCCCAGTTCTTGTTTCTGTTTCCCATTTGTAACGCTAGTTGGGGTTTCTTCATTGCAGTTGTAAGAAATTTTTAAACTAGATTTGCCATGTGTGACTATTCGAGGTAATATCATAGTAATAATTCGCTGTACTTTCTTTTAGGTTCGAGTTTTTTTATTAATGTCTATCTTTAAAATTTACAGAGATTTATGACGTGATATGGTAATGAGTTCAAAACTCATTCACAATAAAAATGGGTGTGAGAAAAGCCCATACAAATCTCAATGTTCGATTGAAGAGTTTACTTATGAAAGAAATTAGATGAGAACGTCAACGAATGACTATTTGACTCAATCTACAAATTCGATAATTTACATACTGATAATTCATTTTTTTTTGTTTAAAAAAAAGATTCACTATGTGTGGGGCCGGTGCACTATATAAATTATAGAAAAAAATTAGAGTTGTAGAAATAAACAGAGTAAAGAGAGAACTTATAAAGAGAGAGGTAGAATTTATAAATTTTACATGAAATCCACAATTTGTTTTTTTTTTAAATATATTATATGCATATTATTTAATAAAATGTATGAATAATTATAATAAAATGTATATATAGTCGTAAAAAAAAAAAAAATCACTGTCTCTCTAGCGAAAGGCCTACGTACAGCCAGACCCGTGTTCTTGAATTTCCTTACCAAAACGATTTTGTGTTTTTACTTCGTACCTCGAATTGGACTGTCAATTTAAAAGTCACAAACTATAAATTGTGAAAATATTGCGAGAAATTATCCAAAAGAAAATTACATGAATGCCCATGAAATTTCCTTCGTAAGATGGCTAGTAAATGTTACATTTGGAAGAAAATTTTCTTTTTTTTTTTCCCCATAAAATAGGAAAGTTGAGTTTATATACATAATTGCATACTAAATAAATCATTGAAGTTATTTGTTTAATCTCGCTAAATACCTAGACAGCAATTTAAACCATGACTTTTAATATGATTAGAATAATTTTTTTTTTTGTTAGATCACAACGTTATCTTTCGTTACAACGACATGATTAGGGAGCAAAGTTCATGGGTTTCTCGCCAAAGACGCAAGGCATGCGCAAAGTAAGCAAATCTGTGGATATGGTGCTCAGTGTGCTTAAATGGACGACTGAAGCAAAGTTTGTGATTCACTGTTTGAATCATTGGAACGTCAAACATCGAACACATTTCATACGAGAGGCTGCTTGTCGTTCCCAACTTCACATGTTTCGGTCTGGATTTGTATGTCATGGTTCGTACTGAAGTAAATTCAACTGGGCCTTTGATTTGCCCCATCCATCTCCCCATCAGGCAATTAAATAGGTTTTGGGGCCTTTTATAACGGCCCCCTGGGCTGCTGCTAATTATAATTTCTTACAGCCCTTTTAAGAGGCCTAAAAGAAAATGGACTTGGAATAATAATTAGGGCAAGAAGCCCCAAGACAAATAGCGATTCTAAGCCTTATTTTACATTTCTTATTTATTTTACCAAAAAAAACAAATTTCTTATTTATGATGTGTTCGGTGGCAGAAGGAGTTATTTGTTTCTAGAACAATCCTATTTCACACGAAACGGGGGGTCACGAACTGTGCATGGAAAGAATCTTTTTCTTTATAAAAGGCCGAAACACTCCTTCTTTCTTTCTATTTTCCCGAAAAATTAAAGTCTAAGTAGTAGTTAGTATTATTTTAAATATATTTATTAATTTCTTAAATCTGAATTTTTTATAAAAAAAGTTCAATTTTTTTTTTGTTGCTAAGACAATGGGCAAGTGTCGGGCTACTTTTGATTTTCCAAAATAAAATAGGAGGAAACAAATTTAAAAAAAAAAAAAAAAAAAGAAAAAAGCAAACAGCAAGCAGTCTATTTGTGTTGACGACGTCATTCGTGCACCCTCGTGATCCCTTCTTTCGCGGGCTAAAGCATTATTGTTTGTTTTTCTTTTTTTGGGTGCTATAGCATCATCAACCTAATATTGTCATTTCTAATATGCATCATCACCCTTATTGTTTAATAGAGCTATAGCTACCACTCTTTATATGCTTGTATTCCATTGAATTCAATTGTAAATACACTTATATTCCAATTGCGTGCTGCAGAACAAGAATTGCCTGAAAAATTCCATTCTTGGTTCTTTGATGTTAATTTAAATTAATCATCTCGCATAATCTTGATTGAATGATGCGTCGGGAATGGATCAATTAGAGTACCTAGAAATGTACAAACTGCATCCCATGAAGACCTGCTTACCAATGGTCACTTGATAATGTGTGAGGCGATGCTTGCTTTAGTGTCACTTGTATGCTATCCAATGGTTATTATCTCAGTTCCCATTTAACAAAAGCAACATTTTAATCATAATTTCCTTACACAATATGCTGGAACGCAAAATCTGGAAATTTCCAATGTAGGGGCCAGTAGGGGAGGCATTATTTCCATTGTTTGTCTAATGCAAATGGAACTTTCTTTCTTATCCTAGTCATAGGCAATTACATTTTGATGAAGTCTTTTAAAGCTAATTTCTTAACTTCACAACAAAGCGAAAAAGATGCTTTTAACCTAATTGTTACAGTCAATTTAGCTTACTCTGGTCGGCCGCAATTACTTGTGTTATCTTCGTACTTTTGACTCCCTCTCCAGCTGCCTCACTTTCTGTGACAATGCGAAGTGGAAATAAAGGGTAAACAAGAAGTTTGGTAAATTTGTCTTTAAAGTAAGCCTCTTTCACTCCGAGCTATTCCCTGGCAGTAAAACAGATTTACTTGCATATATGGCAGTTAGCAGCTAATAATCCAAATAGACAGCAGGGAATTCTGTCTTTTTCACATGATCTATTATGAGTTGATTCACCAAAAAGAATGTCTAATTCCTATTTATATTATATATACTGGACAAGGCTTCAGCTTGGTACAATATTAGAACAAACTCAATATCAACCGCATTTCCATTCTTATAAAAAGAACAAGCAACATGTGAATGATTTGTACGGTTTGCATGATTTCAGGCCCCAACTTTTCTGATGTGTCTCATTTGATTTGGAGTTTGGTGGGTTATAATTGATATTTTACTAGAAGCCGAAGACTACAATTGTGGCCTTGTCCGCAAACTTGACCACCTTAATTTTGTCGCCTCGGAATGAAGATGAATTGGAGATTCCAAAATTGAATGTATCCCAGTAATATTATATAATGTTTAATGACCAATTAACCATGATTAAAAATATGTACGAACTTTTGGACGTATCTTAGACGTAGATCTGCATATTGCATTATCACAATCATTGGTTACACATTTTTAATACATCATTGCAATTAACAATGTGATCATGATTATATTTTTAACAGTTATAATAATACAATATAAAAAGAAATTGTCAATATTTAAATTGACTTATTGACTCTCTTACGACCCAAAATCCCAATAGAAGATAGCAATAGTTGTTGATGTTGTCATATATAGAATTCCAAAAGGTCTTTTTTTCTTTTTTCAATTTACTTAGTTATCCATTATCCATTTTTCCGTATGATCGTGTTACAGTTCTTTGGCCCGCACGATCGTTAACAGGTTTTGACTTGGCTGGTAACAAAGGCTAGAAAAAATAGTTTGTTTTGGCATGCATCTAACAGTCGCTTGTATATGAACACAGGGGGTTTGCTTTTGTTTTTTTTGGTGCCCTGTCGTTTTTACTTGATCTGATTTTAAGCAAGAAAAATAAAGCAGGAGTCAATAGGGAGGGAAACGAAACCAGAAAGAATGATTTGAAGTGCCAACTGTTAGAATATACGATGTCTGTATTTGTGACAGCACTTTTTTTAACACCGAAATAGTAAGAAGTTATTCTGTCAGCAGTGAAAAAAAATTGTGGGTCAGTAGATACCGTAGACAAAACCAAAATAATACCGCAAAGAAACAAGTCCCATATAGTTCCCACTAAATATAGGAATTGTGAGGAACCCTAAATTCCCTCAGGGCCACAAAGGCCTTGTACTAACACTTAAATTCTTTGATTCTTCATCCTTGTTGATCGTGCTTTTGGTAATTTAATATATTTCAAAAGATACTAAAACCCTTCAGCCTATAGCCCCCAAAACCTTACAATAAAGATCACCACCACATACCATCCCAGCTACCGCACCAAATTGCACAAATTGCGCAAAAGGCTACGGACACACTTCATACAGCATTGGATATCTGACCATTGAGGATTTACAAGCCAAGAAGGCAAGGACTGGCCAAGCCATACTGATTAACAAGAATGCCAACATACAAAAAAGAATCTTATTAACACATCTTACAAAAATGTGTATAACACTTGATTATGTTATCACATCAACGTATACAATTAACATGCTATGTTTCAATTCGCTAGCTAGCAACACCTGCGTTTGTATGCTTGGGTTTGTTTTACCATAATTAATGTCCTAAGACCTAACTTGTGAATCTACACTTTTGCCTCTAGTCTAGGTAATGTATATCTTTATCCTCCAAGAATTAACGACAATTGCACAAAGTGCATCATGTTTCTGGTCCTGGAACTTAAAGCATTTATGCCTAGCAACGTGTTTGATTTCAACTCTGCAACGCGATTGCCTACCGCAAAGGGCACAAAGGTTGGCCAAAACAAAGAAAGATCGGAGAAGAATCAATGTTAGGTTAGTTCATTATAGTTGCCATTATTGCATTCTATCAATCTGAATGCAAAGGTGAGCTAGATAAATATATATTTGGCTCTTCAAATCTCGGGAATTTTACGAATTATCACATCAATTAGAATTTTGTAATTTGACCACTAATTGATCTTGATTTGTTCCGATTAAAATTCAAACTCGAGAATTTTTTACAAGCGACAATTTAATCATTAAGGGGAGTTTTTTTTTTTTTTTTTTCAAAATGACCATACCTGAAACTTGTAAAACATAAAATGAATCATGCAAATGATCTTAATATGGTAGTAGGTCATGTTATTATTAACAATAAACAAATAAATTCATGAAAGCACACATATACGTCACTTACAATTAAATATAAATTATTAAATAGCTGAATACTTTATAAAAATATATATCCACATTAAAAAAGAAAGAAAAAAATAAAAAATTTATAATTGATAAAAACTCATAAATCTAATATCTTAAAATTTTGAGCTGAGATCTAGAATTAAACTTACTTACAAGTTATTAGGATCTTACTCAAATTTCTTTCCGTTTTAGCTCTCACATTTTCCTATATCTATAAGAAATTTGCGTCCACAATTTAAATTCTCTCTGTTTGGAGTCAAGCCCCTTCCTGGACTGCATGGGATTATTATAATATAAATAAACGCACTTGCCAAAGAGGTTTCTGAATCGTGGCCGAGGCAATAATTTGCACCAGAAAACACAAATGTGGCCAGGATTTCTTCTAGATAACCATTGGCACACTGCTGGTGCCCTCTCAACCAGAAAGCCCCAAACTTTAGAGCCCTTCTTTTTGGGGAAACGTGCATTTAATTAAAGGCGGCCTTCAATTCCGTGCATACAATTATAATTTCTGCAATTATACATACGATTAGATTTTCTGCAATTATATATACGTCAATCAATTGTAGTGGGTCCAATTCCAAAGACCTGTCGACCAGAATTGAAAGTTGCCCCCTTCGCAAATGGAATGGCAACGTGTATATTTTGTAAGGTATGATTGACCGACCATGGATTGAAATGCTTGGCTTGAAAGAAAAAGAAAAAGGAAAACAAAATTTTTAAAAAAGAAAAAAAAAAGCACGAATGATTGGATCACCAAAAGACCACGACACAAATTTGCCAGAAAAAAAGCTGTTTTTCTAAGGGAAGTGCGATGGTCAGCATGTGCTTAATTTTTTCTATAAACAAAAAAAAAAAAAAAAAGCTGAAAATATTCAAATAATTCTTATATGTTTAGTATATCCTTTTCCTTTTTTCCATGACTCCGGAAAGCCTAACGCATTGGTCTTTTGAGCTAATGTATCCTGTCTTCTAGTTTCAACCGTCTCGAAAAAGGAGAAGGATGGGAAACCAAAATAAATTTGTATATAGAATTGGAGATAAGTATATTTTTGATCCTAAATTTTTAAATTTTTTGATATTTGAGTCGTAAATTTTTTTGACATTTTATTTGAATTCTAAATTTTTTAATTTTTTACTACATCAGTCTTTTAAGTTATAAAAAGTAGTCAATCTATTAATAAATAAGTTTAACTTAATAAAAATCATTTAAAAAGATTAAATACATAAATTAAATATTTTTTTCATCAACAAAATATACATATTAAATATTTTTTTAATCAATAAATATACAAATTAAATATGTAACATGCATATTTTTGATAAAAAATACATTTAATTCATATATTTAATTTTTTTAGAATAATTTTTTATAAAGTTAAAATTATTTTTTAATAAATTGATCACTCTTGGTAAATAAAGAGACTAATTTAGTAATAATTAAAAGATTTAAGATTCGAATAAAATATTAAAAAAAATTTAAAATTCAAATATAAAAAAAAAACTTAAAAATTTAAGATAAAAATATGTCGTATCCCCATAAAACTGTTTCTTTTCTCTCGCGTCCGCTTGAATTCCTTTGTATTCCGTGTATATTCTGTTTGCTGCTTTTTCACTTTGATAAAGTTCGATTCCACCTGTCAAAAAAAACAGAAAAGAAAAAGGAAGAAAGAAAACCCAAAAAAAAAAAGACAAGGAAAAGAATTAATGATGTGGAGGGCCACGAATTTGGAATCGTCCCAAATCAATTGATTCCCCATCATTAATTAATCTCTTCGGCCAGTGTTTTTTTTTTTTTTTGGTCAAAAAGAAAAGATTAACTGGTGCACTGTGCACATCACACGTGTAACAAAAATTCTTTTTTTAATAAAAAAATCCCCGTTTATATTATTTTTCGTTTAACCATATACAGGGTGGGTTTTGAATAATGATGCTGACGCCAAGGCAATCGTTATCGCCATTGTCTACAACAGCTTTTGGAATGAATTTAAAGTTGGACGGTTTCAGATCAAATCTTTTAGAATATTTCATATTTAAAGTCCGCAATCACATCGGCTGGGTATTGTGCTTGAGCTCAAAATTTTGTCTGAAAAGAATTTCTCGCTTAAATTTTATGTTATATTCTATTTTACTGCAGAAAAGTTTTGGTCCTAATTTCTATTTCCAAGTCTTCTTGCTCCAAAATCAGTAAGCGGAAAAACCATAGAAATTGCAAAGGTTTTTGGACGTCAGCAAAAGCGCTTAATTCTCGAATTTGCCTCTATAAGCTTCCCTGGAAATTAGAGACTCGTGATATAAGTCACTTACTAATAGTTAAAATAATTAAAAGCAATAATTTTTAATTAAAAGATATAAAATTAAAACTTCAAATTTCTTTCTTGTCATTTTTTATCTCTAATTATTGGGATAGTAACCCTAAAGGAACAAAAAAAAAAAAAACTCGTGGCATAAGTGACGCAAATTTTCCATGTGAAATGCAAACGGCTCATGGAAATGATGATGTGCATTTGCAAGCTTGTTTTCTTTTCCTTCGTTTTTATGAATTGATTATCACTGCCTAATATTGTCAGTCAACGAAGATGGATTATCCGCCGGCTTATTAATAAAATGTAATATATAATTTATATCTAGTCTTACTCAAAAATTTAAAATTTAAAATTTAAAAATATAAATATTTAATTTATAATTCATAACAATTTGAATTTATTTTATCTTTTTCATTTTCTTTAAAAATATAAGAGTAAGAGGAATATTTCTATCTTAAAAGCATTTACAAACTATTAAAAATGTACAATAAAACTTACATATCACTCAGTTTATGAAAAACTCTAACAATAACTTGAGAAATTCACCTTTTAATTTCACAATAACAATTTATACATTTTAATTATATTATTAGTGACTCTTTGAAGTAATAACTTAGTGGTACTTCAACGTATTGTCTTCCGCAATGACTTTGATTCAAGTCCTTATACTGTCGCCTGCCTCTTATAAATGAGATTATTTAAGGTGTGATTGTAAGTTTACGGCTCGTTAATACCATAGTCAGATGCAAAGAAGACCCGTTTGATCTAATAGTGTTCGGATGGTAGGTCAATCTGTTAGGAGTAGTTGAATAAGACACGATAAATGATAATTACTCTAATTTCAACTCACAAATTTAATGACTGATATACTTATGATAATTTTTTTCTTAATAAAAAATTTTATATTATTAGTGTATAATGGCTGTCACTTCTCCCCAGTATTGTTAGAACCGGCTTAGATCAGTCGATCTGACCTGTTCAACTACTGACTGGTCGAAGGTATGAGTCGGTTCATACTATTTTTTTGATAAGAATCAGATAGGTCAAAATCAGTCAAAATCAAACTGGTTGGACCGGTTCAAAGTAAATCAAATATTTATAAATTATAATTTAATTCGTAATGTTTTTTTAAACTATAATTTGAGCTCTAAATTTAATTAAAAATTTTAATTTAATTTAAATTCAACCAAAACTTTCAATTTAATTTTTAAAATTAAAAAAAATAATATTTACTCACTATTTATAAATATTATTTTTTAATTACTTATATATATATATTATTAAATATCAATTTAAATATTAATTTAACTAATTTAATTAATTAAATTTTAATTTATTAATATTTTTAATTTAATAATCAATCCGTTCATAACAATCTTATTGCTCCGTACTCCCTTTTTGACGCCTTGGACGTACACGTCCGGAAGCACCTGCTCTTGCCTGTCCAAAATTTGAGCATACTGGGGCCCATATCAAATTCCTTTTTATTGAGTGCTTACACAATCAGTCCCATGATGTTGCTTTCTCGTCCTCAAGATTGATGACTTGGTGCAAGATTATGTCATTGGTTTGGACACTACTAGCTGTAGCTAGCTAGGCAACAAATGGAAGGAGCCCCGTTAATTAAGGGATAAGTATTTTTGAGATCCTAAATTTTTAGATTTGTTTATATTTAAGTCTTAAATTTTTTTAATATTTTATTTGAGTTTTAAATCTTTTAATTTTTTACTATATCAGTTCCTTTAAGTTACGAAAAGTAGTCAATCTATTAATAAGTGAGTTTAATTTAATAAAAATTATTTAAAAAAGTTTAAATACATGAATTAAATATTTTTTTATCAACAAAATATTCATATTAAATATTTTTTTAATCAACAAATATACGAATTAAATAGGCAACATGCATATTTTTTTATAGAAAAGACATTCAATTTATATATTTAATCTTTTTTAAATAATTTTTTGTAAAGTTAAAATTATTTTTTAATAGATTGATCACTTTTGCTAAACAGAGGGACTGATTTGGTAGAAAATCAAAAGGTTTAGAACTCAAATGAAATGTCAAAAAGATTTAGAATTCAAACGTAAAAAAACCTAAAGGTTTAGGACTAAAAAAATGATTATCCCCGTTAATTAATTACTTAATCAATACGGTTGTTTTAACTCTTAAATTATGTTTTCAGAATTTTATATATATTTGTGGATCGTAGACTGCTTGCCTTTGTGATTATGGTAGGGGTGAAAGTATAAGACTCTAAGATAGTGGGATTTAAAGGAGAATCAAATGTTTTTTTGTTGTTTCTAGAAAAATGATGTTTTCCACAAAACTAACAAACAAAACCCAGTTTTTTTATATAAAAAAAAAAAAAAACAAGAAGAGGAAGAATACTCATCATTGAAGGCTTGATTTGTTTGCAATGGATAGCTCGGGTTGCCTATAACAAAACGGAAATTGGGATCAAATATCGGCTAACTAGGAAAAAAATTCAAGCCAAATTAATTGTGTTATAGTGAAGGGTAATAATATATGTTATAAAAACTGTATGATAAAATATCTTAAAATTTATAATTATAAAAAAATAGTTAACTGTTTTAATACCATTAAATAAAAAAATAATGATTATTTTTATAATTGTAAATTTTATAATATTTCATTATACGATTTTTATAATATATATTAATATTCTTTAGTTACAGTACGAGAGTCTTCTTCACTAAAACATACTTTTTTTTTAGGATTTAAACGTTTATTGTAAATTTGGCCTTTATTCGATTTATATTGATCTTGCTTTGGCTGTTGGACCATTTATTGAAAGATTCATCACCCGAGCTCCAAGTGGCATTGGAGCTCAGTGGACAAATTTGCTAGCCCTGAAAGTAACATGCACATTCCTAAAACCCCGTATTCAATTTCGTTGTTTGCTTGCCTTTTTATTTTTTATTTTTCCTTTTGCTTCCTTTATTAATTGCTGGTATAGTTTGCTAAAAAGTTTGAAATTTTAACTTTTATTACTAGTTTCACCATAGTTTGAAATTAGAAAATATCGGTTAAACAAGCAATTATTAACTAGTTAAAAAGAGATGTACATACAAATGTGGAAACTTCCATTGTAGTTGGGAGAAAGAAAAGGTTGGTGGTAGAAAAAAGTGATATTATGTTTTAATAAAATTCTCAAAAGAAAGGAAAGTGAGAGAGAAAAAATTGGGAGTAAGAATTATTAGAGGATAGAAATATTTTCTATCATCTCTTGTATTTGCGAAAAAGGTGGTGAGAGACAGTAAAATTATAAATTATTTTATTTAAAAAATGATGAAAAATGAGGAAGAGAAAAATAAAATTTATTAAAATAATAATTTTACCCTTCATAATAAATTTAAGGCAAATATATAGATTTTGTCTATTATCTTTAGTCTTTTTAAGAATTTCGCCAACAACGTTTTTATGTTTTAAATTCTACTCTCTACGTTTCTGTCGTTAATCATTTTCGTCATTCTCCGTTAGTTGGCCGTTAAATTTAACATTTAGTAGTTCAATCATCGTCACGTCGTCTAATTTAAATGACATATTAGCATAACGTGATGACCTGTCATATTTCGTCCTTATCTGGTTGGTTGGTCTTGTTTAGACATTTGCTTATTCTAGTATATACAGATAACAGACTCTTTATTTTTATTTTTACTTTTAACTTTATAAAATCATACATAATATTTTCTTTTGATTTTTTGAAAGTCACAATATTTGAAATTTTTTAAAAAATTATTAGATGTGAGGTTATCACTTTATACTAATATGTCATTTAAATTAGACGACGTGACGATAATTAGACTGCTAAATATTAAATTTAATGGCAAACTAATAGAGGAGGCGAAAATAATTGACGGTAGAGACATTGAGAGTAAAATTTAAAACATAAAAACGTTGTGAGTGAAATTCTCAAAAAGGCTAAAGATGGTGGGCGGAATCCATATATTTGCCTAAATTTTATTTAAATGTTTTGTTTACGTAAAATTATAATTTTCAAATTATATAAGAGATAATTGAGTTATTTAATAAATTTAATAGGGAAACTAACAACTTTCCTGTCATTTTTAGTATGATTGATTTTGGTGGGGTAAGGAAGATTAGGGGAATTAAAAACTCTTCTTTCTATCACTTTTTAAACATTTTCAAGTATAATAATTTACTTTAATCTTCTCACATTGTGTTTGGAAGAAAGGAAAGGGGGAGAGAGAAAGGAAAGTAAGAAGATTAGAATAAATTATTGTGTTTGAAAAATATTTAAAAAGTGAGGGAAATGAAAGTCTTTTATTTCTGTAATTCTCTCTGACCCACAAAAACTAATCCTCCAAAAAAATAAAAAGAAAGTTGTTATTTCCTATCAAATTTATTAAATGACTCAATTACTCCTGACATAATTTAAAAATTACAATTTTATCTGAAGAAAATGTTTAAATAAAATTTATTATGAATGATAAAATTGATATTTCAGTACATTTTATTTTTTTCCTCCTCACTTTCCACTTTTTTCCAAATAACAGAATTTATAATTTTCTTCTTTTCTCATCGCCTCTTTCTAAATATAAAAAAAAATAAAAAATATTTCATCTGATAATTCTCTTTCCCACTTCGCTCTCCCTCGTTTTTGTTTCTCTCCAAAATTTTATCTAAACACATTAAAAAGTAAAAAAGTGATCGAGGTCATTGTCTAATCCAACAGTTAAATGGTGCATTAACAATGCAAAGAAAAGTCTGATCAGTTTCATCACGAAAAGCCAACTTTTGATAGACAAGAAGATGGAAATGTAACTAGAAAAGTAAAAAGTGAAAAATTGATGTTAACATTGCAGACGTAAATTTTTATCTTTAACATTGAACCTAGCCTGTAAAAGCAAATATTTTCTACGAAAAAGCTAAACAGCGATAGCACCTATTGATTATTACATTAATTATATTTTTTATATATACATTTTTAAGCGTGTTTGTGTAATTAAATCTTATTTTCTAACTAACATCATTTGCAGTTTTTACCATAAAAAATATCTTCAATGTATAAAATGGATTTTTCTGTTCCCTAATAATGTTTCGCCCCAAGCCTTTTACCTTCCCCAGCCCTAAAAAAAATCATGGGAACGATAGTCAAAGGCACAATCAAAATATACTGTAAGAAGCAGAGAAATAATTTTAAAATTTTAGTCTTAATTACCATATTATTTGTAGCAACAATTTGCTAGTCCACATTTGGGGAATTTATTTGCGGATACATATAAAGATCAATTCTTTCTCCAAGTCCCATAGTGGCATTACAGTGCCTTCTTCTTGGGTCAAAAAATCATAATATTTTGAATGTTTTTTTCTATATTTCTCTAACTTTGGCGTTTTTATCCCTTCCAACTATATGATGAATTTCTCTCGCTAAATCATGTCATTTTTGATCCATTCCATAGTTCTTTCTCGCGGGCAATATAGTTTTACCTTCTCACCTCCAATATACCCTATGTAAAAATATTTGTGTGCTCTTTTTTGTGTGCCGATTAGTATATTAAATGTAATAAAACTAAAAATTTTTTAACAAAGTTAATAATATTTATAATTAAAAATAATAATTTATAATTTTTATTATAAAAACTATCCATTCTGTTGTATTTAATATGTCAATTAACACACCAAAAATAAAAACATGCATTGGTGCTTATAAGTAATAGCGCAAAAATTGTGAAAAACTTGTTGCTTCCACTTTGTTCCGTCGGCAGCCATTAGTTGCACTCAATTTTTGGTGCTCACGAACGGGGTTATCGGTCAACTGTGGCATTAGCTCCATGACCATAATGCCGTGTCGTATCCGCACATATCCATTTATGGAAGTCCAAGGTGGCATGGGCCGGGCAGGTGGTCAGCTACAGAAACACTTGATTTTTTTTTTTCTATTTTTAAGAAAAAAGGATAACGTAGTCCAACTATCTATATAAAATATATCAAAAAGAAAAAAATATGACATTATTTTAAATTTTATGTCAATAAAAAATAATATGTAATAACCTAAGATGATATTAATATAATATTAGTTTGATTGAATTTTAATTAATATGTAACAATCCTCTAATTCTAAATAATAAAAATGGGTCCCTGCAACTTGCCACCCATAGGGTGGCCCAACACGGGGGAACGTGAAGTGACGTCATGTTGAGCCTTCATGGGATGACATATTAGAAAAAATTTTTAGCAATTTTATTTCTTTTAACAATAATTTACTTCATATGACCAACCAAATATGTAAGTAGTTTGTATACCATATACATGAAGACTAATTAAAAATATGCGTAATTCTAAATTTTTTACTCGTTTTCATGCATATTTTAAACGTGTATTTACATATTTCTTGGTTTTAATGCATATCTAATGATTTTTTTGAAAAAAAAAATCTAAAAAAAAAATATATTTTTTTTATTGTGATCAAATGAACCTTGTGTCCTGGGTGCATGGATTTTCTGTACCCAACTATCATTTTCTAATCAAAATATAAAATTATATTTGGAATACAACATTATAATGTTTAAAACTACACTACAATTTTTCAGTTACAATGCGCGTATCTTTGTGAAAATCAAAGCGTACTGAGTTTTCAACAACAAAAACTTCAAGTTGGGTAAAAATGTGTACCAGATTTCCCAGCTACAGTACATATACTTTTTGCGAAAAACCAAAATGGACTGCATCTCCAACAAGGAAATCTTACGTACGTATGCTCAGTGTGTATATCGAGAAGTATACACATTGAAAATAAAATTATTACTTTTATCAATTTAAAAATTTTCAAAAAAATTTATAGTGAATTTCATATGATATCTACACTTTATATTATAAAATAATACTCAATTGAATCTAAATTTAATTTTATAAAAATAAAAATAATAATAAAATATTACTCAGTATTCAGCTCCACGCAAGGCACTTAGCCCAAGTCCTTCCAACAAAATGCATTACCTCCCAAGTTTGAGGTCACGCAATCATACTCATCCATAAACTAGTAGTTTTTTTTTTTTTTTTGGAACAACAAAAAAGATCTACTAACTAGTAGTTCCCATTGCTTGCAATTGATCATATTAATTTCTCTGATTTTGATAGCTAATTTAATTAATCGTGCGTATTTGTAGCTGGGTTGTTATATAGCCGTAAGCAAGTGCGTCACTCGTGCCATTTTTATCTCATCCAGTCCAGAGGAGGTCGATGGGTTCAAGACTGCCACTGACAGAAAAAACCGCACTACGAGGCAACCCGATGAGACCAATGGGGCGTGGGCGCGTTGATGTAGCATAATCTCATGCAAACTTTATTGAACTCAAAATAAAAAGAAAGTGTACGAGTGATTTATAGAACTGTACGTTGTATTGTCACTAAATTTTTTTCTTAAACTAATTTCATGGGATTAAGGGGGTGAATTAAATTCTTATCACTACGCTATTATAGGTTTAAATTTCCACATAGTATTAAACTATGTGGTAGGCTGCATGGATGAGCGCTTGCTTGACACAACCTTAGGATGTTATTTGCTTTTATTGTCCACTAACTTTAGATGAAAAGCACTTGGTTTCTATTATAAGTGGCAATGATGTCACGAGCCCCACCGGAATTAAAGTTTACTTGTCATCATTATCCTGACTAACACGCTCGCTCTTTCTGGGGCAGCCCCTCCTTTATTTCCCTTTGTAACATTTTCATCTTTTTAGGATTTATTTTTGTGATTAACGTTGGTGTGATTTTTTTTTAACTTATTAATTTAATTTTTTTTTAATGTAACTCATTCATAATTTTATATTATTTAAATTTTATTTTTTTATTTTTTATTTTAAATAAATATTATTTATTGTATAATATAAAATAATAAGTAAATTACACTAAAAAAAGAAGTCAAATTAAAAATCTTAATTTTATTATTATTTTTCGTTGAGATATATTATGCTCACTATGCTAGACGTGTGACCATTAATAATATTTTTCTTTTTCATTTGGACACAGTGTGAAATATTGTTAATTAGGAATTTACCTGAGATTGACAAAATTTTTCTTTAACAGCTGAATTAAGATAGAGAGAATTAGTTATAAGCGAGTCTTCCGTTATCATGTCTAGTCTACCTAATCTCGTTATTATCTTTTATGTTAATAACACCGTGTGTCAAACTAAAATGACGGGTTAATTTGTAAATGATGAGGGAGTTTTGTTCCAAACTGCCCTTATCCCGTCCGTAAATACAAGTGGACATGTAATTTCACGTTGATAACGTGTGCAATTTCTGCTGAAATAAAGTATAGCCATCATTTAATGCTCTAGAACCTTTATGTTGCGCATTATGATGCCCTATATTAACATACTATAAATAGACAAAAGTATATCATATGCTGTACTTTTTTTTTTTTTTAAATAAACACCAACCACATCCTCTTACAGGATGGCAAGCAAGTGAGGAGGAGGCTCGTCGAAGATAGTCAAACCCAAATTCTAGGTGAGGGCATAAAATACGAGTCAATCTCCAACTTACCTTTCCTAATGATGCTATAGTCTAATATACCAAATGATCTCCTCTTATGTTGACGGTAACATGGATAAGTTATTTAAGATATATTTGACACACCAACTTCCTAATATTAAAGGTTGATATTTAATCATGTAATAAATAATTTATTTTTTTTTTGAAACGAGTAAGAGAACATAGAAAATAGTAGTAGCCATAGACAGTTGATAAATTTTTTTTAGTAAAGAAAAATTAAAAAAAATTAAAATCAAAGTTTAAGATAATACTTAATATATTTAGGACAACACTAAATATATTTAGGGTTTAATTTAAAAAAAATTAAATTTTTAATTATATATTAGAAGTTAAACTCATTTTGATGGATATTCTATAACTATTTCTTATATCCTGCTAGTAAAACTTTTTTGTTTTTTTGGGTCCCGCAGAGTTTGTGAAGGGGGCAATTTATTTATTTTTTTCAATTTGATCAAATCCAACGTTTTGAGTTTGGACTTTGGAGTGCAGATCCATTTGATAGTTGAGACACCAATACCATTAGCAGGGGCAGTGGCTGTTCGGAGTGGTTGTGGGGACGCTGAATAGAGATTTCGCAAGTGGAAGGAAATATACTAAGTTCATAGAACAACAAAATTAATTAAATAAATTGTATGGTATCCGTGCAACAAATTATATGTTATCACGTCACCAAAATTCCTCAAGAAAGTCTGCTGATTACGAGATTGCCTTGGTCGATTTGATTCTTGATTCGATTCAGCCAGATGAAATGGGGAATAATATTTCAAGATTTGCCACACGTTCTTGCAATTAATTTGGACCGAAATATTATTGCAGCCTCCAAAATCAGCAAGGCTTTCTGTTATTGGAAACAAGTAATGAACAATGTGACCAAAAGGATCAACTTAACTGAAGAACAAGTTGATTGGTGTTCTTTATATTTTGAGCTACGTTGGCCATGGATCTTTTTGGTCAAACCATGCATGCCACGAAGATATGATCGTCGTAAAATCTTTAAGCATCTGCTTCTCGTCTGACCCATGAACAGGTTGATCGGTGTTATTAATAATAGAAAAGTTTGGGTGACCGATGATTTTTAGTTCGATGGAGTGCTTAGAAAATAATAAATGTTGAATTTTAAGTGACAACATTCATATTTTTATTAACTAAAATTTTATTACTTGATTTTTTATTACTTAAAATATTTATATTATTACTAAAAATTACAGTATTATTACTATCGGGATAAATTCTCAGACACAATTTTTTGAGCAACCAAACCAAACCCTATTAATAAAGAGAAAAAGCAAGATTGCATAAGTACACTTAATAGGACACACAGGATGTGCACATTAATGGCATTATGATGGATTAGCAGAGATGGATAGAATTTAAGTTATTTATATGAAGATAATTAAGTCCATGACTCCTCCCAAATCGTAGATGCGGTTCCTAGATCAAGTTAGATTAGAAAAAGACCATTTTTATGGACCAAAGGCAATTAGACAACTTATGGTAAGCTGTTAGCGTATTGATCTAATTACAGCATGGAGGCTTCCAATTGTGGCTGTATCCTATCAAAAATGCCTATGCAACCCCCCTAGTCAAGGCTAACTGTGGTTGTCACTAAATCGTTAGTCCTCTGAAATGGGTTAAAAAAAGGGATTTGCCATCTCTGGCTGGGTTTAATTTTTTAATCTTATTACAACAATGGACACAATTGCATTTAATCGTAATTATTAGCTCTTATAATCCAATGGATTGACTTAAGTAAATTAACCAGTGAAGTTCCATGCAAAAACAATTCATAGTAAGATAAATTCTTATTTTTGAATTCTCTCGTGGTCAAATTCTCTTAAATCAGTCGTAGTCTCAATATTGTAAGTAGAGATTAGTCACTTACGCAAAACGTGCGTGAGCATTTCATGTCAGGAAAAATAAGTATTAATTGTTATATATAAAGTCATTGAAAACACCAGTTGCCCATGCCAATGGCCAAACTACATTAGCAATATATATATATATATATATATATAAAGTTTAAGGGTAATACTAATTATATTTAAAATAATATTATTTATATTTAAATTTAAAATTTTTTAAATAAAAAAAGATGGAATATAATCTGAGGTGTGACCAAAACCTCTAACCTTGTAACGGTGCTCAAAATCATTTATGAAAACTGAAAATAACAATTTGTAATTTTTGTAGTTTATTTTTTGTATTTTCATAATATTTTTGGTAACTTTTTGAGATAAAGTACAGATTCAGCGGGTTAAAAAGGCCAGCTTTAGGTGTTTGTTTAGGAGAAAAAAAAAATGGGAATGAGAATCAACTATCTATTTCTCATTCTTATTATTTGTTTAATAAAAAATTAATTTTCATTCCTTTAAAATAGGGAATGAGATTCTCCACATTAAAAAAATCTTGATTCTTATATTTAATGCATTAATAATTCTCATTCCCCTCTTAACTACCTCTAACTATCCTACTTTCTCATTCTTTCTCATGTTTTGTTTAAAATTAAAAAAAAAAATTATTTCCCTCATTGGTCTTTCTCTCATCTATTTGTCTTATTTTTTTTTTGTTTACTTTCTTATTAAAAAATTTATTATTGAAATTTACTGTAGATAATTTTTTTATTTTGATATTATATTTTTTTTCTCTTTTTAATAATAATAATAATAATAATAAATGATTTTATAATACAATAAGAGAAAATATTTTTAAACTTATGATAATAATTAAATTATAAACTATAATAATTTTTTATAGTTATAATTATCATTGATTTATTGATAATTAATTATTTTATTATTTACACAACACTATTTCTGTTATAATATTTATTATTATTATTATTATTATTATTATTATGAGTTTTTATCATAATTTTTAATTTTATTTTATGATAATTTAATATTTTTAAGTTGACATTACATTATAATATTTTTTTGTATTTCATAATTTTTAATTTAATATTTATAATTTATAATTTTAATAATATTTATTTTATTTCTAGTGTGATATAAATATTATCGTAAATTTAATATTAATTTTAATTTTACAAGTAAATCAAACATTTATAAAAAAATTTAATTACGATTTAAAATAAATCAAACATGTTTTAAAATAAATAATTTCGTTCCATTTATTCTAATTTTTATTCCAATTTCGATTTCGAATTATAAACCGAACGACAGGGGGTCCAACACGTATCACGAAGAAAAAATGTTAGGACGCAGCGGCTGCGGCCGCACGGAGGCCCTGCGCCGACGTGGCAAGGCTAGTGTAGCTAAGAAAATAGGATATAGATAAAAAAAAACACGTACTTGATTTTTAGCAAAGAAAAAGAAAGACGCGCGGAAAAAAAAAACAGAAAAAGGAAAAAAAAATTCCGAGAAAAAAGGTTTTTAGTACATAATATGTAAAATTTATATTTCAAATTTTAAGATAAAATTTATCTAATTTTAAGTTTTAGTTTTACTATTTTATTTTTATCAATTTAGTTATATTTTATTAGTAAGCGATAAAAAAATTATTTAATACGTAGTATATGAGATCTAAATTTAAAATTTTAAACATTTTTTTATTTTTTGTTGAAAATTATTATTGTTAATTACTGATTACTAATTACTATTTTTTATTACTGTTACTGATAAATAAAATAAATTATAATATGTGATTAAATTAATACTAATTATTACTGATTAAATAATAAAATAATAAATTTAGACATTTTAAATTTATTTTATTCTAATACATAATTTTTTTTGCTTTTAGTTGAGGCATTCTATTGTTGATTAAACAAGAAACTAATCTTATAAAAATGAATTTTATGTATTTATGACTAAAAAATTATTAATTTCAATAAAATAAAATTAATTATAAATATTCTTATTATTGTAAATATTATCCAACTATAAAAATTAGGGTGCTTGAAAAAATATTATTATTTATGTTGTATATGTTATAGTTTACACAATAAATAACAAAAAAAAAAACGAAACAAAAACGTAAGGTACTTATTTAGGAATAAAATGATATTATTTTATTATTAATTTTACTATACACAAAAAAAAGAAAGTTAAAAGCAATATTTTATTACAAAAAGTGTCTGTAGCGTGAAAGACACAACAAAAGTGCTCTCAAGTGTGCGAGTTCTATGCAAAGGACGATGTGGTAATTTTATATTTATCAGCAGTAGTCGGTTTCAAAAAGTAACTTTGGGGTGTTTAGATTAACTTTTAGGAATGTATTTGTATTTTATTTTTAAAAAGTTGGAAAATGAGAGTTTTGTTAATTTTTTTGTATTATTATTTCATTTTACTTTTCTTTTTATATGACATCTAAAAACGTAGTTAATTAAAAATAACCTAAAGTTATTTGTTTTCTACTTTTTGAACTATTTTTTAATTTTTAATGTTAATAATAATTTATATAAATTAAATTACTTTCAAATAATATTTCTACAATTT
This sequence comes from Carallia pectinifolia, assembly GCA_037832335.1. Lineage (NCBI taxonomy): Eukaryota > Viridiplantae > Streptophyta > Magnoliopsida > Malpighiales > Rhizophoraceae > Carallia > Carallia pectinifolia. The sequence continues at coordinate 1,788,206 of CM075450.1, forward strand.
TATTATTATTTTTACTTACCACTTGAATATAATTAGTTAATTGTTACTCTATTTCATCAATATTTATATAAATACAACATTTTTATTTTTCAACAATTCTTAAATGATATTTTTTTTTACTTCAAATTTTCATTATATTGACACTTATAAAAGTAGTTAAAACATTATATTTTTTTATTATCTAGTAAATATTAATTATTTTTTAAAAAAATAAAAATTAAATGAGAAAATTTTTAATATTATTTATAGAATATTTATTCTAAAAATAAAAATTATAAAATATAAAATAATTTTGTTAATATGATACATTAATATAAATTAAATATCTAAATCAGTTATTTAACTATTCAACCGTAACAATAAGTATAAAATTAATCAAACAGTTTATTAGTTTTTTCAGCAATCAGTAACAAATAATAGTAATTAATAATCAGTAGTAGTAATCAGTAATAGTAATTAATAATAGTAATATCAAACAAGTAAGACAAATAGATCCTTCATCTGAATTTTTCAATCAACTGCAGTTTAAAGAGTAAAATAATAACAGTAAACTAAAAAAAATTTAACCAAATATTATTATTCATATTTTTTGAGTATAAGATACAAATATATCACTCTAAAAGTTGAATCAAATACCTTCTTAAAATAACATTTATCTACTTTTATATTTTAATTTTATTATTTTATATTTTATCAATTTGATTATATTTTAATAAATTAATAATTGCTCCACCATTTTCTATTTTGCTAAAAAAAAAAAAGGAACGTAATTATTTACCTACGGGCCCCACCGTTGTTGGTATGGCAGAGCCGGTCTGGCAGCACCGTGCGGTGCACAAACCTCACTCTATCACCAATTATAAATCCTCGGGTTACCGTTATTTTTCTTCTCTCATCCGAACTTTTGGTATGAACTTTAAAAAAAATTATTAACATTGAATGTCAAAAAAATAATAATAAATAAATCATTTTGTGTCCCTCCGAAACAATTCAATGACTAAAATTTAAATTCTTTATACAATAAGTCTTATATCCTAAAGAGTATGTAAAATCTCTAAAACAAAATGAAAGTTATTTCATATTATTTAGTTCATAATTAATGAATCTCTTAACAAACTTTAAAAACCTTTTTGTTGGTACAAAAATAAATTAGCTTAGATCAAGGAACACAAGAAGCCCTTACGCATTCCATCTTGATAAATAGAGAAATAGATAAATCTATGTGGTAGTAACCTCGTTTGTTTTTCTCAAAATAAAAAAAAAAAACCTCTTTTCTTTTTATGGTCATTTAATGCTACTCCTAACAAGCCCTTTTACATCCTCGTTTTAATAAGTTAAAAAGAATAAAATAAAATACGTTGGCCACCGTGCCGTTCATTGATCCGCTCTAATCAATCATTGCTCTCCGGCGCATGAAGACGGTGATGTAGAAGATCTAACATAGTTCTTTTTCGCCTCTTCCACACGTTTTAAGCTTTCTCTTTTTCCCTCTTTTTTTTTTTTTCTTAATTAAGATCAAGAGCCATTTTTAACCTCTTAATCCAATCTCTTCAATTAAATTTTAAATTGAGAGTCTGTTGTTATTGTCATTTAATCTCTTCAAAAAGTAAAAAACTCACAACTCAAATAACAGTATCGTAATCCCTCTTCACACGCACCAAACCGATATCTCACTACCTACTGAACCATTCCTTAGCGGTAAAAAAAGGGATAGAGTCAAGGTGTGAAAACCCGTACGTGCGAACACTACTAAATTCACTCGCACATTTAGATGCCCAGTTTACCCATTCAACAACCAACAAAAACAAAGAACAACACTGTACATTTTCATCTTTAACCCAACTCCTACTTAGTCATTACCTAGTCATTGCTTCCACCTACACATTTCGTATTTCCCCATAGTGTCAGTTAACGCCCAGTTCACCAACCACCAGCTTGGCCAAGACCACTTAACCAAAGCCAATCAATTTTGGATGGGGACCGAGCCCAAAATCTTCACGGCCAAGGCGGCCACCTTTTCTATATAAACCCAATGGCTCCGTTCTTTCTCTAGTCATATTCTCGTCTCATCTCCTTCCGTCCTTGTCCCATTTGCAAACAAACCCAGTTGCAGTTTGATAAAATTTTAGAGAAAATTTGGTTCCTCCTTTTGAATTCCGAGAGATTTTTTTGGTGGGTTCATTGAGAAGAGGCTCTTGAAGTTTCACTATTAGGTCATGGAAATTCTGCATTTCGTGTTTGGAGTTTTTGGTGGGTTTTCAAATTCTTTGAATTTTGGGTTCCTTCTCTGATTCTGTTCTTCAGGTTCTGCGTTTCTTGGATTGGGTCTCACTGATTTTTCTGTTTCTTTGTGCTTTATTTCCAGGAAATGCCACCGCTCTGTTCCTTTTCTTGTCTCCAACGTATGCTTCGGAACGGACTCTCTCTCTCTCTCTCTCTCTTTCTAACAAACTAAAGAACACACGCATGCACACAGCAAAACAGAGTTGTAGATACAGTAGAACAAATTTCACAAACTTTCTTTAAAATTCCGAGAACATCTGTTTGCAAGTGAAAAGTAATTCTCTTTCTCTCTTTAGTTTGCCAAATTTTCTCTTGGGGACTCCAAATCAACCAGATATACTCAAAAGTTCAGTTCTTGCCAATCTTTCTCTTCAACCAATCTACCCTTCTTGATCTTCTTTCCTTTTCCTATTTTTCTTGCTCCTGTTTTCTCACAAAAATTACGATCACGGATTTATATAACCGACCTCAATTAAAATTTAGAATTGAGGCGTTATTGTTACTATTGTTTTCTCGCGAAATCTTTAAAGATCTTGTCTTTTTTTTTCTCCCAGTTTTTAGAGGATCCACTTGCAAGACAATTTCTGTTTTATCTTTTCTATTTTCAGTTAAAAGTAAAGTCTTTTGTTGCTGATTTGATGATTCTTGATAGGATAACATTCAAGAGGATCATAAAAAGCAAGTCCACAGAGCAGTTCTCTGGCATTCCGTACGTCATGACTCTGATGAATTGTCTCCTTTCTACTTGGTACGTGTGCTTCTCGTTGCTTTAACTACTCACCTTTTCACTTCTTCGTTTATTTTTTTTTCCTCCTCCTTGTTTGTGCCATTCTCTCAATTTTATTGCCTTAAATTATACTTGAAAAGGGTGTTCCTTTCTGTGTTCTTTCTATTTTAATTGCAGTTAATTTTTGTTTTAAATGCCGATTGCTTTATCACACCATAAAAGTGACTTCCTGCAGGTAGAACAAAAGATTATAAATCATGCGACTTTAGAATTTTTTGAATTTTCTGATGATTTATTATTGGTGTTTCCCTGAATTGTTTTCGTTCCTCGCTTTCAGCTTCTTTCATTTATTTGTCTACTAGATGATGCACAGTAACCCCCTTTTGTTGTTTTGTTGGTTGTTGCTCAATTTCTTAATTGTTCAGTTAATTGTCTTGATGCCCCACTTTTTTTAAGGATCAGATGACATTAAGTAAAAATAGCAACTTGGATCTCTATTTCTTTAGATTTTTTTTTTTATTTATAACTAACGACTATATCATAATTATATAAATATAAGTTAAAAAGATATAGATAAACATATAATATATCATCAACGCCTATATTATATCAATCTCACAACATACACCTATAAAGTATATGTCTAACACCTTTGACCCGAAAAATCCAACTGAACTACTAATTTTTTTGTTCACTCAATTCACAGGTACGGTATGCCTTTTGTGTCAAAAAACAACATTCTAGTTTCAACAGTTAATGGCACGGGCGCTGTAATTGAGACCGTCTATGTGCTGGTATTCGTGATCTACGGACCAAGGAAGGAAAAGGTCAAAATCCTCGGTCTCCTCACGCTCGTGCTCTCTGTTTTTGCTGCGGTTGCCTTTGTGTCACTTTTTGCCTTGCATGGCAACGCCAGGAAAAATTTCTGTGGTTTTTCTGCGACCATTTTCTCCATCATCATGTATGCCTCCCCTCTATCCATCATGGTAAAGTCCAAATGCTCAGAATTTGATGCATAATCCTGCAGTTTATGATTAGCATTTCAATGTCAATAATGTATTAATGTTTATTTTTTCACGTATGTGCAGAGATTGGTGATTAAAACTAAGAGTGTGGAATTCATGCCATTCTTCTTGTCACTGTTTGTGTTCTTATGTGGCACTTCTTGGTTCGTCTTTGGCCTGCTTGGTCATGACCCTTTTGTCGCCGTAAGTTTTTTTACACAATTTTCTATGCCCATTTTGCATTCTGACTGGTAAATTAGTAACCCATTTAGTTTTTTGTGTGAAAAAAAGAAAAAAAAAACTATAAGCCGAATTTTGATAGAAATTTTGGCTTGGTGCTGTTACAGGTTCCTAACGGATTTGGGTGTGGACTTGGGGCAATGCAGCTAATACTGTACTTCATTTACCGCAACAACAAGGGAGAGGTCAAAAAGCCCACATCGGACCATTCATTGGAGATGGGTTCAACCGTGGCCCTCCAAGGAAAGCAGCCGGAGAAGCAATCGGTTGCCAATGGATCGCACAATGATCAAGCGTAATAGACAGTAGGCTCTTCCTTTTTACCGTACTTTGGGCCAATCTCGGCCACTGCTGACTGCTCTGTAGAAAATGAACTTGTTTCCAATTTTTACCTTCCCAATTGTTCTCTTTTTAGCCTGAAAAATTTACTCGCTTTCCCAAATATCGTGCACGGCCAAATTAGATGATAAGCGTGTTCGAACGAAAAACTTAAAAAAAAAAAAAAATGTATGTCGCTCTGGTTCGGTGGATCTTGTTATGTGTTCATCATGTGGCTCAAAACCATCTTAACTGTCACCATTCGATGTTTGTGGATGTAACGTAGAAATGCGGGATTGTCACCAAAAATAAAATGTTTGCCATAGAGTTATTTATAAATCTCCCAAGTTATTAAAAAAAAAATTACATATACATAATTAAGTGGTAACAAATTGTGATGCATTCTTAATTAATAATATCTGATAATTTATTTATTTTTTTTATCAATTTACTTATTACATATCATTTTATTTTTACTTTAAAACTAAACTTATAAAACCTAAAAGTGTTTTTTTTTTTTTTGTAGTAAACAAGCCGCATGTGTCGTCCAATATTTCGGAGGGCAGATGTCACACGGCTCCATGAAGTTGTCATGGTCGAACAAACATTTGGTTGGGTAGGCCACATTAGGCAGGGCCTTAAATGTTAGACAGAAAATGGAGCTAATACAGATAAGAACAAAACACGCGTCAATAATTTGGTACAATGCCAATTTTACTTGCCAAAAATGGATTTGGATCTCTGTGAGTTTTATCTCTGACGCCTACGTGCCCCAAGCTAGTAGCCATTGCATGCACCGACTCCATTGATTGACCTTTTAGCAAACAGAGACTCCTCTGCAGCACATAATAGATCAAGAAGAAAAAAACACATTTTGTAACATAAACATATAATTTCATTAAAATGTTGTACACATGTAATACAAAAAATACACAAACAAAAATTATGGATCAATATAATTTTTTAAAATAAATATTATGATAAGTAGCATTATTTATTAATTATACATTGTGGGTTTAACCAAAAACAAAAACAAACTGTGCCCTGTGTTTGGCAAGCCGTTGGAAAGGAAAAAAAAAAAAGAAAATTGTTACTTTTAATCCACTTTTTCAAGTTCGGTAATATATGGAAAAACAATGGAAAACTGACAAAGATGTCCTGTCAAATCAGATCGGAAAATGAGAAAAAAAAATAAAAGGGTAATAACTAAAATACCATAATATATTCTTTTTATTATAAAAATATTTTATAATTTTAATTTATTATTTAATTATTTGTAAAGATATTTTTTTAATTTTATTTATATACTTTTTCATTTTTTTATATAATTTAAATATAAAATTTTACTTTATTATTATTTTCTAACAATTTTTATTTATATACTAATAGGAGGGATAATTTGATCATTTTATATTTTAAATATATCAATTCACTTTTAATTTACGTTTTTTTTCATTTTCATTCTCACATTTTTTATTTATTCAAACAATAAATTTATTTTTTTTTTTTTCTCACAACTTTTTTTTAAACATTATTTTTTCTAATTACTTTCTTTCTAACTAAAATTTTACTAGTAGTTCTTCTCGAAACTAAGCCAGTTGGAATGGGCAACTTTGGAAATGGAAACACGTGGTAATTGCTCATGTGGTGGTATGTTGAGAAGTATCTCTCATTTTCTTTTTCTTTTTTTTTTTTAAAAAATTATATAAACGCATAATAATAAATACAAAGTTAACATATAAAAATCTAAATTGTTGGATAGTAACAAATATATTGAATTTTTTTAAAAAATAAATTATTAAATTATTTACGTATCTTTTATATACTACAAATTACATTACTGTATATTAGTATTTTTTTTCTTTTATTTTTTAGTTTATAAGAAACTCTATTGAGTATTTGGGGAGAAGAAAATGAGATTAGATGAAATTTAAACTCTCTACTTACTGACTAAAGGATACTCCCCTCAATTAATTGAGTAAATGTTCAACCTCAGTATTTTTTTTTTTTTAAATCTTACACTCAATTTTAAGCCTCCTCTGTACTCTCTTTGGTTTGGGACTTTAATGCGAATTCGCTTGTTTCTTTCTTGTGACCATGGGTTCGGATATGAATTTTAATTTTGTTTTAATTTTTGGGCTCCATAATTTGTGCATTGTTATGAGCCGAAGGTCCAAATTGATGATGACTGTAAACAATATGTATAGATCCCGTAAATTGAGGCGAGGCTTTGGAGTTTCCCCGCATTGCCCTCTTTGCAACAGAAGATCCTTTGTACCTGTTGAGGGATTGTTGGTTACCAGCGGGGCTTTGGAGCAAGCTTGTGAAGCCTGCCTTTCGGGCTGGCTTCTTTGGTTGTGAGTGTTCGGATTGGCTCATTCTTAATTTACAGGGGCAATTCAGTGATGGAGATGGAGTGTGCTGGCCACCCATGTTTGCTACGGCATGTCGGTGGACATGGAAATGGAGGAACGAGAAAGTCTTTGCGTCCAGAATATGGATATTCATAGCCCTCCTGTGAAGAAGTCTGAATGCTTGTTGGGCTAGACTCCTCCTCCTCCAGGCTGGGTAAGCCTAATACGGATGGTGCTTCCCAAGAAAATCCGGGGCCTTCAAGTGCGGAGGGTGCTCTTCAAGATCACAGGGGTGGTTGGCTAGGGGGCTTTGTGATGAGAGTTGGTGTGAGCTCAGCTTTTGTAGCAGAGTTATGGGCCTTGCTGCAAGGGTTAAAGTTTGCTTGGCAATTTGGGGTTTCTAAGCTCTGGTTAGAGGCGGATTCTAAGACAGCAGTTGAAGCAATTCAAAGGGGGTTACCTTCAGTCCATCCTTTAACCACTCTGGTAGAGAGTTGTGGGGAACTCATCACTCGTGATTGGGAGGTCCGAATCTTTCACATTTATCGGGAAGGAAATCAGGCGGCAGATTTGTTAGCTAACTTGGGTTTGCAGCTGTAAGATGTGAGCCAGCTAAATCAGCCTTCTATCTTGTCAAGGCCCCCAAGAGAGATTGGCCCACTACTCCAGCAAGATATTAGGGGGTTGATGTGGCCCAGAATGATTACTAGCTGTGCCTCTTGTTTGTAGGCCTCGGCCTTCTAGGACCAAAAAAAAAAAAAGCAGAAAGAAAAATCTCGTAAATTCAATGTCCTTTGTATGGTCAACGTCTAGGTTGATTTTTCCTTTTTTTTTTATTTTTTTTTTGGTCCTAGTTAAAGACTTGGAGAGGAGATTAAAGGATTTAAAGTTAAAATCCTAAATTAATGTCTAATGTTAGGACTGTTAATTAATTACAGGTTTTGTTTGGAGTAAAATTGATCTCTAACGTTTTCATTATAAAAAAATTTTATTTTTTTCGTTAAATAATCGCTAATTCTATTGAAGTATACTTATCACATCATAGAATTACGTTTAGTAATGACGCGTCATTAAAATTATACTGATGTGGCATTATTGTTTATTTAAAAAATGATTAATAAATTTATGTTTTGTTATTATTTAAAAATATATATATATAAAAAGAATGTTTTGGAGTTCTCTCACCCAGTCCTCTTTTTTTTTTTTTTGTGCACCTCCCTCAACCTAATTTGTTAAAATTTAGTCCTTTCTTTCTATCTCTCTTCTTGCTCTCGATTTCTCACTCATTCCAAAGCAACTGACATTAGTCTACTCTCTGCATGCTACTCCTTTTGATCAATCTATTCCTTACATTATTTCTTTGCATTTCATCCGTTCCAGTACACTGCTCTTGTTTGCCACTATTACTCTCTGCAGCAAAATCTCATCGATAGTTTTTATCACTTCTTTTAATATCCTATTGCTTGGTGGCTTAAATAGAGAGTATCGAGTAGGGTCCCAGAATTGGGTGTTGGGATACATGCTTTTCTCAAAAATTTCAATTTGACAATCTACATGAGAAAGTGTTTTTTTTTTTTTTTTTGAACACTTCAATTTACATTTACAATAGCAATTTATAAGGCAAAAAAGATAACTTGAGGTTTTGGACGACATCTCATTTCATTTCGGTGGCATCATTTCTTAAGCTATTCTTGGCAGGTTCCATGGTTTAGACGACAGTGGTCTCCATATATACAACAATTGATCGACCGTAATTATGTGGAGTAACCGACATGGTTTCATCCCTCCCTAGATCTGAGTTGGACCTTGTGATTATCATTATTCTTGTAGGTTCCCTGCACTCTTTAGAAATTTATTTTCAAAATGGGACAAGACTCTTGACCCTAATGGCTAGCTACAATAGATGGGATGAAGGGAACAAATGGACAGATTTTACAGAATGGGAAGAACGACGGCGAAAGATGAAGAGATAAAGGGTTTAAGCTGAGTCATTAATTTTGGTTTTTTTTTGGGTTTTTTTTTACCTTTTTTAATTTTAATAATAACAAAACACAAATTTCTATTATTTTTTAAAAAAAAGTAATGCTACATCAATTTAATTTTAATGACGTGTCATGCCACTAAGTGGGGTTTGATGATGTGATAAGTACATTTCAGCAAAGTTAACCGTAATTTAATGAAAATGATGAAATTATTTTACAGTAATAATATTGGGAATCAATTTTATCTAAACTAAATATTGTGTCTATAATTAAACAAAAGACTAAATGTCAGGCACCAATTGAGTATTTTAGCCAAGGTTTAACTAATAACAAGGTCTTGGATTCTAATCTAGTGTACTAAACTAGACTAAACTATACTTGGCTTGATTTTCTTTTCCGGGTTCATTGGACTGTAACCAAGTCGAAATAGTTTTTATTACGCATGCAAATATATGCTGCAGCCTGCAAGTGAAGTACATTTTTGCTTCCCATGACTAAAAACTGCGAGTACCATATGTGGCGTGGCCCTTTTTTGGGTTTGGGTTGGCCCAGCCTCTTGTTACCTATTCATCGAAAATATAAAACTTCGGACCTAAAATAATTATTAATCGAATTAAAATTTAATTTGATGGTTTCACATATTTTGAATTTTAAATTTAAATATTTTCAGTCATAAAATTTTTTTACTGAAATTTTTTTAAACAAATTAAATTGAAAAAAAGTTCAAAATCATCAAATGAACATATCTGATTATCGAGTCGAAAAGGTGAATTCGAATTAAAAATTTATCTAAATTTTTCAAATAAAAAAAGGATTGAATCCATTAATATAGGTTTTAGTTCTTACTTTTAAGTTTCAGTTCTTCTAAGATAATTAATTATTATGCCCTTTTATGTTTTTGGCAATCTTGAATTCATAATTGTTTTTGAACGGCAAGATTTTATGCCTTGAGAATCTTTTCAAGTAATCGCTGCATAAAGCTGGTTGGTTGCTCAAAGTCAGAGCCTTAGCTGTAAAAAAAAGCCAAAAAACGCTAACGTTACAATAAATTTGCCATTTATTTAGCTCTACAGCACAATGCTGGTGCCTTGGCGGATTATCTCCCTCTTCCCCTCTCCTAAGCAGTAATTAGAGGATATAATGAGAGATGATCTGTATAATACTGTTCCTTATTTATTTAATTTAGTCTCGTCTAGACCCAAGAACCTGATTTCGTAACAGATGCGAGAATCCAACTCTATAATATGTTTGTCATTTCGTGGATTACATCTATTAAATTTTTAATCTAATTCCTACCAAATACCTTAGCTGTAAGGGAATTTGATGACAGCAAAGCTCATGCATAGTTAAAAAGATGAACAACAATTTGCACTGATCAAAATCTTCACGGACTTGAGACACCCACAAGCATTTCAGTTCGATTGATGAAAAACAGAAAACTAGCAATCAAGTTTAGAATATGAAAAAATACTGATTAGGACAGGTAATTAATAAAAAGGCCATTAATATTGGAGTTAATAATATTGAAACAATCCGCCCTCTCCTTGATTATTACTGGTGCTGGTAGCTCAACACTCTAACTTAAACCTTCTGTTTACCGTCTTCATCCAAATTATCGAACTCCCAATCGGGCTTCATAGCAATCTTCACGGGTTCTAAACCCTACGGACATTTTTTGAGGATCAGTGAACATGGAAACATGATACAGTGAAGTTAATTATTAATTATGTAAATAAAACAAATAATTATTGTCTCAGGATAATTAGTAACTTCTCTAATGGAAAAATGATACTACTATGCTAGATGTAGTCTATACAAATTCTATACTACATATAATAATTAAGTCTGAAAATAATGCTGCATTTCCACTCAAAAAATTGAAGGTTGTATTACAAACACATAAAAATTTAAGGGAAAAGCCGAATAAACGCAAATGATGCAACAAAATAATTGTAACAAAGATTTTAAAGCTCAGTTAAATATGTAAAACAATCCAGAATTCGACGATGCCCAATTTTTAGAAACTGTTGAACTGTCTTTGTTGTATTATGAATCATTGAAATAGTAAGAAATAAAATATTTTTTTAAAAAAAAAGTCCATAAAATTGACACTATGGACAAAAAAGTACATAACTTTAATGAAAATTAAAAGAAAAGTAGTTAAGCTTGTTTAATCTTTGAAAAATTAGTAAAATCCGTTATAATACGACAAGCAGGTTCATTACTATCCGTTATAATACGACAAGCAGATTTATCTGAGAGAATCTAACATAATACGACAAATATGTTCATTAAAATACGTGACATAAAATTTTAGTTACAATCGCAATCAATTTGATTTTGAAACAATGAAATTCTATAAAGAAACATGATTAAAGTATCCTTGTATTTAATCAATGTAACTACTTGAAAATGCAATTAATCAAAATTAAAATTACCAACAATGAAATTAAGAAACTACCCCCTTGCCTTAGTTTTGTGGTCCAAATTATGAAAGTTAGAAATTAATTAGATGATACAGAATTCCTAGACAGAAGTCAAACATAAAATTGTAGAATCTTCATATCAGACTGATCTTGCTGATTGCGGAAGGACTAGAAAATCTACATTACCGCACTTCGTTGGACGGTTCTACTGTTACAATGATTTCAAATTTTCAATCAACTGAAATTAATTCAAAGTTATCCTAGTTTAAACCAAAGAATCATGTTACGTGGACATAAAAAAAATAGACGTAAAATAGATAAAAAAAATTTTTTGTATAATTAACTAATTTATTTGTACAATCAGACAATTAATTTTTGTAATAAAAAATAAATAAATAAATACTCTCAAATTTTGTTATAATAATTTAACATTTTATTACATAAATAAATTAACTAATTAAATAAATAAATTTTCTCGTCTTTTCTGTATACTCTTTTTTTTCGTGCACCTAAAATTTTCATAATAAAAAATAATGAAATTAGAATTATTGTTGCAGTTCACCCATGTAATATCTTAAGTCAATAATCATACTTTAATTACTGAGTGGGTCAACATCATATTTAATTTCATTAATGAGTGAAAGAGTGTTTGAAGATTTCGTTGGGTTATCACCTCTTCACATCCCAAAATTGAAAGAACGAATCTTCAAACGAGCATGCAATGCATTTGATCGAATTGAGTTGATCAATAACACTACCTTCATTAACCAAAAAATAATAATAATAATAGCATTACCTTCATGAAGATTTTCAATGCCTCCTCTTTTGTGTGCTTCCTCATCACTTCCTGGGCTGCCTTCTGCAACACCACAATATCAGTGATGAACCACACCAGCAAAATATATATATTCAACAAGATCCTTGAACCAAAAGCAATTTTAAAGGAAAAAATAATTATAATAACTAAAGGTAACTTAAGCAAACGCAAAGCATTGAATAAACACAAAATTAATCAGAATCCTGGTAAATAAAATAACAATGACGGTAGAACCCCACCCCCCCCCCCCCCCCCCACTTTTCTCCCAACAAAAAAAAAAGGCAAACCCTGGCTGCTTTGAGATCAGCTGGCAACAAAGTTTTGGGTTCTTCGATGGATGGCTGCCTCATAAGTTTAGGAAGTGATTCTGGTGACGGCTGCTTTTCCATTCAAACTTACTACAGAGAGAGCCAAGATACCAAACACCCAACACAACACAACACAACACAAACTCAAACACAACACAGCACAACACAAACAAGAGGTAAAAACCGATCTAATTAGTGATAGGTTTGTATGATGTAATGAGGGTGGGGGGGTTCATAAATAGATGCTTGAACACAGCTGTGCTTAAACATCTTACTAAAACGTGGCAGCCATGGTAGGAAGAGCACAAGAAACTTCAAACACATGGCACCAGAAAAGGTTTGCGTTTTGCAAAGAAGTGTAACCGTAACCCCATGCAATTACTATTTTCTCACTGAAAATCCATTGGGTTTTTGAAAAGTTAACCCATTAATTTGTTACTACTTCTCCTCGGAGTTAATTGAGATTCGCGTACATATGTATCTTCTTTCTTAGCCCCATATTCTCTCAGTCCTGCTTCTTAGAAGAAAGGACGAAGACGGACTTTTTTTTTTTTTTTTTTCAAAAGAAAAGTGGATCAAAAATATGTTAGTTATCGCATATATATGTCGAGGTCTAACTCACTCATTACTATTCTCATACAACAATTTCTTATAGAGCGGACTCATCACTCAAATACTAATGAAACCGAATAAGGCTCTGCTATAAACGATTGCAATAATTATCAAATCTTAAATCTAATGTCATACTTTAACCCGTCCACCTTATTTGAATTAGGAGAGAGGACTGCAGCAATTCAAATTTAAATCTTTTGTATAAAAACACGTGATTTATTATTAAATTTTTATTTCAGATGATGAAAATAAACTTATATATGTCCATAGATATTAAAATATATTTAGTTGTGTCATTTCCCCGTCTACAACTAACTGAGAACTCTAATGAAAGAATTAAAAAAATTAATTAAGAAAAGCTTACACATACAAATTAACAAAAGTGTGGTTGTTGTGTAATTACTGTTTCTATACATAAAAGCTGATTAAAACAGAAAAGAAAGAAAAGTAACCGGCAAATGAGATCAGAGAAGCCAAGTCTCGCAAAAATACCCACCAGGACAAGATGCTTGGGCCTGGGCGTTTTCTTCTGTTTAACTATGACAAAGTCAACAATAGGCCAGCTAATAGTAGCCAGGATCGTCTGTGCCGAGAAGTGGTGTAACACTTAATAAATATCGAGGGACAGAGTTACTCACAATGGTGGAAGAGTTTTTCTCCAATCACTAGATATGGGGTTCGATTCCTTAATCTTTTACCCCATACCCGCATTTCTTACCGATTGATTTTCAGCTCCCGAAAAATTAAAAAAATAAATAAATAAATAAATGCCTAAAAAGTCCCCAATTCTGATAAAAAAACAAAAAGCCCCCAATTTGAGGGCTTGGGGCTTTACCAAGGTGCTTTGTACTTCTGTGGTGTCTTTTTACTGCCCCTTCTCTGTTAATTTGTAATAGATTAATTACTGACTGGCATCGGCCTCTCTTGTAACCTACAACTTCATATAGACACTTCAATTTATTATATCATAATTCTCAATTATTATGTATAGAATGAAATCAAAATTGTATCTAATAATTATAATTATATATTTGTATAATCGTATTTATAATGGTGTCTATTTATTGCGTCTTTGTTACATTTTTACAATGCCTCCGAAACCCACCCGTCGTGAGTCTGACCCCAAAAGAAAAAGTAGGAAGAATTGCAAACTGACCAGAGAGTCCAAATATTAATCCGTCGTCACAATAAAGATAACTTGGTCCCCAAAATTAAAGGCGGCCCACTGATCGACCTTCTTCGGATTGAGCTGTGGGCTACTGGACTTAGGATTTAAGGGGGTACCCGGACCCAGTATGTCCAATTAAAAAGAAACTTTTGCGGTAGGATAAAAACGAAACCAAAAAATAGATCCCAATTTCTACCTCGATAGATTATTGGATCACCACACTAATAACGATGCAGAAATTTTAAGTTCTTAACAATCGAGAAGGTCTTTTTTTTTTTTTTTAACACTAAAAAAAAGTCATTATAGATATATCGGTCAGCAGATTTTAAATTGAAGTCAAAATAACTTTTGTGTGTATGTTTCATTTAACTCTATTCACAAAAAAAAACTCACTACCTAAGTACTAATGGATTCAAGTGAGCCTCCTTTATATTAATCATGACGATTATCGAGTTTAAAATTAGTCACACAAGTATAGTCAACCTTACATACTAAAAGAGGACATTGTCTCTGTGCACAATTATTAAGACTCAAATCCAAATTACAGATAAAAAATACATTAAATTATTATCAAATTACTATTTTAAATAATAACATTTAAGGTCACAAAGGTCACATTCAACATTTGAAAAGGTCGCATTGAAGGGTCAGAATAAAAATTTTCTAACACAACAGGGTTATTTTTTTTTTAATGACTAATAGGATGATAAAAGATAACTAGAAAGAAACAAAAAATACAAAAAAAAAAAATCTAAGTAATTGCATCTTTCTGCTAAAGAGTTACATTAATTTTATTAGTAAGACTGGAATTCTGAAGTTTTGGCGGAAGAGACTCTCAAACTTGAAGTAGGAATATAATAACACTTAAGTTTGGCTATAAAATTTATACAAAAATTCTCCTTTTAAATGTATTTTTAAATTGATAATTTTAATTTTGATTCTGTTTAAATAAATATAAGTCATGAGTAATAATGAGTTTATAATAATTAAATTCTCGTCTTTTCATAAAAAAAATTTTCAACATAAGCAAATAATTGAATTCCATAATAATGTTATGCAACCCCCTCTCCCACACCAATTTCAAGGCCATATAAATTGTTTTAAGCACAGCTCTCACAGCCATGTTCTCACCACCAAACCCAAAAAAGCCAAAAGGAAAATGGTCACAATCATCCCTCGCTAATCCGCCAAAACTAGATGGTCCTGGAATAACCTTGCACACCCATCCTCATTAAATTTAATTTGGTTAGTTCCAAGAGGCCGTCAACAAATCAACTCGGAAGTCACTTGGTTCCCAAGACCCAAGGTTCCCTTACTAGCATCCACAGTCAAATTCAAATCATGAATCTCTTTAGCTCGCCGACAGATGTCCATGATCACCTCCTTAGTCGTTGAATTATCACTAGAGAAAAGACTATTATTTCTCCAGTTCCAAAACTTCCAGAGTGTGGTGATGAAGATAACCTGAAAAAAGCAATCCTAATGGATCAAAGATGATTTTAAGCATCCAACTTTGATCCAATCAAAAAAAAAGCTGCTGCCCTGTGTTGAAATCCCATGAAAATAAATAAATCTTCCCAAACCGTTTAAGCCCGACTACAATGATACAATTTGTCTCTTTTTCAAATATATAGCCACTAATCGTATAGTCTACTGATAGAGCAATTAGATTTGACAAACCGAAAAATCATAAACATATTAAAAAGATATTGTTCATTAAAATATAACAACCAAGTATTTTCCTTTTTGAATAAGTTTTCCCACAACTAAGTAGCCACGTTAGTCCCACTATCAAACCTACGACATTAGTGTGTCAAGTGGCATACTTCCTTTGAAATTTTGGCTTTTTTTACCCTATTCCTCTCCAACTTCTATTTTCCTTTTTGTCATATTCATTAAGCTTTTTTTCGAGCTTCTAACTTTGAAATAAATTGATTTCTTAGTTATCATTTTAATATAAGAAGAGAAAAAGACAAAATATTATTTAAAAAAATTCATAAGGAGTAGAAAAGTTTATTTCATTTATTGTCCATAGTTGATCGTTTAATTGGTTCTTAAATAATCTCATGTTTCATCTTCTCATTATCTATTAAAATAAAGTTTGCATTTATTGAAAAAGATAAATAAAGCAACTTACCAATTGAAAAAAAAAAAAAAAAAAAAAGAAAATTTGTATCAATTGTGTTCCTTTATCATTTGAAGCCAATGGCTTTTACATTTCTTCTTAACTTTGTGTATATATATATTTGTTCACAACTTTTACACCTTGCTTCTTGTAAGGACCTTTCATGGACACAGATAAATAACAATTTTCGTTGTTGTGCATATTAGAATAAACCGTTTACTTTTTATGGGGGTACTAGTTTGCTTATCTCAAAGATATGTGTTCTGCAATTTGACCTTTATAGTTGTATGGGTGAATCATTTGTAGAGTTGGACTACTAGTATTATTATTATTATTATTATTATTATTATTATTATTATTTTGGTTTATTGTAGCTACTAGCGCAGTGGTAAAGAAGAGAGATTTGTGTGGATAAAATCTAACATTTGAACTCTAAATCTTACAATTAGTAATAACTACTTCTAACTATTTAAATTATGTCCAATTTGCCAATCATTTTTTTTTTGGTCTGAGATTGTCAAGTATTCAGCCCATTAGACTGACTAATCTACACCGATCCGAATAAAATTCTAAAATATAAAAAAAATTTCATAACAGATATTTAACTCGTCCACAATCCCAAAACTTTATAATTCTAGTTTTGGACTAAAATTATGGTGTTGAACTAATCGTAGGATACACAAAAAGTGTTGGAAGCCCAACACTCCGCAGCTTTGTAATCGGTCACACCAATTAAATTTCCTACTAAGCCCAATAAGCTAAATTATAACGTCGGCAGAATCTGGATCAAAGCCGTTCCGTCACAATAATGCTTTAGCCTTCAGGCCTTTTTGCCTCCGGTCTAGGGCCCTAGCCGGTTCTTTTACGCAGTTGAAACTCAACTAAATCATTCTGACCGCTTTGCCAATTGCAATTGTATACGGAAGTCAACTCCCACCGGTTTTTTTTGTTTCCTCAAGAGAGCGAAAGAGTTTATTATCAAACCCTTCCATTATTGTACACATTTTGACTCTGAAGAATCGATTCTCAAGTTATTTGGTTACAATGAAGCAAATAGTGATGAGATCCCAACAATTGAAACGACAAATAGGTGAATCCGTTTGTAGCTCGTATGAGTCTCTTGAACGATATTGACAAAAGGGGTTGGGTTTTTTAATAACTTTCCAAAAGGGTTGGTTTGTAATGACCTGTAGGAGAAAATAATTGAACAGGAATAGTATATGATCGAAATAGTTATGCTCATTATCATTGAACGTTGTTGTTTAGCAGCTCGTCTGCTGTCAGACTTAAAGTATTATATTTAAATTTTTATCAAAACGTTCAGTGAAGTTAAATTGACATTCACAAAATGTACTCTTTCAATAAACATAATATTTTTTGTTAGAATTGTGAAAACCCATCATTTATTTCTCTTTTTGTTTTTTTTTTTAAGAAAAAAAGACAATTATGTGCGTTAAGATTCACTTTTGGGTGTGAACCATTTATGTCAGTCCACGTTTGAATCCTGCCGTTCAGGAGGTTGAGTTAGTAGTTGACACCAACAAAGCATTTCCAATCCGGACTCGCTATCGATCAGAGAAAATTTATTAAAAAATGCTGGTATTAAGAAAGAGTCAACAATTATTTAAGCTAAGAGAAACCTTTCAACATCTGCACTACAAATTTGGTCTTTGAAGTTACGTAGAAATATCTAGACAAGAATGTTAATTGTTCCGTTTCCTAAGACAAACCAGAAGGACTGGAGGAAGAGGAAAATTGCCAAGAAATTGGGAAGGAAAAAAACTCTCTTTTGTTCTTTTAAGGATGGAGATGAAGGGGATGTGAATTGTGTTCATTTGTGAGGAACAAAGCCAGTAAATAAATAAGCAGAATCATTTATTTTTTTACCTTCTAATTTGACATAATTTGGTATAATTAACTTGGTAGAATATCTATAAATACAAAATTGGCATATATGTAAAAAACAAAAAAATGAAGTGAACTGGAAATGTGTGCATATACGGTTTGAACCAGTCAGCCATTGATTAATCAAAGCTGTCAATGTGAAGTTGATTCGTGGTGAAACGATGCCACTTTGCAATAGAAAGCATAACGTAAATAAATAGAAAATTCGCTAAATGGGCATTTGCATACCCAACTGTATTGGATGAAAATTGAATAATCTCCATCGATTTGTGACTAATTGTCTGCCTCAAAAATTGATAGATTATATAGTTAATATATTCGTAAGCTAAATAAATTTTTTTTTTTTTTTTACTTTGTTTTTCATGTTTGAACTTTCAAATCATCATTCAAACGTAGCAATTTTATTTTACGTATAGTTCACCACGTAGAGGATACAAGAAAAAATGCTTACCATGTAAAGTTTTTTTTTAGTAGTTGTGGCAAACAAATTGTTTGCACCTAATTAAAGAAATTCCTAGAAAATTTGATCAAACTTGACATGAAACAAAAATTTTAGTTGTATTTCAAAGGACATTCCAGGGATTGATAGTTAAAATTTTATTTAAAATTCGATGTCATAAATTCTACTTATAATAACAGGATATAAAATTTATACAAATAAAAAGAGTTATTATATTATATAACTCACAACTTAACAAATTTCATAATAAATAAAAAAAATTTGAGTCTTTTTTTGACTAAAAAACAAAAATGTAAAAAAAAAATTAAGTTTTTTTACTAAAAAAATAAAAATGTAAAAACAAATTGAGTTGCAAATTTTTTTTGGTTAACAAATTTATTAGATTATAAATTATATAATAAAAATAATAAATTTAATATAAAATCTGAGACCTCTACCGTAACGATTTAATACTTAACTAATGCAGTGTTCCCGCAAGTACAGTGAATAAGAATCTAATACGAAGAAAAAAAAAAAAAAAACCAGAAAGAAGCTTCTTTTAAACTGGCAATAATGTCAGGATCCGAGTCCAACTGTCAAGCTGCCCATGATATTATTTGGCTTTAAACGGCCGTCAAGCCCCTTTCCTCTCGACATAACGGAGATCATTCCGTCTAGTTCCACGTAAAACATGACACTTTTATGCGATTGGTCAGAGCCCCACATGCCATGGGACATCCATACCGAGCATCATCATCATCAACATCATCATGCATTTAATGTCATATCTGTATTATGATCATGTTATTTTAAGTTACATATATGCTACATATGTACATCATGCGATTAAGATACGCGATGATAAATGACGGGCGAAGAAGCTGCACTGTTTTCTTGTAATCCTGCTCCACCTGTCGTCATTTACGTCCAATTTAGGCAATTCTCTGTGCAATTACATTTCTGCCCTTGTTATTCCAATTATACCCTTTGGAAATGATAAAACTGTCAGGTTTTGACGCGGCAGGGGTAACAGCAAGTTCGTATGAAAACATTCTCTACGTGTCAAAAGGCAACTGATGGGGGCAGCACTTTCTAACATAATTATTTATTTTAAAACAAATTGGTGCAAAAAAAAAAAAAAAAAATCAACATGAATGCATAATAATATGATATAATTTTATAAAATAATTATTAAATTTAACAAAAATATAAAATAATATATAAATTATTAGATATATTATATATTTTTGGGTGTCTTTTATTGGATTAGTACGTCATCAAGTTTTAACTTTTTTATTAAAAGAATTTGATGAAGTTGACATCCAAAACTTCGTTGTTCCTCCTGCTCTTAAGACGAAGGAAACTGAACTTCGATCGAGCTAAGCTTGAGGGTGGAAGAAGCTGTGGATCAAATGACCCCAAAAATTCTTGGTCAGATTTATTCTGATTTTGGCTATTGATGAAAGAGGTGTAGGGACGTCTTGGGATCTTCCATTTGGAACATTCTTGATTGCAGCTGTGATCGTTCACTGTTGCACATTTGTCCCTCAAGTTGTTTGTAATTGGAAAAAAAAAAAAAGACGTAATATTAGGGGTAAACAATGACTTGGATGAAAGATTGATATGTTCCTTCACAGAGAAAAATAAAGAGTTTGAATACTCAAACGACTTTTAATTCCGTCTCACACAACAATTAAAAGTAAAATCTCTACTGTTCTAATTTTTGTTTCTCAGAGTTTCCTATTTAAATATTTCAATCGAGTAGTTTTTAAAACAAAAATGACAATATATTAATCGGAACTTGATATTCATTGTTTTCTTTTATATGGAAATGCAGGTTGTGTTGCTGGAAAACATTAACTATTGCTATTTGCAATCCAATAAACATCTGTAACTAAACCTACGGTTGCTAAGATGGCGAATACATTAAGTTAGACGATAAAGGAACTCATCACTTTAAAGATGCATTTGTTATGAAATTAAAAATTCACTATAATGTCATTTGAGAAAGACAAACTCTCTTAAAATTTATAAATCTTTTATTTCTATTAATTAGGATAAATAATCCAAAATTTGTTTTAAAAAATTAACCGCAATTAAAAATGTTTGCAATCATAAAATTCCCCAACAATTTTTTTTTTTAATTCCTAAAGGCATCCTTGGAAAAAAACAATCAAAAGACTCTCCCGTGTTTAGTCCTCTTTAATTTTTACTCAAAAGCCAGGGGGACTTTGACTAGGTCCAAAAGACTGGGTTTGACTCAATCAATTCAACGCCATATACTTTGTGTGAATTCACAGTCTTAGTTTGGCCATAATTTAAATGCCAAAATCTTGACCGATTCCTTTGTAATTCATATTTAAAGGAATAGTGGCCGACCTTATTAGCATGAGTTGTTACACATTAGGGAATAGGCAAATTGCCCTGCCCCTTTTGCGCATGATCTATGTAGGACCATACTTTCTTTTGTGTTTTTAATGATGTAAAATGAGAACATACATATCCCAAAATAAGTTATTAGTTTATCTATCTAAGATGATTCTTTTATTGTATTTATGTCGCGATTGAAACGCATAAATTACCTCACAAATGATGTCACAAGACATATTATATCAATTCCAAATTATATTCAACTACTACAATACATAACTTGCTATCAAGTTATTTGAAAAAAAACTGTTAGCTGTGAGACTTATCGAAACTCATTTTGAGATGCTGTATATTGTTGAGATATATATTTTTTTAATTTTAAACTTTCATATTTTTTTACATATGAATTTTAGACATTTTTAAGGTTTTATTTAAATTATAACCCTTTTGATTTCTTGTCAAATTTAATACATTCATTGCCAAAAAGTAGTCAATTTATTAATAAAAGAGTTTGATTTAACAAAAATTATTTAAAAAAGTTAGATATATAAATTAAATATTTTTTTATTAATAAATACACATGTTAAGTATTTTTTTAATCAATAAATACACAAATTACATACATAATATATGCATTTTTTATAAAAATATTTAATTTATGTATTTAAATTTTTTAGATAATTTTCTTGAAGTCAAACTCATTTATTAAAAAATTGATCACTTTCATTAATGAATGAATTAATTTGACAATAAATCAAAAAATTTAGGACTTAAATAAAATTTTAAAAAATTTTAAAACTTAAGTATAAAAAAATAAATATTTAAAATTAAAAAATTATATATCTTATATATTTTTTACGGTGCATTTAAACTCACAACTTCTTATTTTTTCTGCTAATTGTTAAAGTGCTAATCATTAAACATTTTAGTTGTAAAAAAAATTAAATAAATAAAGAGCTAGCTAGTCGTACTCGTACGTCGCATTGTCCTGCAACGATTATAGCTGTGAGGAGGTTCCTAGGGTTAATTTCGTCATTTCAGACATTTAGCTGAGGGCATGGTATATGTGGGCTATATTCGTCATCATTGGAAATGATTCCAGTTGATGGATAATACTCATAGAAGCACATCCCACGGTAAAGCGTTGGAGAGGAAGAGAGAATTTTTTCCATCAATTCCATGTCAGTGTTTGGTATTTTTGTCTTGTCAACTTATTTTTAATTATTTAAGTGTACACTGAATAATTTAAAATAAAAAATATAAAAATATCAAAATAATTATGTATATTATATATTATATAATATGGTACATACTATTTCTTTTTATTAGGTCTTAAATTGGCTTTTATAAGTAAGCACTTTTAAAAAAAAAAAAAAGATAGGTAGACAAGATTTAATGAACAGAAAATAAATAAAAAAATTTATTTATACAATTAATTAGTTTATTTGTGTAACAAAATATTAAATTATTATAAAAAAATTTAAAAGTATTTTTTCACATATTTTTTCTTACAGAAATTAAGCGTCTTATTGCACAAATAAACTAATTGGTTGCACAAAAAAAATTTCTCCGTCTGTTCTGCATTCTCTTTTTCCTATCCACATAACATTACTCTTTTTTTTCTTCTCGCTTTATAAAATAAAAATCATTTTCTTTGACACTGTATTTGGATAAAATTCTTAAAAGAGAAAAAAGTAACGGAGAGAAAAGTGGAGTAGAGGATTATTAGAGGAAAATAATGTTTTCTATTTTTTTTTTGTGTGTTTTGGAAGAAGTGATGATAGGAAGAAAAATTATAAATTTGTTTGTTTAAGAAATGATGAAAAGTAGGAAAAAAAACATAAAATATATTAAAATAATAATTTTATCATTTATAATAAATTCTATTTAAATATTTTATTTAGATAAAATTATAATTTTTAAATTATGTAATGGGTAATTGAGTTATTTAATAAATTTGGTGTATAAATCAACAACTTTCCTCTCATTTTTAAGAGGATTGATTTTTGTGAGGTACGAAGGATTAGAAGAATTAAAAACTTTTATTTCTGCCACTTTTCAAACATTTTCTAAATACAACAATTTACCTTAATTCTTTTACTTTCCTCCCCCTTTCCCTCTTTTCCTCTCTCCCAAACACAATATTAGAAGTCAACTCTGACCAATAATAGTTGTTATAAGGTATCACTGTCGGTTGCCCCTCTCCACTCATTTTCTCCATTCTTCTCCCTTTCCTCTTCTCATTCTTCCCCTTCCTCCCTTCTCCTCCTCGACCTAGTCTCCCTCTTTTCAAATTTTCTCTTTTTTTTTTTTTATGCAATTTAGTTTTTTATAGCTTGGTTGCTTTTAGATCCAACATTTATAACCTCCCACCTGCTAAATCCAAGTCTTCTTATAGTTAGCCGTCGCCGCTGTTGCCTCCAGCACCGCAGTATGTGACTTCAGCGATCAGTACATGCCGTCAGACCTCTAGATTCGGTGACTATAGCCTCCTCCCTACCCTTTATTGGCTGCCATTTTTGTTTTTATTGTCGTCGATTCTGCCGTTAGTGATGTTGTTGCTGCCGTCGGCAGCACTTGGTTCTGCCGTTCAGGGCCCCTGCTCCACCCTCCGCTACACCCTCTCCACCATCCGCTGCTTGTCACCCTCTCCTCTGTTAGCGCCACCACCTCCGCCTCCGCCAATGCTACCACCATTGGCCCCCCTCTACAGCGTCTGACCCCTGTGGATTTATATGGGATAAATTTTTTTGCTTTAGATCGAGATGGGTGTTGTGTGAAAACTATTTTAACTTTTATTTCTGTAGTAGATGTAACTTAGTCTTCTAGAAATTATTACCAAGTATACTTAGACGATTTCGAACATAAGTCCGCCAAAGTGCAATGAGTGCTGCCTTCGACAGTTTTGTCCGACTAATCTATATCTGTTTAGGATCGGTCCTTAGAAAGGTTTAGTTGTTATTCGATGTATACTCTCATTAGAGAGTCTTGTCTTTACAGGCTCCGCATTCCATTAATAAATAGTCAGTTTGACCATTTTAGTCAAAGATCAGGTTGGTTATCTTGTATTCTTGCTTTATAAAGGGTATTTTGATACCTCTATATCGGATCTATGTATGAACATACTTAATATTAATGCAATAATTTTCTTATAATTAAAAAAAAACTATTTCTTTATGAGTTTTATTATTTATAGATCTGGATCACCAGGTCATCCAACATTCTCTTATATTCACAGTTCTTTGTTTAATATTCTTATGTGGCAAAACTTAAAAAGTTAATGGAAAAGACTTTTTTCTTCGTTAGGAAAATTTTAAATTAAAAATAAAATAAAATAAATTATTAATTGATTAAATTCAATCAAAATAAATTTTTAAATGATGTTATATAAAATAGTATTACTATATATATTACTTAAATATAATTATTTAATCTTATTCAAAAATAAATATGCGGTAGAAGATTAGGATAGCGTTTGCTTATTCCGATCATTAGCTATGGGTCTGATTCTTTTGTGTCAATCACAACGTGGCCCTGTGCTTTTTGGACAAAATGGTAATTTAAAACCAAATTTGCCCTTCCCGTTGCCTGTTCAACAATAGTGTAATTTCACTTCTGGTAATTTCATTAGACCGAAAGTGACACTTTAAGTACCACTCGAGAGATAATATTTTAGATAATAATTTGATATATATTTTATATAATTGATTCAGTTTTGAATCTTTATTTTAGCATTTACTCCATGTATTGGAATATATGGCTATTCCTCCCTTAATGAGCTTAAAGGTTGGTGGTTTAACTGCTAAGTTTTAGATTCGGTGATTGTTTCGGCGTTTGTTATAGTAGAGTTTTATTTGAATTCTTCAATGTTCGGATGTTGGGTTATTTTTATAGGATAGATTAAATGAAAACGTTAATGGATGAACTCTCAATTTTAATTTATAAATACGATAATCAACATACTTACCACATAATTCTTCTTTTTTTTGTTCAAAAAAAAAAAACCTCATAAGCATTGACATCTTATATGTAACGTGTCTTAACAATATTTTACTTATACATTTTTAAAAGTATAGATCTGCATCAAAACTAATAATTTAATGTGCACTCTTAACAAATGTGATTGGTGGGTTCAGAAAGTTACAACTTCGTCTTATATATATATATATATATATATATTTGTTCAAAAATTATATTTAACACTGATTAATTCAATTCGAGTCAAAAAAATTTATTAAAGGAATAAAATTCTTTCAATACTTATTTTTTTATATATAAAATTCAAATTCAAAACTTTGTTTAAGAATAATTAAACTCTAACCATTTGAACCAATATGCCTTGGTTCGTCTTGTATATATTGCTAACAAAAACGGACAGCTAAAATTAATAATTATACCCGTTACTGAATAAGTATAACAGATATTAAGTATTTTCAATACTTTAGCATGACAAATATTATATTGAAATTTAAAAAGTTATATTGCAATGTATTTTGTTCGATTTAGGGATAGGGGTTTTTTTTTGGGATATATTTACGATAAATTTCTTTTTCTGGTCAAAAGGGATTTTCTTTTTTTTGTGCACCGTAGGGTAAAAACAGTTGTTTAAGTTTTTTGGGAGAGCATAAAATAATAATAGAAATACACTAATTATTAAAAAATGAACATAATGTTCTTCAGGAGACACAATAATTAGAATATAAACTTTTATTTTGTAAATCTCAGGTTTTAATTCTGAGAAAAAAATGTGTGAAATTTATAAAAAAAAAATAATTGTTCTTATTATATCTGTAAGATTTATATATATATATAAAAGATACTTTAACTGTGCAACTCAAGACCGAAAAAAGAAAGAACATAATATTATCTTAGGTAAGCTTGTTTTTTTTTTTTTAATTTTATATGGAAGGCCGAAAAAGTCAGATTAAGAGAATAAAATCTCCATGACTTGAACACTAAAGTAAGGGGTTTCAAAAATAATGTTCCAACTAATTGTGTGAAAAACATATGACGTGTCTTTTATATCAACTTCTTATCAACTATGGAAAACTTTTTTCTTTCCTGCGAAAGAAGACAATTAATTATAAAGGAAGGTTAATTTACTTGGTCAATTTATTACTTTTATTATTATTATTATTATTATTATTATATTCAGATAAGCAGTGAAAGGAGGGTTGCTTCAATTTGCAATGATCATGCAGACAAAGGAATAATATTTGATAGTCATCAAACAAAAATTCATCTATCATACATGAGGATTTTTGGTTTTTTAACTTTTTTTTTTTTTTTTTTGGTTGAATTCTACCCTTGATGTTAATTTTGTACCCAAAAATTGCCTTTTACCATTAACTATGCCATGTGACACTACATGACATATCAACTCAGACTAAGTCTATCATGTCATCTGTCACGTCAGCACTTCATTTTTTTTGAAACATTTTAATTTTATTTTTTAAAAAACAAAAAATTCAAAATTTTGATTTCTAAATAAAAAAGAAAAATTTAAAATTTTTGTTTTTTAAAAATAAAAAAATAAAAATTCACTTTCTATTTGAAACCAAAATTTTGAATTTTTTTTTATAAACTGAAATTCTGAATTTTTATTTTTTTGTTTTTAAAAATGGAAACTCCTTTTAGCTGTTTTTTGAAATTTTGGAAAAATATATAATTATTTTTTTATTTTCGTATATTTTTCTAAAATTTTTTCTTCCTTTTACTCTTTTTTTGAAATTTAGGAAAAATATATAATTATTTTTTTTTTATTTTTGTATATTTTTTTTGAAATTTTTTTCTACCTTTTACCTTTTCTTTTGAAAATTTAAAAAATATATAATTATTTTTTTATTTTCATATATATTTTATGAAAATTTTTATTTCTTTTACTTTTTTAAAATTTTGCTTTATTTTTTCTTTAAAAGCTGAAAGCTACTGCGTCAACACTCGTTTGTTGACGTAAAAGATGACGTGGTTGGCTTATTTTGAGTTGACATGCCATGTGATGTGATGCCACGTGGTGTAGTTAACGATAATTTGATTAAAAAAATATATATTTCAACTACAAAATTAATGTTGAAAGTTAAATCAAATGAAAAAATGAGTAAAAGATTAAAAACCCTAAAAAAGAGGGGTGAATTTTTATTTTATGTCTGTTCAATAAGGCTTAATGTAATGGCTGTATATATATCAATTAATAGCATACTTGTGTAAATTTTTCTTGATCAATTAATCAACAATCTTTTCAGTTTCTGGCTTCCAAAGGGACTAAGAGGTTTGCAAAAAGGTCAGTGGGTAGGACCCTTCAACGGCCATGATTAAGACCCCTAAACGAACAAAAAGTAGACCATTTGTTTCTGCATTATATTTCTGATTAATAATTCGATTTTTTTTTTCACGTTGATTTAAGTTTGAGTGTTTGCAGAGTTATTTTTCATATAAAAAAATTTATATTTTGCGTGTTGATTAGTTTAAAATTCGTTAACACTAAATTTGAATATAAGGAGATTTATTTGGGTCTATAATATTTGAATAATAGATTCTCGTTGTGTAAGAAATTGAATGAAAACGATAATGTGTAACTCTCGGTTCGACCCATAAATGCGATAACTTATATACTATTGATGAACTTTTTTTCTATTAAAACAAATATTTCTAGTTCGGCTTTTGTAATCTTTCTGGTTCGGTTTCTGCATTATATTTGATCCAATCAAAATTATAGGAGTTTGAACTCTCTGATTTGCCACTAAATATAAAAATTAGTGTAAAATTCAATTTTAAAATTTATATCTCACTAATGGTTAAATTTTCATCTTTTACTCTAGTTAGACAAAAAATGTATGTGATACATAGATAATAAATAAAGTAAAATTACATAACTACATTTATATCATAATATAAATGTCATTTAATAATATGTAATAATTTTTTTATGAATATAAACCAATTATATCATTATATTATTATTTTAAAATCACGTTTATGAAGTGAAAAAAAATTCATATGTAGCGAAACAATTCATGCACGTGATGGACCAGGAGCCCACTCTTATTTTAGCTTTCTAGGTGTAAATGACTTCGTACATTATGTTCCATATGCTTTGAAAGTGGTTCTATTCGCGGATGTTATTGAAGTATCCATGTTTATAAGGTGCAAAATGAATTTCCGATTATCCAATTTGAGACTATAGGAAATCATCAATAACACCATAATAATAATAAATAATTCAAATGTTTAGATTATTTTAAATTTATTGTTCCTTATTTTTGTGCATGTTATTGGAAAAAATGTATATGACGATTTGCAAATATATGAAACTGTGGGTATTTTCATATTAATTAATTATAACTGAGACTTTAATTAAAAAAAAAACTTTAACTCTACAAATGACTTATCATTGAATCAAAGTTCATTTGTTGGGGCCTTAGACCCTGTTTGTTGTGCGAAAGAAAAGGAGGGAGAGAAAGAAAAATATAATCATTATTATATACTTTTCTTTATTATATTTCTTTTTTCTCACTTTCTACTGAACTCCAAACAACTTTATTTTCTCTTCACTTTTTCTCTCACAAATTACTATTCATTTTTTCTTTTACCATACTTTCTTTCTTTCAATTTTTCAATCACTCCAAATAATTTTATTTTCTCTTTACTTTTTCTCTCACAAATTACTATTTACTTTTCTTTCACCACACTTTCTTTCTCTCCACTTTCTCTATTACTCAAAACAATTTTATTTTCTCTCTATTTTTTTTTTTTTCTCTTCCTTTTCCCACCTTTCCCTCCACTCCAAACACACCATTAGTGTCCAGAGGAGCACTATAAGTAACTGAATTTTTGTTGCAAATTTATTATATCAATTTATGAGGGAATTGAAATTATTAATTTTTTAAGAACATGTACTGTCATTTTATGAACAATGTTTCTCTTTTAGTACGTTTACAAAATGCTAGTTAAAAAATGAATAATTGTTCACATTCTACGCAATTTCTTCAAATTGCGTATTGAACGAACTTTTTATTTAAAATATTTAGAATATTTGACAATACTTCTTCTTAATGACTGAGATCCTTTCAAATTTAGTTGCCTAGTTTGAGACTAACTTGGCTACTGGAAAGATATGTTGAGTAACTTTCACATTTTATCTCATATATATATATATCTATATAATTTGAAGAATTACAAGAATAATTTTTTGACTTTATAAAAATAAATTTAAAATAACAACAAAATAATATAAAATATTAAATAATTAAATTTATAAAAAAAATTATTAAATTTCGTCGAATAAAACTAAATTATTTCTTGTTATTATTTAAAAGAAAAAAATGTCATCCTGACACATCGACACATCCAATGACATGTGGTTTCATGGATGTAGATCTAATATACATGACATGGGATGCATATATGTGTATCGGACGTTGCACAACATACCAGGAAAGAAAGAGAGAGAAAGAGAAAGAATTGGATTTGGCCTTATTTGTCATGGGAGAGAAGAGAAAAACTCAATCCGATCAAATACAATTTTGACGTCCGCAAGAAACACCCTCTCGCCTCTTTCTTCTCCCTAAACTTTCTCTCTCTAACGCGACTTTCTCTCTCTAACTTCCCTCACATTATTCTCTCTAAATACAGCAGGGAAGCCACACAGCCCATATTATACTGAGGGAGACAGCAGAATAATAAAAAAGAGAGTTACTTGAAAACACAAAGACTTGATTTGTAAGAACTCAGCATACCCAAAAACCTAGACTTGAGTTTGAATATCCTTTGAACTCTCAAATAAAGTGGCCTTCTATTGAATAAAGTCTTGTTTTTTGATGATTATAGAAGATTTGTTGAGACTTTTGTCTATGGTTGATATAAAGGAAATCTTTTGTGGTCTCACTGTTTCCTCTCACCACTGTTGAATTTTTACTGTGGTAAGTTATCTCTTTGAAATCTTTTTTCTCTCTTCTGCATATTTCGTTGGTTTCTTTTTGGGTTTGTAGCTCAGACCCTTTTTAGCTTTCCTCATTTGCTTCAAAACCCATTACTTAATTTTTTTCATTTTCGCTTTTTGTTGCTGTTTGTTATTAGTTGGGTTTGCTTTCATGAGCAGTTTCAGTAAAGTTTTAGTTTTGCGGCTTTTTTGAAGGCCTTTTTTTGTTCCTTGATTCTAAGATTTGAATTTTAGTTTGCAGCTAAGTGGATAAGCTTTGTTCTTTGATAGATTTTTGTTTAATTTTGATTTAAATTTTTATGGGGTTTATGAGTTTTGTGATATGATATGGGTCGTTATTTCTTAAATTTTGGCATTTGATTCAATTAATCTTTTTGGGGTGATTTTGACAATATTGTACTTTATCTCGTGAGTATGTGTGGCCCTTTTTTCCCTGCTTCCTCTGTTGAAAACTTGATTTTTGAATTTTGTAGCTTTACATAAATTTGATCTTAAGTGGATCTGACGCTTCTTGCAGGCATTCAGCTCAAAGATTGTTGAGAGTGTGATGAACCAGAGCTGCCCTAGAATGTTCAAACTCGAAGCTTGTTCATTGATTTTTATTTACTTTGGCGTGTGGCTGGTGTTTGGTGGAACGCAAAACCGTACTTTTGAGTACAAATCTTACTTTCTTTCAGGCGCAGAATAAGGACAGAGAAGTTCAGGAACCCGGAGTTGAGATGCTAACTACTACCGATTGTATGCGTGCTTTATCTTGCCTTGTTCTGTAACTTTAGGCTTAGATTCTATTCATGTTGTTTTAGGTAGTTGTAATACAGCAAAGAGAGTGAAGATTTTTTTATACTTGAGAAGATGGTACCCTCGGGGCCACCTACTCCAATTGGTGGTACCCAGTCTATTTCGCCTTCGCTATTGAGGTCGAATTCAGGGATGTTAGGAGCACAAGGGGGTACTCTGCCTTCACAAACTGCATTTCCTTCTCTAGTGTCCCCTCGTACTCAGTTTAATAATATGAACATACTTGGAAATGGGCCCAGCGCTTCCTCTTTCCTTAATCAGTCTTTTGGAAATGGGGTTCCGAATCCGGGGCTTCCTGGTCCTGGAAGTTCCCAGCGTGGAACTATTGATACTGGTGCTGAGTCTGATCCTTTGTCTAGTGTGAATAATGGAATAAGTTTCAATGCTCCTTCCTCCACATTTGCACCTTCAAACTTGGTGAATCCTGGCCCAGCCGGTCAAGTTCAGGGACAGCAGTTTTCAAACACTTCTGGCAACCAGATGTTGTCAGATCAACAGCACTCACAGCAGCTTGAACCTCAAGGTTTCCAGCATGGTCAGCAAACAGTGCAACAGTTCTCTGCTCCTCACAACACGCTGCAGGTGACACAGCAACAGCAATTTCTACCAATTCGAGGAGGATTAGGGTGGCGTTGGACCGGTCAAGTTGGAGCCACAGTTAACTAATGATCAACATGGAGCACAACGCCAACATCAGCTGCAGTCATTACGAAATATTGGTGCTGTCAAATTAGAAGCGCAACACCTTCAGACTATGAGAAGTCTGCCACCAGTGAAATTGGAACCCCAACAGCCGGATCAGTCATTGTTTCTGCATCAGCAGCAACAGCAACAACAGCAGCAGCAGCAGCAACAGCATCAGCAGTTCCTTAACATGTCGAGGCAGCCTTCTCAGGCTGCCGCTGCGCAGATTAATCTCCTTCATCAGCAAAGACTGCTACAGCTACAACAGCAACAACTCCTGAAAGCGATACCGCAGCAAAGGTCTCAATTGCCGCAGCAATTACAGCAACAGAATTTGCCATTGAGATCTCCTGTGAAGGCGTTATATGAACCTGGAATGTGTGCTCGTCGTCTTACACATTACATGTATCAGCAACAACACAGACCTGAAGTAAGATTTCCTGTGATGAAAAACTTTTCCTGACTTGGTTTTGTCTGTTTCGACTAATATTGTGCCTAATTTCATGTAGGACAACAACATTGAATTTTGGAGAAAATTCGTTGCCGAATATTTTGCTCCCCATGCAAAAAAGAAGTGGTGTGTTTCAATGTATGGGAGTGGCCGACAAACATCAGTTTTCCCTCAGGTCTGCTGCTGTGGAAAACTCGCACTTGCAATTGCTTGTATATTGTAAATGATATTGATTTCTTATGGATTGATTCTTAGGTAAATAAGCTAAGAAAGTTGTTTTGGGGATGTCTGTATCGCTTGTATCATTCAATAGTGTAAACAGTCAGTATTTAGGTAAATGTAGTGTTTATATGATTTAATTTCTTGTTAGTGTCATCTGGGATTGAGAAATCTTAGTTTTGAAATTTGCAGGATCTATGGCACTGTGAAATTTGCAATCTCAAGCCAGGTCGTGGTTTTGGTATGTTATTACTTGTCCATGTTTATATATTCACTGTATGTTCTTGTCATCTGCACGTATGACTGTTGGCAGATTGACAGGTGTATCTTATGCTTTGAATTTTCTCTCCGTTTATTAATCCTGTGGCTTACACAATCTGTATTTTTAGAGGCAACATATGAGGTTCTTCCCAGGCTTTTCAAAATCAAGTATGAAAGTGGTACCTTGGAAGAACTTCTTTACGTTGACATGCCACGCGAGTATCCGAATTCTTCTGGTCAAATTGTCCTGGACTATGCAAAAGCAATTCAGGAAAGTGTCTTTGAGCAACTCCGAGTTGTTCGCGATGGTCAGCTTCGGATAGTCTTTTCTCCTGATCTGAAGGTTGTTTATCTGAGAAATTTACTTTAGATTTTACAAAATTGTGAATTCTTTTGTTCTTATCAACTGAAGTTGAACTGCCTTTTGTTTTTCCATTGTCTTGCTAGATATGTTCTTGGGAGTTTTGTGCTCAGCGTCATGAGGAGCTTATCCCTAGGAGATTGTTGATACCCCAGGTTCCTACCAGAGTAGTTTTATCCTTGTACATCCATTCAATTGGATAAATGGCATTTGTTGTTTGTAAATACATCTCAGCAGGTCAATTTAGGGATATAGCAATGTAGCATTTATACTTTCACGTCAGTTCACATGATCAATTCACTGTTATCTCACTGATCATACAAATCAGACAAGTATGTTTTGAATTTGCTAAAGAGGAAATGACTATTCGATTAAATAAATTGCTACTAGCCACTCTTACGTGCTCTTTTTTTTTTTAAAAAAAAAAAGAACTCGCATACGCGTCTGTATGTATGTCTAATATTGATCGCTAAATTGTATGTGGAATATGTAGTGGCGGCTTATGTTTAGATGTAAGATAGACATATGGCTATTTTAGTTTCCATTGGCTCTGAAGCACCTGTTGAGGTTCACTTCAGTGCTGAACGAACATTGATTCCATGATATTGTAGATGAGAGTTGGGCTACCAGTCCTGTTAATGATTTTGTGCTTACTTACCTTTTGGAGTTTAATTGCATTGTTGCAGGTCAGTCAACTTGGTGCTGCAGCCCAAAAGTATCAGGCTGCTACTCAAAATGCATCGTCGAATTTGTCTGTTCCAGAACTGCAAAATAACTGTAACACGTGAGTAGTAATTGTTATTTCATATTATTTTTCAAGGTAAGCTTTTGCATGGTTGATATATATATTTTTTTTCAAGAAGATCGGAAGATAGCAGCTTGATGATTTTCTTGGCATAATTTGTTTGACTTATTTGCGATGTTTTGTAGAATGTCTGTTTTAGTGAGATACGAAAGGGCTAAAATATATAGGTGACTACTTAAGGACTAATTTCAATTTCACACACTTTAGTTCCTGAGTTTTATTTCAGCAAATGCTTTAGTTCATGAGTTTTATTTCCAACAAACACTTTCCATCCATTGGATACTGTTTCTTTTTCGTAATTCAAAATTAAAAAAAAAATGTAAATGTCACAGAAAAAAGCAATTCCTGAATACAACCCTACTGAAATGGGCAATTAATTTTTGGACTGCCTGCCTAGTGCCTGGCTATTTCTGTTAATTATTATCAAGTTTTCACTGCTGCAGGTTTGTCGCATCAGCTCGGCAACTGGCAAAGGCCCTGGAAGTGCCCTTGGTGAACGACTTAGGATATACAAAGAGATATGTGCGGTGCCTTCAGGTTATGCTCTTGTTTCTTTTATTGTTGACCGTGACTTCCAGGCCGACTATTTGATGTTTGTGTTTCAGGTGGTATTTTGTAACAGCAGTTTTTGAATTCAGTTTTCTGGAATTCTAGTTTGGAAACCTATTTAGTTCCGAACTATTGGCTTATGCCAATAAGCGTTACAAATAAGCAATATGGTGTTTTCTTTTCAGAATAGTAACATATATCCCTGGATTTGTTCATTGTCTGACTGATCTCTCTCGCGCTCTCTGTCTATCTCCTATGTTATATTTTTGCAGATATCTGAAGTTGTTAACAGTATGAAAGACTTGATTGATTATAGTCGTGAAACAGGAACTGGGCCTATGGGTAAGTTTAATAAGATTTCAGTGTGCCTATTCTTCAATGCTATTTCATTTAATAAGTATTTAAAGGTCCAATGAAAGAAATGGTTACCATAAAAGTGTAAAATCCTTCTATATTCATGGCAATCATTTTTTAATGGTATACAATGTGATTATGATAGTAGCATATACTCGCTAATTATCAACAATTGATCTCCTCTCTGTAGTTAATGCCATTGTATTGCTCATTTAGATACCCGAGTTTGTCAACCGCTTGAGTCTGGTTTGATATAATATAGCATAGATGTATAATATTCTTATATTTCTGTTTCCTTTTAAAAGCTTGTTTTTCAGGGATATGTAGCTTAGTGCATTTGTTTATTTTTCAGAGAGTTTGGCAAAGTTCCCTCGGAGAACAGTTGCTTCATCTGGGTTCCATAGTCGAGCACAACAACCTGAAGAACAGCAGCAGCAACGGCAAACAATGCCTCAGAATTCAAGCAGTGACCAGAGCTCTGTGCAGGCCACAGTGATGCAGATTGCTGCTAGCAATGGTGTGCCTAGTGTAAGTAATTCTCTCAATACTGCACCTGCGTCTACCTCTACTAGCGCCATTGTGGGGCTGCTCCACCAGAATTCTATGAACTCAAGACAACAAAATTCTATGAATAATGCAAGCAGTGCTTACGGAGGGAATTCTGTTCAGATTCCTTCTGCTTCCTCTAGTACTATCCCACAGGCACAGTCTAATCATTCCCCATTCCAATCACCAACACCATCATCATCTAATAATCCCCCGCAAACATCTCATGGTGCCTTAGCAGCTGCCAATCATATCAATTCGACAAATTCACCTGCAAGTATTACGTTGCAACAGACAACTCTTTCTAGTGAGACTGATCATGTTGATTCCCAAAGCTCTGTCCAAAAGATCATACATGAAATGATGTTGTCCAACCAGCTCAATGGTACAAGTGGATTGGCTGGAGTTGGTCCTTTGGGGAATGATGTGAAAAGCATAAGCGGAATTATGCCGGTGGGTAACAACACTGTTCTGAGTGGGGGAAATGGCCTGATGGGGAATGGGACGGCAAATTCTGGAATGGGTGGTAGTGCTGGATTTGGCGCTATGGGTGGTGGACTTGGTCAGTCTGCAATGGTTAATGGCATTAGAGCTGCAATGGGTAACAACCCCGTCATAAACGGACGCGTGGGTATCCCCTCAATGGTTCGAGAGCAAAGTATGAATCACCAACAAGATTTGGGGAGCCAGCTGCTCAGTGGCCAGGGAGCAGTAAATGGATTTAATAATCTACAGTTTGATTGGAAACCGTCCCCGTGAAGTTGCTGAATGATAGAAGTTGTAGTTTCGGCTGTTGATTGTAGCTGCTTGTGCAGCATGCGTGGGAGGGCTGAGTCTCCTATAGCCCAATCAAGTTGGCTTTGTACCATGAAAATAGTTTTAGTGTTCCTCCCCACGTCGAACCAATCTGAGAGGAAAAGTGAAACATAGAGGATAGCTTCTTTTTTTTTTTTTTTTTTTTTTAGTCCTATCAATGAAATGTTAAAAGTCCCCTTGAGTTGCTTCATTTCTGCTTTATTTTCTTTGTCATTTACTAGCCTATTCTGCCATATCTCTTCGTGAAGATGGATAGCGTTTGTGCATCTTCCTGTGATGCGGCTGTACTGCTGTGGACACGTTAATGGCTTACTTTGAAGCAGCGTTAAGGCCATTGTTAGTTGCATTTTTGTACGGACTTATGAAGAAGTCAATGGAGATTTGAACATTAAGCCGGGAGAGCTGTCAATGGTTATGCGGGTAAATATTATTAATTAAATTTACATGGCCAAAAAAAAAGGGTGGGCTACTGAGATTTTGGATTTTGTGGCCAAATGAGGACTGCTCGCAACTAATTATTTAATAGTTTGTCCAATCATGTTTAAGCCAGTGATGAAGTTGCCATGTCGACTCTTTACTAAGTCCACAGTCAGGCGTTGGTCGCAAATGCATGATGCACATGTTCCAATTCAAATGAGTTTTGATGTTCCAATAATGGATAGACAACAAACTCGCGGGTTGAATTCAAATAATCAACTGAGGTGCTGGGAGAGAAAGGTTCACAGTAACAATTGCATATATATACATGAAAATTTGATTTGATATTAGAATTATTCTGAAATGGGCTTCACTACTTGGTAAGGCAAGAAGGAACACGAGGGAGATACGTAATCCATTTAACAATTTTCACTGGTGTGCTTATTTTTGCATTACCGAGAAACTTTATTCTTCTCAAATTGTTCAAGCATCTACATATTTTTCTCTATGGCATCATACAGGGTAGTCTTGGGCACTGCCCCAATAACACTTTGTTTCCTCTCTCCTTTTTTGAAGAAGAGCACAGTTGGTGTGCTCCTTATTCCATGCTTGTTGGCGATGCTGGGGGACTCGTCGGTGTTAACCTTGTAGCAGGCAATCTTTCCTGCATATTCTTTGGCCAGTTCCGCGAGTACAGGGGCTATTATCCGACATGGCCCGCACCAAGGTGCCCAGAACTCCACCAGCACAGGGGTATCACTAGATATGACAAGCTTTTCCCAGCTTGAATCTGTCACCTTTTGCACTGCATATACATATTCCAAGCTTTATAAAGCTACAAGCAACAAGAAGAGTGGAAAAAGAAAAAAGACTGGAACTTTTGACAAAACCTTGATCTAAAGCTTCCCCAGCTTTGCAAACAACCCTGGAACTTTGGTTTTGCTTTTGGAAGAACGAACAAACAATGATGGGGAAGAAGAAGACAATGGCATGTTGGATATGTTAAATGCTTTGTTTCTTTTTGTTGGCAAATGAAGTGTGTCCACGGATGCAATTGGATGACAAGGTTGTGCAACAGTAGCTCTACTAGTGCTAGTGACTGTGCTCACTTGAAAACAACTCTTCATAGCCATTTGCCTCCCTTTCCCTGATTTTCTTGTCTCTCTGTGGATGGTTATATCTATATTTTACACTTTCACAGTCAATGGAGGTCTAAAAGCATGATGAGTACAAGAATGTGGGGATGGAGTTTCAAAGGTTCCTTTTTGGGTCAACCTTTCTATTTGTGTGTCTGGTTTTTTTACCATCTTATATTGTGATGATTTGGGCGGACCAATATTGGGAAGTGGATATGGTAACCGCTAACCAGATTGTGAGGTGCTAGAAATGATGGAATTCATGTGGATGAGTTTTTATGAAGCAGAGCTGTCTATCGCAAAAGTCCAAACAATCAAAGGCAGAGCCAAACGACAAAGAATCCCACATTCCCATATTTCGGGGACCTTTCCCTGTTGACTAACATGGTATTTGGGAAAGAATCTTGTTATGTAAATATAGGAAAAAATATACGCCAGACATAGATTAATTATTTTGTATAATTAAAAAATTAATATTTATAATAAATAATTAATGAAAAAAACATTTAAATTTACTACGAATATTAATTATCTTATTATATAAAATAATCAATTGATTACTATACATTTGTCTTGTATTTATTTTTTCATGTATTCATGTATATTTTCCGTTTGGAAAAAGGAGAAAATAGAGAGAAGGAGGGAAAGGTAGGCAAACAAAGGGTTAATATTTGTACTTGAAAAATATTTTTAGTAGACAGGAAAAGAAGAGAGAAAAACATTAATTTTTATTCTTGGTCCACCAACTCAGAAAATTGAGAAAAAATTGTTGATTATCCTAACACTTTTAGTAAGTGACTTTATTGCCCATATTGTATACTTGTACTATTTACATTTTGGAGTATAAAATTAACATTTTACTTTTGCTCAAATAAAAAGTTTTTAATTTTCTTCTCTCTGCTATTACCTTTTCCTAAAAAGAAAAGAAGATGAAAATTTTTCTTTACTTTTAATTTTCTTCTCTCTCATTTTCTTTATCCTATTTTCTCTTCCCTTAACATTTTTTTTTTTTTTTAACATGGAAGGTGAATTCTCACCCGTCACAAGAAGGGACACTCGAGGACAGGTGATTTCACCAGTCTTCCCTTACTTTCTTATCCAAATACAAAGTTAAGGTCCAGGTAGAACTTGAGAAATTGATTGCATAAATGGGTATGGGTCATTGGACTTGCTTGATGTTCCGATGGGGCTGAAGAATACCAAAACATGAATCCATGACTTGGGTCCAATAAGGCCTAAGAATGGTTCTCCTTGGACTAGGCTGAAAGTCGAAGAACCATGGCCTGAACCCACTCAATGTGCGCAAAGGTGGGTCAGCGCCCGACTGACCCGGCAACTTTATAGACCAAAATATGTGTTATTCCTATTGTACTTAGGTGATGTTTTACTGATGTCTGCGTCTTTAATGATAATTCGGAGCTTGATTATGTGAATATACAATAAAGATTACGTAAAAAGATATGTAATCAATTTAATAATATTTAATAATTTATTTATTTATTTTTTAAAATTTAATATAACTTCACAATTTAATTATGCATATCATTACATATTTACCGTGTGCACTATTTTTTATTGCCATAAAAAAACTTCTCAATTATTTAGTGGCTAAAAACTCAGCATTTAATACTTCTGATTTTTTTTTTTTTGATTCAAGAGTATATTAGAGTAAAGGTGGAACCAAAAGTACAAAGTGGGGAAAGAAACCAACAACAGCAAAACAGTTAGCCTTCCCTAAGAACCTCGACACCAAACATGTCAGCGTTCAAGAGCACATTGATATCTGGTGGGGGTTCTTCCCAAATGTGGAAATTGACATCACTGGTGGCGCCAACATTAGCCAAATGGTCGGCGCAAAAATTTCCCTCCCGGAGAGTGTGTTGGAGGCGACAATTCCATTGAAGTTGAAGGAGGCGTCGGCACTAAAAAATTAGAGCTCTGTATAGGTCAGATTGCCAGTCCTTCATCCAAATTTTTTGCAAGGCGAGAAGTGAGTCTGTTTCGACGATCACGTTGCCCCAGCCTCTGTCCCGAGCACACTTCAAAGCCATCACAATGCCCAAAATTTTAGCATTGATTGCCAGGGAGATTCCGCAAGATCCAGAGAAGCCAAACAGCCAGCGACCGCATGAGTCCCTGACCACACCCCCAAAGCCAGCAAGACTAGGAGAGCCCTTGGCACAACCATCAACGTTAATCTTTATGTATGGAGGGGTGGGAGGTTGCCAACAGATTAAAGCAGCATCCCTTCGGGTTTCCGGCGTGGTGAGGTTAGTCAACCGATTGGAAAACCAATAATCATAAAACTCAATAGCTTTTGCCCAGGCGGCGGAAGCAAGCTCAGCGATAGACTTGACCTGACCCGCAAAAATCATTTTATTCCGACTATCCCACAAATACCATAATGCAGAAACAAAGAGAATTCTATAAGGACAGCCCCACTCCAGATTTAGCTCCTCCCTACAGCCTTTTCGAAGCCAGCTCCTGAAGTCATAGAAAGGAAACTGGACAGTGCCAAGGGTCCTATGTAAGTGGGACCAAACCTGCTTAGCAAAGTTGCAATGATACATGACATGGGCAATATCCTCCCATTGCCCCCCACATCGGTCACAAGCCCCGCTGTCTGCAAGATGGCGGATGAAACGCTGGGAATTAATTAGGAGCTTACCATGCCAAACCAGCCACATGAAAGTTTGCATGTGCCTTGGGACTGGAATCTTCCATATCCACAACCACTCCTCTGCAGGCTGTTCATATCCCGTGCTAACTAGCGTGAATGCACTTGCCACTGAGAACCTTCCAGAATTACCAGCCCAAACAAATCTATCTTGGAAACCCGAGTCTGGGCAGGGTCGGTGGCTTCTGACATTGAGTTCCACGTCCCTGGTGATTTTCCCTTGTAGCAGGGCCCAGTTCCAGGATCCATTAGAGTTGAGATAACGACAAACAGACTAACCAATTTCCTGTGGTCCAGGCTGCACACCCTCAACTTCTACAAGGGGGCGGTCCAGAGCCCAAATGTCCAGCCAGAACTTGACAGTAAGCCGTCTCCAA
Organism: Carallia pectinifolia; assembly: GCA_037832335.1. Lineage (NCBI taxonomy): Eukaryota > Viridiplantae > Streptophyta > Magnoliopsida > Malpighiales > Rhizophoraceae > Carallia > Carallia pectinifolia. The sequence continues at coordinate 1,828,673 of CM075450.1, forward strand.
GACTCCATTTCAGCCCTTCTGCGAGCAAGTCATGCCCATAGACTAAAGCTGACCACATAGCAGATTGGGAAGAAGATCTTTGTGCTTCCAAAAAGCTATTACAGGGAAAGTATTTTGCCTTTAGGACCTGAACCCATGGTTTGTCCGCTCCGTTCAAGATTTCCCACCCTAGTTTTGCAAGGAGGGCAAGATTCATGTCCCGGGATTGCCGAAGGCCAAGTCCGCTCGCCCATCGCGGTTTACAAACTTGGTCCCAAGCGACAAGGCTTATCTTAGACTGAGCATCGGTGTTCCCCCAGAGGAAGCGTCTATTGAGCTTGTCAATCTCATCACACACGGCTGTAGGCAAATAGGTCGTCTGCATAATGTAATAACTTACAATTTGGGATACACTCTGGATCAGAGTAGCCCGACCAGCCAAGGATAGAGAGGTTGCTTTCCAACCATTGAGCTTCGACTGGATTTTGGAGATGAGGTCCCTAAATATCTCTGGCTTCCTTCTATCGTGAAAGAGTGGAATACCAAGGTACTTGCCAAGGTTATTAACCACCGAAAACCCCAATACGTGTGATACAGAGTTCATGGTTGTACGGGGAACGCAAGGGGAAAAGAAGAGTTTTGATTTCTCACAGTTCACCCTCTGCCCCGATATGTAGCAAAACGAATTGAGGACTCGATCAATAGCTTTAGCCGTGGAGGCTTGTGCACTGCCAAACAAAAGCAAATCATCAGCAAAAAAGAGATGTGATAGTGGGGGCCCGTGACGAGAGACTTTAATGGGTTTCCAGCTTTTGGATTCCACAGCATGGTAAATTAGGTAGGAGAAGCGTTCAATACAGAGCATGAACAGATAAGGGGACATAAGATCCCCTTGGCGCAATCCACATTGAGGTTTGAACCTACTAGTTTTGCCACCATTCCATAGAATTGACATCTCAACAGTTGTCACGCAATTCATAATCAGTTTGATAAGTGTCAGGGGGAGAGATAGGGACTCGAGTGTGTGTCTCAAGAAAGACCAGTCAACTCGGTCGTATGTTTTTTCCAGATCAATCTTCAAAGCCATAAAGCCAGTCTTGCCACACTTCTTCCTCCGGATATAATTGATCACCTCTTGGGCAACTATGATATTGTCATGTGGGGATCGACCAGCCATGAAGCTCGCTTGAAGGGAGCTGATGAGGATGTCCATGGCCGGTCTAAGCCTCTCCACAATAACTTTTGTAATGAGCTTATACACCACATTGCAGAGGGAGATAGGCCGAAACTGTTGAATTTTTTCAGGTTTAGCCACCTTAGGTATGAGCACAAGTAGGGTTTCGTTTGCTCCTTCAGGAATCCTGCCAGACAAAAAAGCTTCTCTCACCATTGCATATATAGAATCCCCCACAATGTGCCAGTATTTCTGAAAGAAAATCGCTTGGAATCCATCTAGACCTGGGGCTTTAAATGCACCCATGGATTTTAGGGCCCCAAAGACTTCACCTTTGAGCGGGGTTGCGCCAAGTTTGGTAGTTAGCCTGTTTGGGATCTTCGGCCATGAGTTGCTGGCGGGTGTAGGGATGGTTGCATTTTTAGTCCGGGAGAAAAGCTTCACATAGTAGTCTTTTACATGGTTTTCAAGGGTCTGCTCCTGGTCAATCCATTGCCCAGTATCATCTTTTAGCATATTTATGTGGTTGCTCCTTCGCCGGTGTATTGTAGATGAGTGGAAAAATTTGGTATTGTGGTCTCCAAGGAGTAGCTTATCTCGTCGAGATTTCTGGAACCAAAACAGTTTTTCTTGGTCTAATATTTCATTATACTGGCAAATCAAGTCTGCTTCAATCTGTCTACTGTGTGGAGAGTCAGACTGCATGATGTTACGTTGAGCCGACTGTAGCCTAGAGAGGATTCTTCGTTTTCTCTGGAATAGGTTTCCAAAGACAGCTTTGTTCCAAGCCAGTGCGGCCTCCTTTACCTTATTGAGTGAAGATGTCACAGGGGTGAATGGGGAAGACCAGTTTGTCTGCACAAGGGACTCGAATCCACTGTGCAACATCCACATGGCTTTTAGGCGAAACGGTCGACCTTGTTTGGAGCCTTCTGGGATGTCGAAGAGCTGCAGAAGGATAGGACAGTGGTCTGAGTTGATGCGGGGCAGATGACGGAGGCGAGCTCTAGGGAATTTAAGGTGCCATGCCTCAGATACCAATGCTCGGTCGATTCTCTCACGGATGATTCGTGTACCGGAAGAGCTATTCCACCAGGTAAATTTGGGGCCACAGAATCCCAGATCAATAAGATTGCAGGCCTCAACGTGATCTCGAAAAATGCGACATCTCCTTGTTGTCTTCAAAGAACCCCCACTTTTTTCAGATAAATCCAAAATATCATTGAAGTCGCCTATGAGGGCCCAAGGTAGAGGCATGTCTTCGGAAAGGCTCTGCAAGTTGTCCCACATGTGGTCTCTCAGCAGATCATTTAGATTTGCATAAATGTAGGAAAGGATCCATGACGGTTGGTGGTGTTCAAGGACCACCGCATGAATTGCCTGTGGGGATTTGTATAAGACTTCAATTTCAATTCTATCAGGATCCCGAAGGAGCCAGACACCGCCAGAGAAGCCGGAAGGGTCAGCACGGTAGGTGCCTTTAAAGTTGAGTTCTGCCATCACCATCTCTGCTCTCTCTTGTTTAATTCTTGGTTCTAGGATAGCAACAATGCAAGGCTTACAGAGGGAGAAAAAGTCCTTGAGGGTTTGGGTAATCCTCTTTTTACCCGCCCTGCGTACATTCCAAACCAGTATACTCATTGTGAGATGGGAAACAGAGTCTCGCTCTCACCTGAATGGGTCGGGTCTGCAACAAAAGGAGAATCCATAATCTCCCTAGCAGGGATACCTTATGGGTTTTGGGTATTTGGATCTTCAGAGGGGGATATAGCCAAGGGCGAATATGGATGAGACCTGGAATTTCTTTGAGCCTTCTTCTTTCTTAATTCCTTTTCGATGGATCCAGTGGGGTAGCTACCAGTAGGGTCAGGGGTTGTGGTTTGGTCGGGGGTGGGTCTGGCATCAGGGGAGGAAGGGGGTCTACTGAAGGCTTTCTCAAATAGGGCAGCCAGATTGGGGACTGTGGGGTTGTACTTATTAAGATTGGACTTGTCATTGGGGGGTGAATGAAGAACTGCAGGGGTGGGGGACGCTTGCCTCTGGTTGGATGGTTGTAGGGGACGGGGGTTGGTACGGCTATGAGCTCGATTCACCCTATGATTTTTGGGGACGGGGGATTTTTGATCATTTGCAGTTAGATTGGGGCTTAAGTTCTCTTTGTTGGTTGTTGAGTGGGGCAATCCAATTTTGTTCGGGGTTATAGGTATATGGTGGCTAGGATTTTGGATAGGTTTGTTCAAGGGTGGACTAATTTGAGTAGCCATGTCATTTGTGACGGGAGCCTCAGATTCTTCAACCAGGATAGCAAATCTGGACCCTACGGATTTTTGTGTGTTGGTTTGGGCAGTTTCTGTACTCTTATTATCCCCCATTTGTGGTCTCGTGTTAGCTCACCTACCTCTCTTCTGGGCATGCATCCAAGGCCCATATTTGTTAACATTGGGACTTGACATATTGCTGTCCTCGGTCTGCATTTTGCCGGCCTCCCTCCCCGTTCCAGATGCAGATGGTAAGTGAGCTGTAAGTTTTGGGCATTGTTCTTTCAAATGACTAGCTTGCCCACATTCAAAGCACAACAACGGCAATCCCTCATATTCAATTTTCAGCAAAAGATCCTCTATCCAAATTCTAGACAATAAAGGTTTATTCAAGTCAATTTGAACACATAACCTTGCAAACTTACCACGGGAAGCTTCTAAGGTTGAGCCATCCACTTTGATAGTGCGCCCAATCAAGTTCCCAATGGTGTGCAGCACATCCGAGTGGTAGTATTCTACCGGCAATTTTGGGAAACGGGCCCAAACGATCGCCGAATTGATGGTAGCTGAAGAGGGCTGGAAGTGAGGAATCCACTCATGGACAACAAGATAGTGTCCCAATATTATCCACGGACCTCCACACAAAGCCGTGGAATAATCATCCATACACACAAATTTGACAGCAAAATATTCATTGCCCAAGTACTCTCAAATCCCCTTTGGGCTTCCATAGCCCCCTCAAACGACTACAAAGAAGAGTGTAACTGATGGAGCGTCCCCAAAGTTTAACAATAAGGGAGCATCTCCATTGGTCACGGAACAGTGCCTTTCTTTCTTTGGAGAAGCTCAGGCGAGGATCCCCTTCGAAATAGGAAATTGCAATCCCCTCAGCATTGCCTTCCTCCAGCACATCAGCTCGATGTAGATCGGAAGTTCCCTTGGCCGATTTCAGAAGCTTGTCCTTAAAAGAGTCCTTCGCATCCTTCCGATTTTCAGAAATTTCAGGCATATCAACATCGCACACGGAAGCTGTCTCTTCTGCCTTTTTCTTCTTGGTGTTTCGTGCCAGCAAATCAGCAACCTCGTCCGACATGGGGCAATTGTTGGCTTCATCCATCGAAGGGGGGGTGGGGGTTGGGGGTGGGGTTTCAATCGACCAGATGAATCCTTATGATATTAATACTTTTGATTTTCTCCAACGGATTCTTGACTTTTTTTTTTTTTTTAAAGATCCAAACCCCTACTCTTTAGCGTACGAATTACTATCTCTTCTTGGATTCCCCTCCAGATAATGATTCCTAATACTTTGGGGATATCCTAAAGAGAGAGAAATTTAAAGACAGTCTCCAACGGATTTTTTTTTTTTTCTTAAGAAATTGAAATCCTGCTCGGAATAGGGATTCCTAAGTTTACTTGGAAATGGAATACCCCTCGGGCAATGATTCCTAAAACTTTTGGGATATTTTTTTTTATTAAAATAAAATGAGAAGGTCATAACAGTGTTTTATAATCCCATTAAAAAATAATTTTTTTCTCTTAAAATAACCTCTGATCTGTTTAAATAGTAATAATATAACTCAATATTATAAAAAAATAAATATTTTTAACCCTACTAAATACTCTAACAACCTCCAATTTAGAACTTTTAGGACCCGTTTGGAAACACTGTTAGTTTTTTATTTTTATTTTTCATTTTCTGTTTTTAGTTTTTGCTGTTGGCTGAATTTTTGTATTTATTGCTGTCAATTTTTGTTTTTTTTCTATAAGAATAAAAAAAATAGAGAGAAAAAAGATAGTGAGAGAAATGGTAAAAAGAATATAAATATAGAGAGAAAAAAGGGGGGAGAGAGAGAAAGAGAAAGAGGGTAGAGAGAGAATGAGTAGAAAGAGAAAAGAGAGAGAGAAAGAGAGAAGAAAGAGAATGAGTAGAGAGAATGACAGAACGAGAAATGGTTGAGAAAGAATGAGTAAACAGAATAGTAGAGAGAGAAAAATGAGAGAGAGAGGATAGAGAGATAATGAGTAGAGAGAATGGTAAAACAAAAAAAAAGAGCGAGTCTGGGTAGAGAGAGAATGACTAGAGAGAGAAAAAGGGGAGAGAGAGGGTAGAGAGATAATAGTAGAGCGAGAAAAAAGAGAGAGAATGTGGGTAGACAGAAAGGAGAGAGAATCTGGGTAAACAGAGAATGATAGAGAGAAAAAAGAGAGAGAGAGAGAGCGAGTAGAGAGAATGATACAGCAAGAAAAAGAAGAGAGAATGGTAGAGAGAGACAAATGAGAGAGAGAGTGGGTATAGAGGAATGAGTAGAGAGAATGGTTGAGGGAGAAAAAGGAGAGAGAGAGAGTGTGTGTGTGGGTAGAGGGAGAATTAGTAGAGAGAATGGTAGAAAGAGAAAAAGGAGAAAGAGGGTAGAACAATAATGAGTAGAGAGAGAAAAGAGAGAGAGGGTAGAGAGAGAATGGTAAAGATAGAAAAAGGGGAGAGAGGGTAGAGAGAGAATGATAGAGATAAAAAAATGAGAGAGAGGGTAGAGAGAGAATGAGTAGAGAGAGAAAATAGAGAGAGGGTAGAGAGAGAATGGTAGAGATAGAAAAGGGAGAGAGAGTTGAGAGAGAATGAGTAGAGAGGGAAAGAGTAGTGAGAGAAAAGATATAGAGGGATAGAGAGAAGATGAGTAAAGAGAGATATAGTAAAGAGAATAGATAGAGAAAGAAAATATTGTAAGAGAAAGTATAGAAAAAAAAAGTGAAAAACAAAATCGAAAAGTTAGTTTTTATTTTTTTTCTAATTTATTTTTTTTTCTTTGCAAAACACTTTTAACTTTTTAACTAAAAACAGAAAACAAAATTAATACCAAACATGTTTTCTATTTTTTTTTAAAAAAAAATAAAAAATAAAAAATAAAATTCATTCTAAACGGATCCTTAGTTTGCCGTTTACTATTTTGATATATCTTAAAAAGTCCTAGATTTACCCCAGACATGGATTAAAAAAACGGAGCCCACGACCAGCCAAGCCCAACCCGAATTAGAAATCCTATAAATCTTTGGTCTCCCTGTGTGTTACTTGGCGTTCTCTTTTCCGCCTGACTGCCTGCGAATTCCCTCTTCCAAGTCTCCCTGTGTAGTGTGTACTATTTTTACCGCTTCGTCTCTTTCTCTCTCTGTCTCTCTCTCAGTTTGCTGTGTGTGGGGTTTTTGTTGTATTGAGACAAAAGAAAAATGGAATCTTCCACACAGGAAGGCGAAGATTTAGCTTCAAAGGAAGAGAATTCGACCAAAAGTCTTGAAAAAGGCAACGATTTCTACGACATCTATGGCCCTCAGGTAGTAGATAGATTCTCTCTCTCTCTCCCCCTATTTATGTATGTATGTATGTTTGGATGGGTGGATGTATATTTGTACATATATGGATATACGCGGCGGCTCTTTGACTAGATGTTTCAGTGATTGGCTTATTAAAGATAGTTGCTTTTTTTTTTTTTTAATGTGCGGTTTTCAAATTCAACATCTGGGTATTGATTATTACTTGAATGTTTAATGTTTGTTGGTGTCAAGATAAAAGATTGATTTAACTGAAGTTAAAGTTGGTTTTTTTTTTTTAAGCCACCTGGGGAAGTTTTCGAATGTGCAGGATTCTTAGGGATTTGGGTTTCTGAATTGGTTTGGCTACTTCAAGAGTTTAAGTAGTTTTTCTGGTTGTTCTTTGGCTGTTTTTTAATGGGTGTTCTTGAAAATGTAACGCTAACTCTAAATCTAATCCAAATAGCATGTGCTGCTTTCTTCTGGAGACTTATTACTTAATGGAATTTGAACCCTAACCAATAAGTATGTAAAAAAGTTTGTTCGAAAAGTTCCATATTTGCAGATTTCTCTTATCACATGAAGAACTAGTCGGCCTCTCGATAAATCTCATGATGGCCACCAATGAGATGTGTTTTTGAGATTTTTTACTTACTATACAGTTCATAACTTTGCAGGCAAAAGCAGAAATTATTTTCAAGACCCCCGAATCTGATTCAACTTTAAACCTGCAAGTAGGTTCCTTGTTTGATACATTGTTTGAATTTTGGAAAAAAATAGAAACATCAAATGGGGTTTTTCTTTTGAAGCAGGATGTTCAGGGGCTTGTAACCTGGGTTCTTGCTGAAGGATTGATGCCATCATGGATATTTGTGAAGGTAAAATAAAATATACTACTTTGCTCCATCTTTCTGAGCTTTTATGCTTTTGCGAAAATACTGTTTCTGGAAGAAACCATAACTGGGGCTTATTTTGGATGGGGAGCTTATTAGGTGCATTGTTGTCTCAGATTTCTTATTGGAAAAAAAAAAAAAAAAAAAATCTCTTTTAGCCTTGTGGGATGAAATCCTTGTGTTATATCTTCGGGGGCTAGGTATAATTCAGGGAAAAGTTTGAAGATTTGTTCCAATGTTCTTGTCAGATATTAACTAAGAGAACTTTCAGATAACAGCCATTATACTTCCACATCATAAATTTTTTGAGTTTGATGCTTTCCTTTCTTGTTTCATAACCTGTCTCGAAGGAAAGTGGATTGCGAAGCTCAACTAAATAGACTTAACTTCTTAAAAAATACTTTCATTCTAAACATATGAAATAATGTTTTCTTTTTGCAGAACAAGCCTCTGATACCAAAAGTGGTTATGCTCTACATGCCTGGTCTGGATGCAGCTGTATACCTATCTCAGTCTAAGCTACTTACTAGCTTAAAAGAGTGTTGTGGTAATCCAAGGGCTCTTCTAGCTCTTAGGTTGGTAATAGCTCTGATTTTTTCTGTCATTTTATAATTTGGTGTTTTAACACATTTCCACAGAGTCTGATGGCTTTTGTTATGTGTTCTATGCTAGCTGTGTATCAGATGGAATGCAGACAATAGATGCTCTATTAACTTGCAGGATGAAAAGAAAGAGAAATGACATTGATTCTGCTATAAAGAATTCTGTCCATGGGTCAGAAGAAGGTTTGTGACTGTTTCAGGATATTAACTTGATTTTATTGCACACTTCGATATTGAGCTCCTCTTCAATTAGTTGTTCTACAGGGTAAAAAGAAAACTTTCAATAAAGGTGTGAGTAACAAAAAAAAAAAAAAGCAAGCCAGAAGTATTCTCAAAATAAGCCTTTGTTTCAATATGTGTGTTACCATTATTTTCCCTTGAATGAGTACAATATGGTTTGAACTTGGCTTGAGCAAATAATCTATATGAGCTGCTGTCATGCTTGTGAATAATGTTATATTTGAATTTCATGCTACTATTCTGGTCTGCTGGCATTCTTCCAATGTAACATGGTTATCTTATTTGTGAGAATGCCTACTGACTTTATGGGACATGATCCAGATAAAAGTGTGATGTTGGGGATTATGATGGTTGACAACTTATGAATCCTTCTGCTCACTGGCAGACAAATTGGTCTTCATCGTCTGGAAATTCTGTTTCTTTAATTTCTGGAGAAAAATCTCAACTCATTTTTTAGCACTGAAAATGTATTTTTACCTTGGAGCATTTAATTCTGTGAGTACAATTCTCCTTTAGATAAAGCTATTTTTAGCTATTATTATACTGCATAGAATCTGGTTACTTTTTGGGGCTGATACTTGGGCTTCTTTGAAGAATATCTTGTGGAGTTAAAAGTCTTGGCTTGGCAGCTTGGTTCTTGTGGTTTTTCTATTGCATACTTGCCCTGTTTTGTGGCTCTTGATTGTTTATAACTCTTAAACCTTGCAAAGGATCCAATCTTTTATGAACTCTCAGTGGTCTTCAATAATAAAAGTCTGTTGGTGGTGTGCATATAAATGAATTGTGATCGTTTCAGTGGTTAATGAACGATCTCTTTCCGAGGTCCTGTTATAATTTTGGTGACATTAACAAAACTGTGTCATCTCCGTGCAGAAGGGAAAAGCCCTGACACTGGAAATTTGTTATCAGAGGACCTCATGAAGAATCTACCTTTCCCACTTACATATTACACGCTTACAGCCAAACAACTGGAAGACAACGGATACTGTATCAATCAATCAGGTGACATAATTTCTTATGCCATTGCTTTGTTTTTTATATCTCGTATTTGCTTATGAACTTATTGCCAGTTGCTTATTGGTGTATTGTAGGTTTCCTTTCCACTCTTCCTGCACCTTCCGGTTCTCCTTTATATGACATACTGGCACTTGACTGTGAAATGGTAAGCTAAAAAAAACTATTGAGCAGCCCACAACCAATGCAAAGTTCTTTTAATATTTTTGTTGGAATGAATAAATAATAATGGATATGGACTATTTCACCTGTTGAATTGTTTGTCATTGTTACTTGTTAGCATTCATTTATTTGTAATTTTTTGAACATAAGTGGAACATATTGAAGAAAAACTGAAGACAATAGTTTTGGGATTGTATGGGCAAGAAGCAATATCTAGGAGATTCAAGAATGAGCACAGCATTGTTATTATTGTTTTGTGGCTTTTATTATGTTTTTTATTTAATAGTTTATGTGCTATAATTACTAATACTGAATTGGTTCATCTTGTATTTTTTTTATATTTCAATGAAGTGCATCACAAGAGAGGGTTTTGAGCTAACAAGGGTGACCATAATTGATGTTAAAGGACAGGTATGCCCCATCTGCGTGTACACTCAGGGTGTGTGCAATTGGTGTTATGTGCTAGTCTTCTTGGTTTTGCAAGTTTATGTTTCAGTAGCTAATATTTTGCAGGTTGTGTTGGACAAATTGGTTAAACCATCAAATGAGATTGTTGATTACAATACTAGGTAGGTTTTGATCCATGTGAAATACTGAAATAAAGTTCACTTATTTTTTTCAATAACAGTGAACAATCCTATTTGTTTCATTGATTATTTGTTATTTTTGATGTTCCAATGCCAAGTTTTTATTAATTTTGTTCAAAATATGCAGACTGGCCTCTTCGTCTTTGCCCTCCCTCTCATTTTATGGGTGTATAGAAAGAAGCTATGAACGTTTTTCATGGGCCAATAATTTATCGGTTTTGCAGATTTAGTGGAATAACATGCGAGATGCTGGAAGGAGTTACCACGAGTCTGAGAGATGTGCAGGTCCATTGCAACTAAATTTTCCTGTGTAGTCTGATGAGTCACTCATCATGGTGTGACAAGTTTTTGATGCTTTCTTTCTTAAATTGTAATTTTTGTAATTTACTTACAATGGTATCACTTGTTTAGGAAGACTTTTTAAAACTGGTTTGCAAAGAGACTATTCTGGTTGGGCATTCCCTGGAGAATGACTTGCTAGCTCTAAAGATCTCTCATGAATCAGTGATTGATACTGCATTGTTATACAAGCATCCCCGAGGTGGATCTTATAAAACTGCTCTTCGAGTTCTTGCTAAGAGATTTCTTTCTAGAGAGATACAGCAGGCAGATGTTGGACATGACAGTATTGAAGATGCAAAAGCTGCTATGGAGCTGGCATTGTTAAAGATTAGGAATGGCAAGTAAAGCTTCCCAGTAGTACCTCCTGCTTTTAAGTTTATCTGCACAATTAAACCATGGCATGTTGTCTTAATCCTTATCTGGCTATGCTATTAGGTCCGGATTTTGGTTCACCTCCATCATTTTTACGAAGAAAGCTCCTTACTGTTTTGAGTGAGTGTGGTAAAACCTCCTCTTTCATTGACGATGTTTCCATAATAAAGCGGTATTCATCTGAGTCAACGCATGCAATTCCTGTATTTTCTGATGATGAAGCACTTTCGAAGGCTATAAAAGAGGTAAGTAGATTGCACAATATCCTTCTGGAATTATGTCTTATTTTTATCAATGATCACATACTTACTATGTGATTTTGGTGATTTCAGGCAAAGAATGATCGAATACACTTCATCTGGACCCAATTTTCAGAGTTGAATTCTTATTTCAAGAAACAAGCAGAGGATGCGGATAAATTCAATGGACAACTTGCAGAGTTGATATCATTGCTGACATGTCGAAAAAAGTATGCCAACAAAAAAGGCATCAAACGTGTCATGACATCTGAACTAAAAAATATTTTGTCTCGTATGAATGATAGGGTCTGTCGCCTCTACTCTGCATTACCACAAAACACCATGCTCATAATTTGCACTGGACATGGAGATATTGCGATAGTCCATAGGTATTTATTTCTTTCGTGGCTTTGACTGCCCATTTGCTTCACAATTTTTGCCTGTCTCCCTTCTGAAATTATAAACTTCATGCTTTGAAGTCCGAATTCATGAGGCAAAAAAAAATTGTCTGACTGCCAATGTTGGCATCAAATTACTACAGTTGCATGTATGCATTATCTTTAAGTTTAACATACATGGCAACCTTTTCTTTTTTCATGGGTGAAGACTGAGGAAAATGCTTGCAGAGCAAACAGAAATTGCATTATGCCGTGAGAAGCTTGTGAAGGTCTTGGAAGAGCTTCAGGCCCAAGCTGAAGTAGCTTTGTGTTTTGTAGGTGTGAAGAACTGAGGACATGCTAAGATTGGATATGCGGGTCCATTTTTCTGACCTCCTCCTTTACTATGATGATTTAGTGTCAGCCCTTTACCTGGACTGTTTCATTTATTGGTTGACACTTTGACGGAGGTTTTCTTGTATATCACTAGCTGAAATGACAGTCAAATGAAAGTTTTGGGAATCTCCTGTTGTTTCATTGTCATTTTGGGAGAAAAAAAAGAAACGGTAACCCTTCTAAGCATGTTTTCACGCTTCCCAGAGGGACGGACTGAGTTTAAAATAGCCTTTTTAGACTACAGTTAGGCTTGTGCTAGACGAAGGAAAGAATTGTGATACTTTTGGAACATTTCTTAATGAGCTGCCAATTGTACCCGTGGGATTGTGTTGAAATGATTAATTTTACGTGTAATTCTTTGCACATACACGCATAAGTCCCACAGCACTGCTCTCTGATTTGCCAGCGTGCATGTTTGCAAGGATGATAAATTTCCATAATGAATGCCTTTGGAGGATGAAAAACCAATAATTCTGGATAGAACAAGAGAGGTTTGGGGTAAAGGAAAGTTCAAAAAAATCGAAAATTTTAATTAATCGAAAAAATCGAATCGAATTGAATAGGATTTTCAGTTAACTGAATTAATTTTATGATCAGTTAACTAAATTAAATAAAAATTGAAAATTTTAATTCAGTTTCAGTTCGTAATATTAGAAAATAATAGTTAATTGAATTGATCTGAAATATTATTTCATCTATATATATGTATATATTTTTTTATTTTTTTTAACAATAAACAAAATATTACTAATATAATAATTAGGAATTGATATTTGCACATCGAAAAAGCTCCATACACGCAAAATAAAGAGGAGAAGTAGATCTTTACATTACTTCATTACTTCTCTTGTGTGTACGAAGTTTTTTTGGCCGTGTAAATAGCGCCTCCCATAATAATTATTATCAAATAAATGTTGATAAAATATTATTATATTTCAAATAATTACTTATTTATTTTTATATATAATGATAGTTATATATATATATCAAAAATATATTCTTTTAGCATTTAAATTATAATTTTTAATTTGTTTGTTATTACATTCAGTTAATTGAAATCGAATCGAAATTTTCAATTAATCGAATTTTTAGTTTAAAAATAATTTTTAATTTTGCATAACTGAGGGTTCAAAATAATTATTGTGAGTGAAACTGCCTTTTCTTCAAAATAATTGTTGTGAGTGAAACTGCCTTTTCTGAATCCGGCTGACGGTTTCGACACAAATAAGTGCCAGAACTAAGATGCAACGGTCTCTGATTTTATGCAGGTTTCCATGGTAAACACAGGAAATTGAGTTCTAGGCAGCTCCCGCGAGGCTCATGATACAACCTCTTTCTTAGCCATGTGGAGGTTCAAGAATGACTATCATGTCGTGTCTCATGTATCAAACGCACTCATGGGGCTTTGACTCTTGGCAAATTGTTGCATCAAGAAGCAAAAACATAACAGAGGTGAATCAAAGAATGAGAAGAAAAGCAGCTAAGAACCACAAAAAAAAAATGTAAATATATGTTAGACAACTAGCAATCCCCTACATCACTTTTGCAAACTTACTATGTTACACGAGTCCTTATTCACGGCTAAAAGTATTATACATCTGCAGACGTTGCGATATCAAACAAAAATAGGTAGAGCAACTAAGAAATGTTTCCGCTAATCCAAGTGACCACAAGGGCAACAGTAGACAGAAGGTGCCTTTCATCTCCAAGCAGAAGTAACAATTAAGCTCTTGTCTTCCCACCCAAAAAGGAGTGCATTCATTTCCTGCTTCATTGTGTATCTATTACAGTACTCCTTTATTAGTTTCTGACCTATATCGATCACGTTGGGACCCATTGGACACGACGTAAAGCCAGCCATCATCATCCTCGCTCTCCATTTTCCTGCAACCTCATACCGCTCAATCCTTTCCTCTCCTTCACAGGCTACAATGTTTACTATGTCGCGTGCCAGGCATTGGCGTTCAACGTTTACCCTGTCCTGACTCTCTCTTGGGAGAGTTGCATCAAGGGACTCAAACACAGCAGAGTAATAGTTGTAGGCCTCAACAAACCTTGGGAGAAATGGGGTGGTATTTGTGTTCACATCTTGTTCAACAATAGTAACAAGTTTTGGATTCAGGCTCTTAACCATCCGGAGAAGCTGGTCTCGCTCATTTACCATTGAAACACTTTCATCAGGCATGTGATGGAGCTGGAAAGCAAAATTTACTATGATTGCCTCCCCGGGCTTGCAGTCCAGCATTGAAGGGCTAACAACTGAAGTCTTGGAAGCCACTGCCTGAAATTCAAATGGAACCTTAAGGACTTCTGCTAGCTTCTCAAGTCTTTGCCCTATGATTTTCAGGCCCCCAACAGGACGCTGAACCGACTCGGGGTCATCAATCCCAGTTAACCTGAAGTATGGTAGCTTACCTGGCTCGTTAGCAAGTGTTTGAATAAGTGAAATGTATTGATTCCCTTGACTTACATCAAAATCTATTATGTGAACTTTCTTTTCTCCTTTAAATGCTTCGACAATTGCACCATTTGCTGCCATGTATCCAAATTTAAAATAAGGGCAAACCTCAAATAGTATCTGCATTGCTGCAAGCCTATCAGATGAAGGGGGCTCCTTGCATTTAAGAGCTTTATAGAGATATTTTCCAGTGACAGCCATGCGAGCTGCGAGACCTTCTACCATGTAGGCTGCAATCCTCTGAGAAGGATCTCCTTGCACTGAAACCATCTGACGGAGCTCATTTATCAAAGCTGACACTTCATCAATGTTTCCTTCTGAGAGGGCATTAGCACAATCAAAAAGCAATCTCTTGGGAGTCCGAGGAGATAATTGTGATACTTCTTTATTACTGCTGATGCTGCTTAGGTTAGAATCTGAAGATGAAGACTCCTTAGGCGAATCATGGAGCATAATATTCTGGATTGGGTCGGACCATTCACCATCAAGTTCCATGCCTTTGCTATTTTCAAAGACATCATCCTCTTCATCAGATCCATCTAATAGAGCTCTTTCCAGCTCTTGAAGCTTCAATCTCATTATATCATCATCATATCCAACTGGATCTGCACTTTCAATGTCCAAGTAATCGGAGACAGAACTGAATTGATAGACACCACATTGTCTTGTTGACACTAAAGTAGCATTGTAGGGATCACAAGTGGACATGGAGGAAAATGAACCAGTTCTTCCCTCGTAAGATGATGCGCCCTGTGGGGGAAAGGAATTTCCAGAAACATCAGAACTAGACGATTGTGTTGCGTCTTCAGTAGAAGAGTCAAGGAAGTACTTCTCATAATTTTCACTCAAGTAAGAACCAGTGCTATATGAGGTTTTATGCTTATCAGGATTGGATATTTGAGTTGACAAGCCAGTGTTCTCATTGCTGCCCTTGAGAGAGTAGAGCTTATGATTTCTAAATGGCATTGCAGAAAGCTCTGTTTGTCTAACTAAAGACATGGCTTTGTCTAAGTTGATTTGGTTTTCGAAGAACGATGATTGTAGTCACACTATATGACGCCTGTGTCAGCACCTACATTTGATGGCAGAAAACTTGTTAATTGTCAAAACTTGTATAGTCCCAAACATCAGCATTCTTTTTCTGAAAAATAATGAAACAAGCACCTGGATAGCATCAGATAGCATAGAATACAAGAGAAGCATCCAGCAAAAAAAAAAAAAAAAAAAAACATACAGCAATACAGACCCATCGATGCGGACTGGTAGTGATGTTGGTGCTGTCAACTCTGTGTGTGTGTGTGCAGAGAGGAGTTTTTTTTTTTGGGGGGGGGGGGGGGGGGGAAGAGATCGGAAACGTAGACACATGCTATGTCTACAGAAATAGCCAGCAACAAGAGAAAGTCTGAGGGGAAGATCTCTGCATATACTTATGCATTTCAAGCTCTTCATCTACACATGCTCAGTACACATTTTTTCATTCCAGTGTTAAACTCCAATATATTCAAAATTTATCTCGAGCAATTTGCCAAAATTCAGGTGGTTCATTAAGATATGTTTTGTGGCAGGGTGTTGAAATTCTGGTGATTTATTCAAGCAGCTAGAGTTGATGAAGATTGCCTTCAGTAAAAACAAATATGCAACTTAACAAAGGATGTACCATAAACAAAGATTCAACTACAATAATTACACAAACCAAGAAAAAAATTTATCCAAATCAAACGTGTCGAAAGCGAAATTTTACGGTTTGACAGCAAAAATCGCATTCGGCAGCAACTTTTAATACATAGGGAAAAAGTGTGCAAGCCAGTTAACTCTCCGCCGTAAAGAACAACAATAGTATTGCCTTGCCAACAAGGGCCACATTGCTTATCCAATCAGAAATGAAATAAATCAATCTTTTATATGCCAAAAAACATTGATTCATTAATCAAAGCTTTCAATGATCAAAGCTTCCTGAGTTTCAACATGCAAGCATACAGCATCTTCTGAAAAGAAGAGATCCACGAAAAGTCTTCAAAACAAATGAAAAAAACACCTACAGAAACACAAGGCTGAAAACCAGGAAAAAATAGACATGGCATATATATACCTGATGAAGGAGATGGGCATCAAAAGGAAGCAAAAAGGATCATACAAGCAGCCAGTTCTGCAATTTAGAGATACCCAAATGGGGATAAAGCTCAGGAAAGGCTTTGAAGGATGAGACCTATACAAGATTTGACCAAAACCACAGTTAACAAAAAAGGTAAAACCTTTTTTGGTAAATATGTCTTTCTTAAGGTCTTCCAAAAATATTTTTAGATTGTGAGGTTAGGTGTAGGTGAGTTGCAATGCAACCAACTACAATAGAATCCAAAATATTGAAAGAGTACAAAAGACTAGACTTTAAGAAAAATCTTAAACAAATGATTGAAACAGACAACTTAGACCCATGGAAGAGAAAAAAAGAAGAATAAATAGTAATAAAATATCAGTTGGTTGAACAGGTTTTTGGCGTCTCAAAAATTCAAGTATTTGAGCAAGCTCAAAAATTCCAAATATCCATTAGCAATCCACCAACAAAAAAGACAGATAGAAAAATCCACTCTTCTGGAATCTGAAAAAATAAAATGAGAAAAGTAGCCTGAAACTAACCCAAAGTTCCTCTTTTTGACATGGAAACTGTCCTTTGACCTTCACCACCGTCACAGAAACAACCTTTGCTTTCTGATCTCTTTGTGCTTTGTTTCCAACTTTCTTACAATTTCCTTTAATAACTGTCTTTTGGGTTTAACTTGGCGGTGTCTTATTCTCTTTTTTCTGCATGTTTACACCAACTTGCCTGACTAAATCATCAGGTCGTACTGGTTTGATGCGGTCCAAATGCCATTTCTATCACTGGATCCTGACCATTTATTTCCCGGGCGATAAATAAATAAATAAATATATATATATATATAAATAAAAAAATTGCAATTTTTTTTAGCACCCCTAAAACTACTCATAATATCATACATGTTGACTAAATTATCAGCTCCTTTCATGTAGATAAAAATAAAAAAAAAGCTCCCAATGGGGGACCTACAACACTATCCGTTATTTGAGTGACTAAAAATGTGTAATTCAAAGTTTTACAACTGTACAATATATTAATAAGAATTAATATTAACACATAATTTTTAACTTTACACACGCTCAAACTGGTGTTGTAGGCATAAAAACTGTTGGATTAGCTATTATGGGCATGTTTTTGGGTGCATAAAACCAAAATCCGCTTGTGAATATTAAAATCTATACTAATTTATGCATAGACGGATCCATTACGGGCCAAGAAGGGCAATTGCCCCGACCCCATAAAAATTTATATATGTATGCTAGATTTTGCCAAATTGCCCCTCCTACTATTTCTTGTCCACTCTTATCCTACTTTTCTAGTAGTCGTAAACCCTATATTTGAAAACTATTAATTTTTTTAACCCTCTGCCGTAGTTATTTCTTTTACTAGTAACTATAACGCAACCTTTCTAGGTGTTTTTCGTTAGCGCGTTGTTACCAATTTAAGGTTCATTTTTTTATCTTTTGGTTGATAATAAAATTTTTATAATTTATTAATAAAAAGAATTTTTTTTACAATAAATATTATAATGGATCACACGAGAGACTAATGGTTTTATGACTATATATAGAAAAAAAATATGAGTATATAAAAAATTAAAAAAGAATTTAAAAGTTAATTAGTAAATTAAAAAATTGTAATATATATTGTATAGAATAATTAGTATTATTTCTTTAACTTTTATATAATTTATTATTATTATAATTACACATATAATATTGTCCTCCTAAAAAAAAATTTCTAGATCTATCTCTAAATTTATGTCTTTCAAAGGATACGTCAATAGTTGAAAACTTATATTTTTATCTCGAAAATCTTGAATTTCAAAATGAGAAAATGAATATAAAGTTTATGAAAATAAAAAAAAAATTACCTTATTGTTATTATCTATGACGCAATAGGTCTATTAATAAAAAGATGTATATATATATATTTATTTATTTAAAAAAGTCTAATTTATCGAGTGCATTGGGCACCGGCACATAAATTATCGGCTAGGCCTGGAAACGGTAAGGTGACATGGGTAAGTGTCATTGTGAAACCATAACAAAGGGGACAGCAGTAAGGTAAGGTCATGGTGGGAAGAATGGTAGAAAGCCAGCTGTTAGATTGCGTGGCTTTGCGATGGGATCGAGATCGATTGAATGGATAGACCCACCAATGCCACTCCAAGTTGGCGGAATGGTCAAAAGGTTCCTTTTCTATGCGCGTCTTTATCACTCGTGCCGTTCATTTTTTCTTCTCGCCCAATTTGGTTGCGTGCAAAATGGGAAAACAAAAATAGTCTCTTACCTTCACGAATTAAAGACTTTTAACTTGATAATGGACGAATTCTTTGGAACCGTTAAACCACAACGATGAGCGATCTGACAAGTGATTTTTTGCCCACTTCTGTAATTATACTTTTGATTGCTCGTTTTGTGGGTCGTTGTGAGTGTCCATCCATTTCCTGACCCATTATCCACTAACTAAATGACATAATGCTTAAAAAAGGGCAATTTGTTTTGCCGTATAACCAGATTTTCAAAGACGCGTATGGATTTTAAAAAAAAAAAATGATTATTATACAAAGCAAGATACCAATGGAAGCCTTTGTGTGTGCCCAAGTATAGATCACTTCGAAGAATAGTCATAAAGAGCCACATGGAGCGTTGTCCCTTTTTTTTTTTTTTAAATATCCAGATGAAAGTGTGCTGGTTAACCAGAAACTCTATGTTCCTGATATTCTTACAGAAATGCGATGTGAAATTCTAACTGCTGGGTCATCGCAAGTGTGAAAAGAATCTCAAGATGTTATCAATCTTGTGAAGAAAAAAAAAAATTAGTGGGCATACAGCATTGACAATACATCCAATGCTTTATCTATCCATTTCTATTAATATATTGGAAAAAGTTATGTGTGTACGTAATTGTAGGTATTAAATTAGTACATGAAGATATAAATTGTTGAATCGTAAAAAAATGTACTAAATTTTTAAAAAAATAATAAACTATAAGATTAATCATATATTTTTTACGTGATACAGATTGTGTATATATATTAATATTTTAATATATTAGCTGGCAGTCTGCATCATCGTTTCCTTTTCTTATTTGAGTGTATAGTCTTGCCTACCAATTAACTGGATAAACACGTTTAGGTTTGCGAGCAAAATTTATATTATAACTTAAAAGGGTTGATCAAATGGTAAATGTCAGCCAGAACTTCAAAAGTTTTTGAGTTTAAAAATCTACAGCCTCTCTATTTCAACTAATCCTGGAGTTATGTCCACCAAGTCACCAACCAAAGACTGAACGGTTTGTCTGTGGCCCGGAAACTATGGATCAAAGACCCAAAACTTATATATATATAAAAGAACAAAGAATGTGGAAACGTTAAGAGATAAGAATAAAATAACTAGAAATCGAATAAAAGATTAAAAAGTTTAATAGAGTATTTTAACCAGTTGTACTGAGAAACAAGACATTAAGTATTTTGCTATTAAAAGAGCCAAGTTTAAAAAAATAAGAAAAGAACAAAACAAGTGAGGGGGCATAATTGAACACCATTAAGAACCTAAGTAATATAAGATGTGTTTGATATACAGACTGAATAGCGTGATATACGATAGTACATGTTAACATAATATAAGATAGACTAATTTATTAATTTATATTATATTTAGACGTCATCAAATAGTATAGAATAGTTATATTATTTAATGTTTAAATGATATAAGATAGAATAGTATAATATATCAAAATTATTTTTTTACTCTTAGAAATAATTGATTTATATTTACTATTAATTTTAATATTTTTATTAAAAATAATTAAAATTAAATAATAAAATTAATATTTATTTAACATATTATTATACATTATATTGTTTATAATTTTTTAATTTTTTATAAAAAATATTTTTTAAAATTAAGCATTAATTTTATTAATAAAAATAAATTTTAAATATTAAAAAAAGTGATTAATATTTTTTTAAATTTTTTGAGGAAAAATAAAATAAATTTTAAGAGATAAAATTTTAAATTTATATTAAAAAATGAAAGAATGAACACGAGAGAGAGAGAGAAAGAGTGAGGAAAGAGAAAGGAAGGGAGGAAGGAGGAGAGAGAAAGGAAGGGAGGAAAAAGGGGGAGGGGAGAGAAACAGAAGAGAGAGAGAGAGTGAGGATAGAGAAAGGAAGGGAGGAAGGAGGAGGGAGGAGAGAGAAAGGGAAGAGAGAGAGACAAGGAGTAAGGGAGAGAGAAGAGGGAGGAGAGAGAAAGTAAAGAGAGAGAGACGAGGAGTGATAGAGAGGAGGGAGGAGAGAGAAAGGAGAGTGGGAGGAGAGGAGTAATAAAGAGAGAAGGGAAGAGAGAGAAAATAAAAGAAATAAATTTTTTAAATTTTATGTTAATTTTTTAAAATTATTTTAATTAAAAAATATTTTAATAAATATATAATTTATTAATATTAGTACATGATATGAGACATATTAGACTATAGTACTGTCTCATATTTATGTGATAATAAATTTATATTAATTTATTTTATATTTATCGTATTAATCAATTAAATATAAATTAAAATAAAATAGTTGACTATTAACGTATTCTATCATATTTTATCTTATGAAATAAATGCACTCATAGCGTTTAGAAGTTTTTGTATCTAACTTTAAAAGCCTTTGGAAATTTTTTCTACGGAGTGATTTGAGGTTGCGCAATAGGAAGCACCTGGTTGACAGAAAACTGAGGCGACCACAGATAATGTAAGTGGTACTGTTTTACCAATTTAAGTTTGGTCCAAGAAAAGCAGATATTCTCCGCCTAACTATAGA
Source organism: Carallia pectinifolia (assembly GCA_037832335.1). NCBI lineage: Eukaryota > Viridiplantae > Streptophyta > Magnoliopsida > Malpighiales > Rhizophoraceae > Carallia > Carallia pectinifolia. The sequence continues at coordinate 1,849,980 of CM075450.1, forward strand.
AGAAAAAAGGCGGAAGACCGCGCAATAATATTATGGTGGTCCAGCGTGCGTTTGAGATTTTTTTAATTATTTTTTAAAAAAATTCAGACAAAATTTTAGATGAATACAAAGGAATTATTACTGTTTTTTTTGGGTCCAAATTTTTTTTTTCAATAAAAACTTAATTGACTTATATTGTGTTTATTAGAAAATTAAACTAGCAACTTATGTAAAACATTAAAAAAAAAAAGGTTGTGAGATTTGTTGCAATTTTTTAATTAGGTCTGCAGGAACGCGATAAACTAAAATTTATTTAAGAAGCTCTCATTTAACGATTATAATAAGGCATCTTATGAAGAAGACCAGAAGGGGCAATTTACTTTAGAATGGTCATATACCCGTTTATAAAGCTAAAAAAAAAAAAAATGACTCGTTTTAAATAACCAAACCCAAACTTAGATGGTAATGGACCCTCCTGGCTTCGTCGGTTGTGAAGCTGAAGCTTTGAAAAAAAAAAAAGGAGCGTTAATCAAGTCAACTAATGTTTTTTTAAGGCGAATAGAAGACGATTAAGATGCACTGTTAAAAAAATTTAGTAGTAAATCAACTGATGTAGTTTAATTGATTATTAAACGTTACATCCAAGTAAAATGTTAAGTATCAAAAATTACTTTCTAATAATTTTTCTCTTTTATTTACATACAAGAGATGACCATAAAAAAGAGATAAAAAAAATTTAATAAAAGAGTCATTTAAATTTTTAGTATGGGATTTAAAGTTCCATACTTAATCTTTACAAGTTTTAATTTGTAGTTTAGCATTTTTAGAAATTTGTGCTTGACTCTGAATAGGTGCTGTTTTTGTCCATTTATCGTAGCATGAGTTATATAATCTAATAAAAGTAAGTAAGTAACTATCTCTTTCAAAGTTATATTTTTAGACTTGCAAGATAAACATCAAATTCTTAACTACTAGAATATGTCTTTTCAAATGACATCTAATAGAAGTAATAACTACCTAATAAGAGCTAAAATAAAAATTTAAAAGAAATTATTGCAAACTACTGTAAGGTAAATAAATTAACCTTACAATTATCTTCAACGAGATTTCAAGAATGAAGTTTAGGTTGAAAATCATTAGAAATTTGCATCTAAATAGACAATTAGATGAATAATACTTCTTTTCCACTTAAGTTTCTACATGGAAATTGACAAAAAAAGGGGAAAATTTTCATTTTCTCCCAAATTGCTCCAATGATCTTCAATTTTTTTGGGTACATCTGCGATTTTCATTCTCGTTGAGGCATTTTTCAAAAACTTTGGACTCTTGGCAATTGTTCATACCAGAAGGGCTGTAGATAACACATATAAACTTTTTTTTTTTTGGGTACATCTGAAATAATAAAAACTAAAGAAATAAGCTAGCCTCTAAAAAACAAAATCTCATGGCTATCCCCATTTAAAAAACTAGGAGAAAATAACAAAGGGACACCTCTCCATCAATGCAAGTATTACCCACTTTTGTCAAAAAGTCGGCAAACACATATAAACATAAGTATTAACTAAGAGTCCATTGAATTAGGCATTATTTGGTACATACTATGTTGTATTCAATTGTTTATCTTGAAGATTCCAAAATAAAGGTCTTTCTAGATGTAGCTTCTCTTGCCGTCTGCTTCTACATTTGCCGTTGCTGCCGCCACTTCCGCCTTCTTCTCCAACAGTGCTGGTTGCTGTGATGGACTTTGCTTTTGTTTTTTGAGATGGGTGCCATTTGTCGCCATTTGTCTGTTCTGCTTTATTTTGTGTAGTATGTAATGTAGTAACTGTTTGAGAGATCGTTGTCAGGTGCACTCGATTGATTTTTATCATAAGTTCGTCAAAGTGTGATGAGTGCTACTATTTACATCTTGATTCAGCTAAATTAGATCTATTTAAAATTTTAGATTTAGATAAATTTAGTTATAATTGGATTGATTACCCTCATTATAAGACTTTATCTTAACAAGTTTGTACCCTATTAACAAATGATTGTTTTAACTAAATTTGTAATTGACTATTTAGGCCGCGGTGTACTCTTATTTTATGTAAATTCTTTCAATAAATTTGCGTTAAATCTGTGTACGGATTGTTATTGTAATAATGTAATGATTTTTCATTGTTCAAAATAATAATAATAATAATAATAAAGGTCATTAATTCTTTGTCCGTCCTGGAGTTGCGTTGCGTTGATGTAGTTAGCCGGGGCTGGTAATTTGGTCGCATTTGAGGGCACAAGATCTCCAATTAGGTTCCTATCAGTTGGGCTCGCTATTTTAGGCTCAATGGGCTAAAACAGTCCATATTAAGAAGTCATCCTAGACCACCTGGCAATCCATCTGACCCTGCTTGCATGGGTGAGGGGTACGACGGCTGCAGGTAGCTACAAATAGGGTTGCAAATGAGTCGATACGTTCATTAAAAATTCGGTGGTTCGGTTCGGTAAAGGCTCGACTCGGGCTCGTTCATTTACTAAATGAGCGATACACGAGTCTAAAACCAAAGCTCGTTTAATAAACGAGTCGAGCCTGAACAATAGCAGACTCGGTTTGGTACAGGCTCGTGAACAGCTCGATAAATGTATCATTAAGAGCTCGTTTAATATGTATTATTGTGGGCTCATTTAATATATTGATAACACTTAATTGTATCATTTAACTCTTAATATAAATACTAATAAAATTAAGATTAATTTTTTATTTGTTTTCAAATGCTCTCAACCTCCATTATTTCCTCCTGTCTCTTTTTTTATTTGAATTTTTTCTTAATTAAAATAAACTTGCATATTTATTTTTTCTTTGTAAAAGAATATAATTTTTTTAAATTAGAGGAAATTTAAATACAATTAAGTAAATTGATTGATGATCATAATGTGACTAGTTATACAATTAGAAATTCAATCAATCAAATAGCGATTGAATGAATAATTGGCTTTTATCCACATATCCATTTTTTACATATATATATTTCTTTTTTTTTATAAAATTATATAAAAAAAGTAATTTTGATATTTTTATTTTTCTTATTTTTCTATTTTTATATATTTTTATATAAATTTTCTATTTTTATATAAAGTAGAAATAACATATATAGAAAATAAATAAAATAGATCAAATGGAAAAATGATATATATATATATAAAGCTTAGATTAAAAAAAAAATACAAATCGAGCCGAGCTCAAGTCGAGCCCGAGCTTCAGTAACATTGTGACGAGCCGAGCTTGAGCCTCTACTTTCAAAACTCGAACCGAGCTCGAGCCGAGCTCGAGTCTGAGGAATTCCTTAACGAGCCGAGCTCGAGCCTGACCAAACTCGGCTCGGCTCGGCTCATTTGCACCCCTAGCTACAAGGGCTGCGAGTCATCCCTAATTTTCAAAAGGTTTCTAATATATTTAATTTTACTTTACATAATATTAAAGTGATAACGGATTTTAATTAATAATATTTAATAATATATTTATTTTTTAAAAATTTTAATTATCTAATATATATTTTATTTTGATCTTAGTTAAAAAATTTTATCAAATATTTTCTTTTGAAAATATTTAAATTTCTATCGTCTAAGTCTTTCGTTATATTCCTAAAAAACATATGTGATTAGAGAGAATTCTAATTGTATAACTCACCATCTAATTCATTTGGAACAAAAAAAAAAATGTCAAGTATCCTCTATTCAAAAAATTAGTAATAGACATCGTATGACAAACAATTGCAGAAAAGTCCCCAGGGACATAATCTAAGAAGAGAGTGAGAATTATGAAAATAGTGAGAATTATTATTTTTTATATAATTTATGGATTAATAAATTGCTAAAAAAATAAATAACAGATGCCTAAGAGGATAAAAATGATGAAAATGCAATAATGCCCATTGCCTAACCGTCATCAGCTCCCCTCGCCAGCCTCAGGTTCATTTTCAATCAGCAAAGGAAGAAAATGGGACCAAAATGCAGAAAGGAAAACCCAGATGTTCAGTGCTTCTGCTAGCCTTAATTTGTGAAATCTTGCCGTAATTTGTGAAATTTGAAGAAGGATGAGATTTATAAGTTATAACTTTAGTCTCATTTATTGCAAAAGAACTGCTTTCTTTTGTTTTCATCGTCGATATCTTAGAGGATATTAAATATAATTTTTCCGAATTTATGTATGTCACAGAGAGTAAGGGTCTGTTTGTTGTGCGATGAAAAGAGGAGGAGAGAAAGAAAAATATAATCATTATTATATACTTTTTTTTCTTATATTTCTTTCTTCTCATTTTCTATACCATTCTAAACAATTTTATTTTTTCTCTCATTTTTCTCTCACAAATTACTATTCATTTTTTCTTTCATCATACTTTCTTTCTCTTCATTTTTCTATCGTTTCAAATAATTTTATTTTCTCTTCACTTTTTCTCTCACAAATTACAATTTATTTTTTCTTTTACCATATTTTCATTCTCTTCACTTTTTCTACCATTCCAAATAACTTTATTTTTTCTTTATTTTATTTTCTTTTCTTCTCCTTTTCCCACTCTTCCACTCACTCAAAACACACTGTAAAAACACCCAGTCTCTATCACCTCATTATTAGCTTCACGGCAAATCAATTAATTGCTTTTGGCAGAAGGAAGAAACAATAACCGACAAATCGTGAATTGTGACACTTTACTTCTGTTTTCCTCCGAAAAAGGGTTTGCATAAGTTTCGGGTAATTTGCTGTGGGTCCTGATCGACAGGCAATTATTATTATTATTATTATTATTATTATTATTTAAAAAAAATGTCGAAAGGTCATAAAAAATACAAAGTCAACTTAGATATAAGATTAAAAGGTGTTAACAAAATATGACAATTCATTTTATTAAAAATACAAGATAAATATTATTTATTCTTTTTGGTTAAAAGAGAAATATTATTTAGAACAACGATTATATTGTAGGACATTATTATTATTATTATTTTGGTGTAATTGTAGGACATTATTCACAATGGGCACAGTCCCATGGGATCAAGTTTTAGGTCTAATTTCACAAACCAATGTCGTGACTCGTCACAAACCCAAAATGTTACAATGTCCAACAGTTCGCCGCTCTTCCTGGCTTGTTCGACACACATGGACTTGTCTCAGGAGAGGTGGGCTTTTGTCTCACACCGAAATGGGCTCCATTACATAGACGGGCTCTTTGACACGTAAGAGACATGATTCTTTTTAGAATAGAAGTACCAATTGATGTAAGATCAGTATCGAGAAGAAGATTATTAGTTAAAAAAATAAAAATTTATTCAAATTATACTGAAACAGTACAAACACACAATAAAAGTAAGAACAACAACAGTGGAATCCATCACTGATCAGATGGAATCTACCACCAACACTCAAACAGAGTTTTCAATCTTTTTCTCAATACAAATCACAGTTTAAATACAACAGAATATGAGTAGTATTTGTAGAATACAATTTCAAAAAAAGACAAACAGTAAAAAGTACGCTTAAGATAACAATAAATACTGAAAATGACTCAATAGGATTTGACAAAAATTTAATTAAATTTTATTCTCCTATAATAATATTTGCTAAATCTTTTCTTGTTTTTCTTGTCTGCATCATTATATAGATCGGACATAGTTCAATCAATGATTGTTAATTGTAAAATTTGATATTCTAATTTTAGATTTTATTCACACAATTTTTCTCTTTTCTCGTTGCTCTAACAGTTTTAAAAAGACTAAAAAAAAAAAAAAAAATAGAAGAACGCTGCCAAGATGGTCTTGAACCTTCAAATGAAAGAGGGATGCAAATCCATCTGTCTAAGAATTCTGTCTCCCTAACTTTTTCACAAGGAAAGTTCTGCTCTTTCTATTTGAGAATTATAGGTGTAAAATTCTTCTTTTTGAAGACCAGAATTATCTCAAATTCGTTCCTATTAGTAGGCTAATCATAGTTGGTTACGTGTAACACTTTTATTTCCTTTTTACAAAAAATTCTTAGTTTTTATTGTCTTTTTATGGTTTTTGTATCAGGGGTTCTTCGATATTCCTAAAATTGCTCCAATGCCTCCCTAGGCAAAGGTTCTGAATTAAATTGGAAGACTCCCATCATTTAAGAAATTGATCAATTTTGTGTTGTGCAAGCACAGAATTGACTCAAGAATTATTAGATCGAATGACCGTATTATAGTCATCCAATGTAATGGTTGTATTCACAAGCCTCACCCATACTAAATCGGAGCCTATCCCTTAAATTTTCTTGATCCGCATTGTCTTGTTTTTTCATTCCCCTCTTTCTTTTCGGTGAATTGTTAACCAATAAGACACACGTACACCATTTTCTGATATCTTCTGGTTTGAAAAACTTATCGTAACTATTTTTTTGAACTCTAAAAACTCGGGTATAAAGACAATAAAGACCTAATCTGTCAGCGCCAAAATAGAAAGACAGTAATTAAGGTGTTGCTTTTCTTAATATGATCATTGCACATATGGTCAAAATGAGACAAAATTAAATGAGATATTTATAATTAATAAACAATAATAATGCATGTATCTTAGCTATAAACTGAAGGGAAAGGGGGAAGGTAGATAAAAAGTCATAATCTTGAAGCACCATAAGAGTTGACGTCATGTCGCTCATTTATAATATAGAATCAAAACGTCCTTGTTTGCTAAAATGGAGATATAATACGCCAAGGAAAAACCAGCTAACTGTACTTGACCATTTCTGTAGAAAACAAATTATTTAGTCAAGATAAAATAGAGTTAGTTTTAACAAGCATGAGTTGCAAGAAAAGTCTTAACAAAAAATTCTTTTGGGTTTTACTTCACTTCACCACCAGCACCTTGGTGATGGATAACACGTCATCATAATAATGTATTCTAAGAACCTTGGGGATCGATAGTATATGAAAAATTGAAAATTTTCTATTTGTCTGCCATCATATAAATTTGTTGATATGACAATGTTAATTTACAAAAAAACATTTGCGTGCGTGGCCCACAGGCGCATAGATTTTATGTGTCATAAACCCATAGGCATGAAGTCGGAGGGCAAGAAAATTTTTCAAAATGAGTACCATTTATTCCTTTTTTGTTTTTTTCACTAGAACTCCATTTATTTTATTAAAAAAAGTTTTAAGAGAGAGGACAGTAATTGAAGCTTGCATAATTAGCAACTACTACCCTCAGACAAGATGCATTTATTGAGAATAACATAAAGTGATAGCATTTTTTTTGAAAAAATTTTTTTTGGTTTCACAATAATTTCAAAATAATAATATAGTGGTTCAAATTATTTAATATTTAAATTTATGTAATATATATAAATTCACGTAACAGAATGATATATATATATATTATTAGATGTAACAAAGTGATAGAAATTGTTAGATGTTATTAGAAGAGATTTTGTTATTACTTGTTACTATTTAAATATATTCATTTAATCATTTAAAAAAAAAAATTGGGTAAGAGAATAGTTTGGGTGGAACGGAGTCGAAAAAGTTTGTTGAGGAATTAATGTTAACTTTCAAGTGCTTTCATCTTTTTGATGTTAAAAATAGGTGTAGTTGAGGGGTTACGGAGATGAAAAGAGTTTTGGGGGGGGGGGGGGGGGGTGTTGCTTACGGGAGTTCCCTAGGAAAGGTGAGGGAAGAGGTCTATTATGGCTTTCAATACAATGACATTTCATGAAGACAATAGGGGATGTTTGGCTGTGCAAGTAACTGAAATGCTTTGCATATACTGTTTTGAAAGCTATCCCAAACCTTCCTATATTTGCTTCTTCCACCTACACAAACAATAATTCTACACACACGAACAAATGGAGAGCGATGTGAAAAGATCTTAACGGTCTATTATGCAAGGCTCCATCTATTTATTAGGTACGTACCTTGGAAAGAAGCTCCTTCGGTAATGATCATATGTATCTAACTATAAGGCTTAAAGCCTTACATTAATAGGTCGACTCGAAAGTTTAATTATAGCCTAATCATAATCGCAATTACTCGCTGTGTTCTGTTTGAGAACATTGTGCAATGGTTACCATCAAGGATTGAGATTTTTCTGTGGAATATGCATATCCGTGTCCGTGCTATACATAAAGATTAGTGTTGCTGCAGTGTAAATTGTACTCTGCATGGTTATTTGGTACTCGTGAGTTTTTATCCTCGCATTGGCGCAGTGGCATGGCAAAAACTATATATGCACTATATGTAGATTTGAAAAGAGTCTCATTATATGGTTATATGAAAAATTGTTAAGATAGTATCTAAATTACAACAATCAATATATTTTATATAATCGTAATAAAAAAATATTAATCGAACAAAAATATTATATTTTTTCGTTATATATGTTATTATTAATGTTATACAAAATATATTGATTGTTGCAAACTAAATATTATATGTATGATTTTTTGTATGGTCATAAACATTTTTCTATTCAAAAAATGTTGCCAATCCCACGTCGACTTTGAGAATCAAGACTGTCCATTTAGCAATGGTTCCTCATCGAACGCTTTCTTTTTCGTTAATAAAATGAAAAAGTGGGAGTACCAGCTTATAGAACTATTAAAAAGAATTGTGTCATTTAATGGTGCATAGGAAACAAGAGTCGCTAGTCAGAAAACCATATGCGCGAGATCTAATAAAGTCATCAAATTATTCTTAAAATTGTTAGTGAACAAACGTATATTTAATCCCATTAAATATCTTAATAAAAATTTGAGCCCATAAGTTTATAATACAAATGATTCTCTTAATCACTAACCATAACAATTAGTTGTCCTCGGTGGATGCTTTATGAAGTTCTATGTAAGCAATGCCTGTGAGTAAGAAGTGCAAAGGGAAATTTATATGTTATGGGAGAGGGAGAGCAAAATGGGCATAAGTGTAAATCTTCCTTTTTTTTTTTTTTTGGTCTTTCTGCTAAGTTGGTCCGGTGTGTAATACTCATACAGGTCCAAACCTTCAACTCAACTTTTTCGGAAAACAAATTCAAAAATAATATCTTGGATCTGTTTGCATAATCAAATCACGTGTGCTTCATTATTTAAATTATGTTAAGTTGACATTAAAATAATAAAAAAAGGATAAAATTTTTTTTTGACAAATAAAAAAAATTCATTACAGATACGGTGGTTATTGAATTTGTAAGTGAATGTCATTTTTTATATTGTTGACATCCCGTTCAACTTTCTTTCGTAAGGAGAATCTCCATCAGATTATTGTTGAGTTTTGAAACGAATCTCTCCCAAACACGACGATGATATTAATGAATTTAAAACTCAACTTGTACTCACAAATATATCTCTTTTTATTTGAAAAAGTGCCAGTGTAAAAATTCAAGTTCAAATCAATGTTGACATAGGTACCTTAAAATATTACTAGACTATCACCTCTAATAATAATCAAAATTGTTAATTTGACTCAATAGATACGATAAAACGGACAATCCGACGATTCCAATTAGCTAGACATGCACTTACCCGCCAATACTCTTGATGTATAGTTTACTCTATTTAACGTTGGTAGCGCTAATATATGGATATATTGGATAGACCAATTCTTAAACACATTCAGATCGGCTTTCAGAGTGTTTGATTTCGTGTGGTATAAAATCTCAGTGGGTCAAGAAACAATTATACAATGATTATCACACAAAATCTTTCAACGTTTGTTTTTGACTTGCCATCCTCATGGAAAGTATGGGAAAAGGCAGACGGTTTACCAATACTTTTCTAGATGCTGCACTCGCACGGCACTTTATAATTAACCGGTAAGAGTAAACCTGCAAAATTTCGGTTCACGGTCTTCCTTTATGTAACCTGATTAATTAATCGAGATTAAGCTGAAGTGTCACCATTCCCGACCTGCACAACTACCTTATTATTATTATCTTTTACCATTTTTAAGAACTTTGATCAAATATTTACCTAGCATGATTAAGTGCAGTATATATAAAAATTAAAAATATAATCATTTTGTAAAAGTTACGGATATATGGATAAATGTACGTGACTAAATGCATACCCAAAAATGTATAATTATAACTGATTGTAACTGTTATTATAGTCGATGGGTAAAATTTAAATGATTTGAACTGCTATCCACATGAGTCTATCTATCTTATGTCTGTAGCGGAGGCTCTATTTTTGTTTCCCCTTTTTTGCTTCTGTGATAGCAAATAAAAGGCATCCATATATAAAACAGAGAAAAAAATTTAGAAGACACGTAAAGTAGATTAGACGAGATGAGATATATGATTGTTTTTTTTAACTCCTATTTTAGACGAGACAATTTAACCTAACAATAGAGAGCCGTGTCTCTCGATCTGCTTTTCGCGTCTTGTAAGGGCGTCCTGGAACATATCATTGTGACTTCAGTGTATGGTACAGTCAGTCAAAAGGAAGCGGCAGGTCATGCACGTTTCTGAAGAATCTGAACCATTAACCGAAACTGTGAGCTCCAAACAAAGAGGCAATACTTTGATTCCTTCAGGTATCAAACGGGATGTTCTCAAAACATATTTCCCTAACGAATAACTAGCTAACCCCACAAAATTCATGTGGATGCTTTAAAAGCTTTTCCAACTATGACATCATTGTAGCTGCCAATTCTGGGAATGACAGCTTAGAAGTTTGAACCCGCCAACTTTCTTTGATGACAGATATTTTTACGCGTTCATTTACATTCAAATTGCTTCGACCGACTCTTTAAGAAGCATGATGTGCCAAAGTTAGAAAACTTCAATTAATGGCATATTAATTAATTTCCGCTGATATAGACCTGTACTTTTACTAAAAATGGATGCCAATATACTTTAAAAAAAAAAAGCTTTCTTCTGTCAAAATGCAATGAACTGGCCAATCTGTAAGATCGAATCGAATTGAATTCGTAGAATTGAGACATGAATACTGCCTTGCAATCCTAGTAGGTGCTTTAAGAATTGATAAATTCAGTTAATAAGGTACGTCCTTATAATGCTTGTTTTGGCCTTTTTATAACTAGCGCTACTAATTGGTGTTAACTTCTTAGTGAAAGCAATTAGGAAAGCAGTCTTTGGAATGGGCCCAACCGTCAGTACCATCAAAACTAGTTTAAGGTTCCCATGTCAGTAACCTTTTTGATTTAACGTAGCACCATGGCTTAATGTGGTCAGCTATATAGAGGTAAGCTAGAAGAAAACTAACTGTTTTAGAAGAGTGAGAATTTTGGAATTTTCATGGGCCAATAGCATAACAAGAAAAAGAAAAGGTCAGTGGTTCTACAGTTTTGCATAGAGAGGTGCTACTAAAAGTGTCGTGTAAAACCAACAACAGTGACTTGCCATCCACAACCCTAAACACCAACCCCCAATTTCTTATTCTGTTGGTGCTTTCTTTCTTGTGCCCCCCTATATATCTTCTTGGGGACTTTTCTCTGTTGCATTTGATGATAAGGAAAGACCTAAAAAAAAAAAAAAACAAAAAAACATCAAAGCTAACCGGTGCCGACGATCGACAGATGTTGGAATCTGGGACTGGGGCAGCTAATTCAAGTGAAGAAGGAAAGAGTAGCAGCAGCTGTCCTAGAGGTCACTGGAGACCTGCTGAGGATGACAAACTCAGGCAACTTGTTCAACAATATGGTGCACAAAACTGGAACTCTATTGCAGAGAAGCTCCAAGGAAGATCAGGTGTGTGTGTGTGTGTAGTATCTGAGATAGAAAATTTGAGATCTTAATTAATCTGAAAGTTTTGTTCATCAAAGTCGAGTTAATGGAATTATGATGATTTTCTGATAAATTGTTAGTTTTAATGGATTATTCTTATTGAAGTTGAGGGCCTTGATGAGGCTTATCATTTGTCTTATTGTTTTTAAAAAGTGAAAAGGATCCCCCACCATCTCCATATATATGATTAATTGCGGACCATGTTGAATTAATTTCACAAATCAAAATATTATGAGTTGTGAAATCATGTATATTTGGTATTGCTCTCAATATTTTCTTAAGCTTGATCTTCTTCCTCATATATGGTTCTCTCAAACCCATGCCAAGCTTGATTTTGTTAATCTTTTCCAATTCTAGTTCTTCCAATTCAAAACATAATTATTAATAATTGTTATTACTTTTCAGTATCATGTGTTTGCTAATTTCCCCTTGTGTAGGAAAGAGTTGCAGATTAAGGTGGTTTAATCAGCTTGACCCTAGAATAAACAGGAAACCCTTCAGTGATGAGGAGGAAGAGAGGCTGCTAGCTGCTCATCGCATTCATGGAAATAAGTGGGCACTAATAGCCAGACTATTTCCAGGCCGAACAGACAATGCTGTGAAGAATCACTGGCACGTAATCATGGCAAGAAAGCAAAGAGAGCAGTCGAGGGTATGTGGAAAAAGAAGTTATCAAGATGACCAAAATGAACCCAACACCAACTTATTAAGTAGTTCTTTGGCAAGGAAATCAATAAGGTCTCATCATCAGGAAGTGCTTAGCTCGAAATCTGGATTCGAGAATGGTAGAGTTCTATTGGAATTTCAGCACCCCAGCAAAGATAGGATTTTTTCAATCTCTCCCTCTAGTTCTTCTCCTTCTTGGGATTTTTCGGCACCGACTAATTCATCATCAGCAAGAGATTATTACTTCAACTCTAATTTATGCACTACTGAGAGCTCCAAAAGTTCATATCATCATCACTCTATTTATAGATACTGTCCAAGTTCTTCAATGTATGGAAGCTTCAGAAGTTCAATTGCATTTGGACCTCAAAACTACAAAAGGGTTGTTCCAAGTCCGTTTGGATGCCTCAAACTTGGAGATGTGTATGAGAACCATAATGGGATGATGGAGTTGGCAAGTTTCTTCAACAACTCATCCACTTTCAAGAGTGAAAATGTGAGTAACCAGCAAGAGCCAGGAGATGATGAGTCCATTAGACACAAAGATGTTCCTTTCATAGATTTTCTTGGCGTTGGTATATCTTCTTGATCACCCCCCAAAAAAAAAGGGTTAATTATATTTATCCTAAATTATGATACTGTAGTTTTAGTTCACCCTTTTGTTGTTGTGAAAATTGTTTTTCCATCTTGAAAGAGAAACATCATTCTCCATAAGCTTTGTTTCTAGTTTGCTTAATAGTTCAAACTTCAATTTATGTTGTGACTTGTGAGGAATTGTCATGACATGCTAAATTGCCAATCAAGTAGCAGTATCCAATCAGAATGCGATCGATATTATGTGAATTTTGGCGATCAAGCAATAAATTTTTAGATGCATATACTGAAAACTAACATGTTTTATATCTTGTACTGAAATTAGATTTAGGATGAATTAAGTCTGTAGACTTCATATTATTGTTGTTGTCGTAGTATAATTGCTAACACATTATTTTGTGCACAATTACCACTAATGTGAAATGCAAGAATTTTTCTCTTTAGTTTGATATTTCTCTCAAGAAACAAAATCTTGTATCCATAACAGTTATAAGTGACTTTTCATTCTGTTTCATGGCTTGATCTATTGATTTCGTCAAAATGCAATAAAACAAGTATCATTTTACACAGTAGCTAACTTCAGAACAGGAGCACTCGAAGCTGATAGCTTTAAAGATATACTTCAGAACAAGGTTTTATTACACGGGCAAATGAATGTATCTTATTGCGTTTACATGTGTTTTTTTTTTTGTGCAGCTATAAAGAAAAATGTGAAACGAAAAAATAGTAATATTTTTTGTATTACTTTTTATCGTTATTGTTACAAAAAAAAAAAATATGAACACAATAATGAAATTTCATCTGCCCACCAAGTTTTTTCCTTTCAAATATAGGGATTGGAGATGTGCAGTCTTATCAACTGAGGGGGTTACTTAAAATGCAATGTCATTCTATTGTACAGTTTGCTATCTCTGCATAATTTTCTGGTCAAAAAAATAATTTTCATGGTCACTGATAATGTACATGGCAGCCAACTAACGCAAGAAAATTACATGAACATTGGGTGAATAAGTCGAAAATGCCCTCATGCATCGATATCCATTGTGATTCACCACATCAAAGCTTTCAGCTTTGCTCATCTGTAGTGCTTTTCGTTAGTCCCCCGATTCAACTCCACTCCACTAAGGCCCAGGGTGATTGAGGCAATCTTTATTTTACTTTTCTGTAAATTAAATTAATTTTTTTCTTATAAATAAATAAAAAAAAGAAAGAAATCGCCATATTGGTCATCAGATTCGATATGTAAGTATATGAAATCAGCATTAAGCAACATAATAATAATTGGGTAAGGTTGGTTAGCATTCGCTATATTTTAATTTATAAATATGAAATTTGGAACATATTAAGAACCCCCAATAGGCGAAGCCTTATACTCCGATCGATGTGGCCATGAATGACATATGCACTTTCGAATTGCGAAAGATTTAATACCAAATTAAGGGCACGGTGTCGAAGCTTGTTAGATAAAGTAGCCCAGCAATGCAATTAGAAGCATCCGTTAAAGTTGACTGTTCAAAAATAGATTTGCTTGTCGATCAATTAAACGACGACATAAGGAAGTAATTTGTCTAAATCATCAGATTGGGTGGAAGTAATTTTTGGCTAGTGTAATGAAATTAACACAAGTTTCTACTCACCTGGAGAGGAGGGGTGGGGTGGGGAAGGAAGGAAATAAAAAGATTACCTATTTCATACCGCACCAAGCCACGCAAAACAAATTTTTAATACTCTTTTCTTGTCATCATTTTTTTTTATGGAAAACAATTACATAAGTCTAAATGAGGGTCACAATAATCCACATTTATACATTTTTTGTAAATAAGTTATTTTTACGGTTTATTTCCATGGCGCGATCTCATGACCTCTAAATTAAAAAGGAGTGGCATTTCTCATGCAACAGTTTCGCCCTTTGAATTATACAAGTCCAAAGAAAAATAACTAAAATTAATTCAATCCATATTGAAAATTGAAGATGACGCTGGAATCATCAAGGAGCACCTCAATTTCAAAATAGAGATCCCAGTACGCAATAAAATGCTCTTCTACATGAAATTGGACTTAACTCATCTTGGGCTATGATGTCATTGATTTTCCAGACACATTCTCTGCGATAATTTAATCTATGCCACCGCTGCCCAACGTCCAACAACATCTCTTGAGTCATTTAAGGCAACTATTTATGGTCGGCTCACTTTTGGTTTCAGCTTCGTATTTTACATATAAAAGTAGACGTACGAGCTCCAAAACAAGTGTCCCTTTTCCTTTTGTTTTTATTTGATACATATAAGGAGATAAATAGCTCAAGGGACTAATGTTTGTTGATATCATTTTGAGAGACTTTAAATGGTTAACTTTAGGCAATTTTTTTTTTTTTTGGGGACATCTAAAGAAGACAAGATTAAAACAACTATAAAAAATATTAGGAACAAAGATAAATAATGTTCTTTCTATTTCCATCTAATAAAAGTTTAAAATTACAGTAGACTGTCCAAGGAGCAAAACACCAGTAGAATTAGTATCTGCTTTACTTAGATAATCAATATAGGAGTGTTTCCCGCGTAATTCATGCTTCTTTTCTACATACCATGACCTTATACATAGACATTGAACATCCTCAATAAGCGCAACTAAATGATGAGAAGAGTCATTCTGACTATCAATAAGAAGTAGAGCTTTAGTCTCCCTTTAACCATTTCTCTCTTTAAAAGTCCTCTAAAGCTTCCTTCCTTAGTGTCACTAGCACACTGGCCGGCAACGGTGGTTAGCCACTTCTGCCGACCAGCCACTCTCCCCTTTTCCCTCTCGTTTTCCTCCCATTTTTTCTCTCGGTCTGCCCCTTCTACCTTGCTTTGTTCTTCGTCCACTACCCGGGTCACTGTTTCATGGTGTTTTAGTTTGGTTTTTATCAAGATCTAGCTCCGGTAAGTTTCTCATGGGCCTTCTATCACCAATTTCGGACCCCTCTCTCGACTATCATTCTTTTCACTGTTTCAGTTGTCGCGTCTAGTGATAGCGCTATTGTAACAGTGTTGCCACGTCGGCCACCACCACCTCGAGTGCTGCAGATGGAGCCTCCAGCATTGTTGATGAAGCCTAGACAAATGATGATGCTGCTGCTAGCCATGCTGCTAACGGCCGCCAGTTCCACCTTTGATGCTGCCATTGAAGGGGGCCTAAACACTAAAGCTGACGCCACTTATCCCACTGCCAGTGGCGCCACTACTTCCTCCACCATTTGTCGTTGTCATCTTTGGAGCCGATGAGTTGAGTTATTGTGGATATTTTGGGTTGAATGTACTGATGTGTTTGGTTGTTGGTTTTTTGGGACTGAAGCTGTACTTTGTGTATGTTTTGTTCGTGTTTGTTTGTAGGATAGGTTTGAAGAAAATTGTGGTCGGACATACTCAATCAATTTCCATCGTCAGTTGGCCGAGGTGCGGTTCACGCTACCGTAGCCAATTTTGTCCATGTGAGTTAGATTTGTCTAATCTATCTAAGGCCTCGGTGTTAGACAGATCAAACTTAGTTTCAGTTTGTTCCCTCGTCAGAGGAATTTGTTTAATTAGACTTGGGGCCCAATTAATTTACAGTCCTTGTAACCTAATCGATTGTAAACTATTTAGGTCGATCGTTCCTTCTATTTCGTGCAAGTTTCTTTAATATCATCGCGTCGGTCTTATATATGGAACCATGTTAACTTAATATAGTGATTTTCTTTCGCTCAAAAAAAAAAAAAAAAATCAGAGCAAGAATCTATCACTAAGACAACCATCTAAAATCTCCTCACGTAATTTCTAAGCCACATGTAATGCCTATAAGTTTGGTCACCATACTAGTAGCACCGCCAGAACCATGAAACTACCCTTTAAACTCATCTCACAAGAGCCATCCAAACCCATCTTTACCAAAACTTCCTTTGACACTACCATCAGCATTTAATTTAATATAAACTGGTAGAGGTGATTCCCACCAAACCAAACGCGACCACCCTTGGGCACTACCATCTTTAGGGAAAAAGTTGGTGTACATGCAAAGTAATATGTTGGTATACATATGAATATTTATTGTTAATTTTCTTTTAGAAAAAACTTTTTCGAAGATTTTTTTTTTAAAATTTAGGGGTTGAGGGTTTAGGTATAGAATTTGAAGCTTATAATGTATGATTTAGAGTAATATTCATCCAAATTTATATTTAAATTAAAAAATTATTATAGAAAATATTTAGTCCATTAAAACCTTCTATGTATAATAGAAAATATTTGGATTTTTCAAATCTTTCAATAAAATATAAAATAGTGGTATAAAAATAAAATAATTGAAAATATTATTGAACTTAACAACAACCTAAGACCTCTGCCCTCTCTCCCCCTCACAATGCCACATAAATGGCTGCCAATAAGATTATATGCGAGCCACTCGAAACTCCAGTCAAACTCAACGGCGATCCCAGGGTCAGCGTATCCAACGGTGAGGAAATTAATCGATTGACTGATCAAGTTCAACTTGGCATTTAGGCCGGCCAGGGTCAGCGTATCCGACGGTGACGGAGGCCACGAGTTACATGATACGTCAGAGCTATTCTGGTTTTAGTTATCGGGCCGAGCAGACACCCGCCCAAAACGGAGAGGATCAATAGTTCAACACCTAAGCAGTTATATTTATATGGGTTTCGCCATCAAATCAATTTTGGGCCTCTTTAATTTGGGCTTCTGAAGGTCCACTCGACATATGTGCAAGTCAAAATATTTGTTGTCAGTGGTGAACGAAAGATTAGAAAAAAGAGGGGAAATTTGATAATAATAAAAAAACAAAGAAAAAAAAAGGATAGTAGTTAGCTTTTAAATTTATATTTTAAAAGTTTCAAATTTTAATTTTAAAAAAAGAGTTGAAGATTTATGACAATTGATTCTAGTAAAGGAGTCTAATATTTCTATTTTATAGTTAATGACCCAATAAATCCTAATAGGGAAAAAAAAAAAAAAAAGATGGATTGTTGATCTTAAACTTCTCCAACAGCATAAAGTTAATCAAATTGCTAGGCTTTGTGGGAATCTTCTGGAGTTTTTTTAATAACATTTTGGGGCATTAATCTAATCTTAATAGGATCAACTCTGGTTTCTGATTTTTTTATTAATAAAAAAATAAATGAATCTTCCAAAACCCAACTACGCATTTTTTTGGGTGGCAACCGAAAAATGGAAAGAAGTATAACAAAAGCAAAAACCCAATCAATTGTTTGTTATCCATTTACCGCTGCCACTTACGATTGAGAAGTGATAACAACTTCGAGCATATATTCTTATATGGGAAAATTTTAAGGTGTGTTTAGATCCTGAGAAATTAATTAAAAATAAATTTGTGAGAAAGACATATTATTAGGATAGATAAGAAATAAATGAAAAAAAAGATTAAAAAAAGAAAGAAAGAAAGAAACAAATTTGAATAGATGAAAAATAAGTAAAAAAAATAATAAAAAAGAAAATTTATAATAATTTTCTTTTTTTTAATGCGTCTCATACCGTTTCTTATGTATCTAAACAAGCCATAAGAGTTTGGTTTGTAGTATCAATGGACGATTGTCTAAAAGACATTTTGGAAAATTGTTGAGAAGATAATAAATTAAGAGAAAAACCAAGGTTCATTCGTACCAGTCCTAATCTCCTTCTATAAAGTTATTATTAATTTGAATCCTCACTAAGACATTAGATTACATTAAACGTACATTTGACTCTGCAAAGTTTTGTAAGAGATTAGTAACTATTGCTAAACAACGTAAAATTTATTCCCACATAAATTTAGTGTAGAAGTTTAACTCATTGTTCTGCGTAATTAATGCAATCTGACAAAATTGTAAAGTATCAAAATTATTTATTTTTCAAAAAAAAAGAAATGCAAGGAACATTTCTAGAAAGATACAAAAACGTGTTGACTAGGTCCGTGCAATTCGCTTTTCCATTTTGCTTAACAAAAGCAGATAAATGGTTCAAGGGACAATGTTTTTTGGTATTATTTTGAGACACTTGAAACGGTTATCTTTATTAGTCAATGAAAACCTTCCATGTACCAAAGAAAATATACGGGTTTTTCACATCTTTTAGTAAATTATAGAATAACGGTATGAAAAATAAAAAATTGAAAATATTATAGAACTGCAAAACCAACCTAAGGCTGCCTCAAAAAAAAAAAAAAAAGAAAAATCAACCTAAGCTTTAGACTTCATCCACACCACCACTTCTCCTCTCTCCGCGTGCCAGTGCG
Organism: Carallia pectinifolia; assembly: GCA_037832335.1. Lineage (NCBI taxonomy): Eukaryota > Viridiplantae > Streptophyta > Magnoliopsida > Malpighiales > Rhizophoraceae > Carallia > Carallia pectinifolia. The sequence continues at coordinate 1,869,204 of CM075450.1, forward strand.
ACAAATATGGCTGCCAATAATCGCGAGCCGCTCGAAATTCCAGTCAAACTCGTCGGCCCAGCCAGGGTCAGCGTATCCAACGGTGAGGAAATCAATCGATTGATGGATCAAACCAGCATTTAGCCAGGCCTGGGTCAGCGGATCCGGCAGAGTCCTAGGCCACGAGTTACATGATAGGCCTGACCGCCTGAGCTATACTGGTTTTAGTCATCGAGCCGAGCAGGTCAGCAGACACCCACCCAAAATGGACTTGAGCAGCCTTGAGTTTTTAAGGGTCGATAGTCCAACACCTAAGCACTGTTATATTTATATGGGTTTCGCGGGCGAATCAATTTTTGGACTTTTCGTTTGGGCTTCTGAAAATCCACTTGACTAATGTGTCTGTCATAACTTTTTTTTTTTTTGCTTTTTTGTAGGACTTTTTTTTTCTTTTTATATTTTAAAGTTTATTTGTTATAAGTTATAAAATAGGTGTAGTTCTCTTTATTCATAAATCATATATTTTTTTTAGAATTTAAACTTAAAATATTTAGAATAGAAATTTAAACTCAAATTATTAAAGTACTCCTAAAAAAATATCTGTTATAATTTTTATTGATAGTGGTGAACGAAGATTAGAAAAAGATCGAAAGATGGTCTTTTCCACTTTGTTTGGGATTAAAAAACAGGGAAAGAGATGTGAAAGTAATGAAAGCATGTAGAATGAATATTAAAAGGAATAAATATATTTCATCATTTTTGTGTTTAAGAGAGTATAATATAAGAAAAAAAATTATAAATATTTTGTTAGAAAGATTGTGGTAAGTTAGAGGAAATGAAATAATATGTAATGTAGTCTCAATCTTATCCTTAAAAATAAAAAAAGAAAACATTAAGGAAGGATATAAAAGTAATTTTACATAAATAAAAATTAAAAAAATAAAAAGTCTGACAGTCAACTTTTCCCCAAAAGTGAGGAATTTCATGGGACTAAGGAAATGGGACCCTGGGTTCCACTTCTTTCTCTTCATTTTTTATTCTTTCCAAACACATGCTACTCGCTAAATTTTCTGCAATTCCTTCTTTTATTTGGAATTTTCTTGTTCCAAATAAAAGGTTAGAGATCGTACTAATAATTATTTTTTAAAATTTTATCTTAAAACTCTTAAATTTTAATTTTTAAACAGTATATAATTCATAAAAATTCAAAAATTTCTTCTCTTATGTAATTTATAATCTAAATAAATATTCTTAATCTTACACTTCTCCAATAGTATGAAGTTAGTCAAATTTCTACGCTTTGTTGGAATCTTTCATCTTCTTAAGTTGTTTTGAATAACATTTCCCTTAATTAGTGTACCAATCAAATCCCAGTAGGATAGACTGTGGTTTCTCATTTTTTTTATCAAAAAAAATCGATGCACCTTCCAAAACCCAGCTAGCACACTTTTTTCGGTGGCAACCAAGAATATGGAAAAAGTACAACAAAAGCAAGGGCACGATCAATTGTTTGTTGGAAAAAATTAGGCTGTTGGAATCGGACATTGTCTGAATGTTTTTTTGTGCAACAAGACAGTGATTTTGTGCAACTAGATTGATATTTTATGCAATAAAAAGAATCTGTATTTTTCTGTAATTTTTTTGTTGCACAAAATATCAATTTTATTGTATAAAATCACCGTCTTGTTACATAAAAAAATATTTAGGTAGATACCTGACTCTAGAAATGTAATGACACCCTTGTTTGTTATCCATTTACCGCTGCCACCTGCGACTGAGACCTGACAACAACTTCTAGTAATCATTCTTGGTTTTCTATATTCTAACGAAAAAATTTTGGAGTGGGTTTTGAAGTATCAATGCTTATTTAGATTGATAATTTAGTTGATAATTTATTTTTTTTAGTTTTCATCAATTTAAATTTGAGTCTCAATAATAATATCTTTATTTGTTAAAAATATTATGCACTGTATACTATTTTAGTTTAAAACTTATTAATATTGAGATCAGTACATAAGAGATGTCACTTGAGTTCAATAATATTTAAACAATAAGTTTATCTTATAAAGGTAATTAAATAAAGATAACAACAATCTAAAAATAGTTTCGAACTATATATACTGTGATTAATATATTTATAAAGACTTTTTTTTGGTTAAAAAATAAAAAATAAAGGTTTGCAGTATCAATACACGATTATCTAAATGACATTATTTTGGAAAATTGTTGGGAAGAAAATAAATTAAGAAAAAAAAAGATACAAGGAAAATTCCTAGAAAGAATCAAAGAAAAACGCGTTGACTAGGTTCGTCTTCGGCTTGTGCGACCCGGCGGATAGACCAAAGTCCCGATGGGCCCTTGTCGACAAAGCAAGGTTTTCCATTGCTATATTTGACACTGCAGTGACCCTTCCAAGACGTTGATTCGATAACTACTAATATGCCACCCATTTCATTTATATCCTTCTCATTAATTTTTAATAATAATTCATGTTTTAGAAATTTTAGAAGATGAAATTTAGAGGACAGGTCGGCACACATCAGCTATGGTGACCTTTGAGATGCATCTCATCATCATAGATCCCATTGTTTCGCTAATATTAAATTAGACAGAGATTGAAAATGTTCAGATCAACCGTATTAAATTTAAACTGAACTCTGTGAGTCAGAAAAATCGAACTCGTATGTGAATATTTTGCATAATGATAGTAACAGTAAGTAAACTTAAATAAACAATTATCTTGTAATTTTTGTCGTCAGCAAAGTTTTTAAATAAAGAAAATATTTTGCCAATATAAATTAAATGAGATAAAAAAAATCAGATTAAAATCGTATAACTTGTTGAATAATTAAATTTAAAAAAATTTAATAAAAAGAATAAGTTATTAAATGTTATAGATGAAATATGTGTACATTTATATTTTTGTAAACGTACCTGATAATAATTTTTAAATAAATGTGTATGGCTACGGTCAACTTTAATAAGTGATGTGTAACCATGACTACATTGCAAATTGCTTGAAACTTAATTTCTCATGTTTCGTTGGAAAATGACTGAATGTTCTTGTGGCTTTCGTTCCTTCAACGCGTTGTGATCACTTTCTCGTCTGGACGCAGGTGAAGAAGCTTTCAATAAATTAATCCTTCGCTTGAGTAATTAGTAATTCAATTAAATTTTTTCCCCCCATTTGATGGTCAACAAAAACATTGACCTCGATTATTGGTTGAAGTTGGGTCAGTTTCATATGCAGAAAACTCCACTCTGAGCATCTAATCTTCAACCAGGATCCACCCAGATACCCTCAAATTTTGTTAGCTTTCCAATCCACAACAAACCATCTCTCCATTAATTAGCACCCAGAAAGCAAAACTTTCTTATTTCAAGAGATCAAGAGCAAACAGTACTACTACTTCTATAGCCATAGATAGAGAACAAGAAGAGATGCAATTTCTTGGGCTCTTCGACATCTACAAAAAAAGCCTACAAGAACATTTTTCCATGGAAAAAGATCTGCAGCCAGATAACATTGACCTTTATCCTCCCTCTGTCTTTCTTCTACCTAGTGTAAACAAAAAATAAAAAATAAAAAATAAAAAAAAGGAAGAAAAGCAAGGTGGCTGGCAGCTAGAAGAGAAGAAAAAAAAAAGAAATGAAAAAATAAAGTCAATGATTGACATTTAGAAAGAAAAAAAATAAATAAAAAAAGAGAAAATATCTCTTGTAGTTGATAGCACAATGTCACCAACTAAATCTATAAATAGGCTGCGCGACACCCAGGAAGAGCATCCCTCAACAATTACAAAGTAATTACAATTGTCTATTCAAAATTCATAAAATTCCTCCCTTATATTTTTGCATTGTGGGCGTATATTTGTTAAACACTGTTAAGGAAAATATTCTAGATATAAAATTCAAAATATTTAATATATTCATTTTCAAGTATATTTTAGATTTATACTCTCTAGTTGAATTGAGATTAGCAAGAGTAAAAATTTAAAATATTAAAATATTAAAAATCTGTTTGAAATTAAGTCTCTTACAACTCTCAATAAAATCTAGTCAACCTATTTGAGAACAAGCCCCCCTACGATTCTCAGTAGAGTTAAACTAGTCCGAGTGAGATCAAACTCTAACTCTCAGTAGAGTAAAACTAATTCATATGAGATCAAGTTTATATGACCCTCATCAAAGTTTTAAGATCCACCTAAGATCAAACCTCGGCTCTCAATAAAATTTATTTCTTACAGTTCAAAAACAATCTGTGAAAATTCAACCTCCCCCAGTCAAGATCAAGCTTTCATGACTTTTGACGACACTACCCATAAGTATTAATCGGAAGATCACGCAGAGATCGACCCCACGTCAATTTTATTTCATTTTAAATTTTTATTTGTAATTTTTATTTGTATTTTTGAGTTTAACTGTTGCAGACTCGAAATTTATAGTCTTTACAAATTTTTTGGCCCTAAAAAAAGGGCTTACTTTCGCTTTAACTCCTACTTTTATTGGTGAAGTATCAATGATCATTACTTTCTTGCCCCCCTAGTTGGTTCAGTTGGATAGAAATTGTACCCTTAGAGGTCTTTATGCTTATCTCTATGTTATACGCGCTAGTCGCCATTTCTTCAAAAGTTCGAGATTTGATACCCTGCAAGGTGTATAGTAGCTCCCAGTGCATCCGTTGAATGCACATTTTCACTTCAAAAGTCTTCGTCTGATGATCTTTACAATTCAAACTAAAAGCACGTCATATGTTTATGTATTTAACGACAGGCTCTCCTTTTCTTTACTTAGTACTTGTGAGTTCCATCATGCTTACCGTTCGACGAGTGTTGAAAAATCTGTTGAGAAACTCGCATTGCAACTGTTTCCAACTGTCAATTGATTATAGTTGAATGTTATGAATTAGGTGCAGGCGGTGTCCTTGTGTAAACGAACAAATTGTTTCACCAAAAGGTCACCATAAGTTCCTGTGTTGTTGCAGGTTTCGACGAAGTGACCGATATACTGCTTAGGATCATTTCGTCCATCAACTTGTTGAAACTTGGGCGGTTAGTAGCCCAACGACATGTTGAGATTTTTAATTCGTTTTGTGTACGTTTTGATGTACATCTGTAAACTTTAAAATAGTGTATTTTGTTATAAGCGAATCGTATTAACTTTCATGTCCTGTAATTGTTAGACAGATAGTGAAGTGACAGAATTGGCAGGTGGCAACTGTGCAGAACTGCCTAATTGCTTTATCACAGTGAAAATGTCAACTGACGTTACTTCTGGAGTGAAACCAAGTAGATACGGCTGCTCTTCGCAGATCTCAGGATCAACTTGGATCGGCGTCTTTCCTTTGACATTAGCGATTTGTTGATCATTTTCTTCTAAAACTTTGAACAATTTGAAAATTCTGCTTCCCAATTCTGTGATCTTGTCTTCTGTGTTGGTTGCACTTGCCATCATGACTACGATAACGTCGGTGTTGGATTCTTGCTTTTTTTTTTTTTTTAGCGGAGCAAAAAATGAAAGGTGGAGATGCTCCACCGGACGTGTTAAAAATTTGTAAGAGCTGCAAAATTTAAGTCTGTAACAGTTAGAGTTGAAAATATAAATTCAAATTAAAAAAATTAAAATAAAATAAAATAAACATGGGTCAATTTTTGTGTGATCTTCCTATTAATGTTCATGTGATGTCGTCAAGGATCACGAAAACTTGATTTTGACTGAGCGAGGTTGAATTTCCACAGCTTATTCTTGAATTGTAGGAAATAAATTCTATTGAAAGCCGAAGTTTGATCTCAGGTAGAAGCTGAAACTCTGGTGATGACCGTACGAGTTTGATCTCAGATGAATTAATTTGACTCTACTGAGAGCCGAAACTTGATCTCGCTCTGACTGGTTTAACTTTGCTGAGAACTGTAGGGGGCTTGTTCTCATATAGACTGACTGGACTGTATTGAGAGTCGTAAGAGACTTAATTCCAAACAGATTTTTAATATTTAATATTTTAAATTTTTATTCTCGTAGATTACAATTTAAGACAACCGAAGAGTATAAACTCAAAATATATTTAGAAATAAGTATATTAAATATTTTAGATTTTATATCTAAAACATATTTTTTAATGGTGTTTAGGGAGTACCCACCAAAAATACAAAAACGTAAAAAAAAAAAAAAATTATAAATTTTAAAGAGACAATTGTAATTGCTTTGTAATTATTGAGGATGCTTTTGCTGAGTCGGCAGCCTATTTGTAAGTTCAACGAGTGATACTGTGCTACCAACTATAAGTCTATAAGAGATATTGTCTTGTTTTATTATTTTATTATTATTTTTCCTCTTAAATGCCGACCATTAACTTGTTTTTTTCTTTTTCTTTTTGTTCTTCTCTTCTAAATGCCAGCCACCTTGACTTTTTTTTTTTTTTTTTAATTTGTATTTAGCCCACATCAAGGTTTCCAATATCATCTTGAAGAAGATCATGCACGTAAAAATACAGCTAAACAACACCCGAGCCGGCAATCTCAAGTACGAGAAACTCACCGATGTTGTCAAATTCGAAAGGGCCTATTTCTGGCTCTTCAAAGCCTTTTAGTCCTTTTCTCCCTTCTATCTACTGCGGCTGTCATTTACACCATCGCCTCTATTTACACTGGCAAAGAAGTGACATTCAAGAAAGTCATGAGCGTTGTCCCCAAGGTTTGGAAGCGGCTCATGGTCACATTCTTGGCTATTTTTCTGGCTGATTTTGAGTACACTGCTGTGGCTGCTATAGTTATAGTTTTTGTTTCCTGGGCATTCCTTTTTGGAAACACAAAGGTTGCCACTTTAGCTTTAATAATTGTTTATATGAGCATAGTTTGGCAATTGGCTAGTGTTGTGTCAGTGTTAGAGGAGGCTTGTGGACTTAAGGCCATGACCAAGAGCAGGGCGCTCATAAAAGGCAAGATGTGGATTGCGGTGATCATATTTTTCATGCTGAATCTGTCATTCGCAGTAATCGAGATTTTGTTCCAAAATCTAGTGGTTTCCGGGAGTCCACTTGGCACGACGAGCAGGGTAGCATTTGGGTTGTTCGTTCTTGCTTGTCTGCAAGTTGAACTTGTTTCAGCTTGTCATCCAAACGGTCATCTATTTCGTTTGCAAATCGTACCACCATGAGAATATCGACAAGTCTGCCTTGTCGGATCACTTGGAAGTTTACCTGGGAGATTATGTTCCTCTCATGTCCAAGGATGTCCAGCCAGAGCATTGTGAGTTTTCACTGACGTAGAATCCTGTGGGCATATGGCAGCATTAATACATCACCCTTTTTTTTTTTTTTTTTGGTTTTAGCTTTCTTTGATTTTTGGTTTTTTCTTATTCAACAGCACTGTTGCTGAAGTAGTTGGTGTTGAATCAAAGTAATACATTGGTTGCCACTAGCCACAGATCGATTTTGCATATGTAATAAATTTTATAAGCTTTAATAATAGTCATAATAATCCAATTACTACGGCAGCACAAGACTTTTATGTCCGATTCTTGTTCTTGAGTAAGAAAAATCTTAATATTTATGTATTACTAATATTAAGACCCGTGCAATAAAAAAGAAATCACCCATTATAGATATTGTTGAGATTCCATATTTAAGTATATGAAATCAGCATTAAGAAACTTAATAATAATAGGGTAAGGTGGGTTAGCATTTGTTATACTGCAATTTATAAATACGAAAATTGTAACAAATTAAGAACCCCCAATAAGCGAAGCCTTATAATCCGATCTGACCATGAATGACATCCATTTTCCACTTGCGGTGACCATAAATGACATTCACTTTCGACTTGCGAAAGATTTAATACCAAACTAAGGGCTTGGTGTCGGAGCTTGTTATATAAAGTAGCCCGGCAATGCAATTAGAAGTATCCATTAAAGTTAATTGTTCAAAAATAGATTTGCTCGTCGATCAATTAAACGATGACTTAAGGAAGTAATTTGTCTAAATCATCAGATTTGGAGGAAGTGATTTTCCATTAGTGTAATGAAATTAGCACAAGTTTCTACTCACCTGGAGAGGAGGGGTGGGGTGGAGAATTAGGAAGGAAATAAAAAGATTACATATTTCATGTCACAGCAAGCCATGCAACACAAATTTTCGATACTCTTTTATTTTCATCATTTTTCTTTTTTAAGGAAAACAATTACAAAAGTCTAAATGAGTGTCACAATAACCAATATTCATGAATTTTATGTAAATAAGTTATTTTTGCTACTCAATCTCGTAACTCTTAAATCAAAATAGAGTAATATTTTTGATATAATAAGTTTCGCCCTTTCAATTATACAGGTCAAAAAAAAATAATAATAAAAATTAATGCAATCCACATTTAAAATTGAAGATGACGCTAGAATCAACAAGGAGCACCTCAATTTCAAAATAGAGATCCCAATACGTAATAAAATGCCCTTCCACGTGAAATGGGATTTCACTCGTCTTGGGCTATGACGTCATTGATTTTCCTTGCTACAGAGAGGCATTTTCTGCGATAATTTAATATATGCCACCGCTGCCCAACGTCCAACAAGGTCTCTTGAGTCATTTAAAAGGCAAACAGTTCAAGGAATACTGTTTCTCGGTATTATTTTAAAGTACGTAAAAGAATTAAAAGAATTATTTTTATTATATAATCTATTAAAATCTTTCATGTACCATAAAAAATATATAGGTTTTCACATCTTTTAGTAAATTATAGAATAATGGTATTAAAAATTTTTAAAAATTGAAAATATTATAGAACTCAAAAACCAACCTAAGATTTAGACTTCATCCACACCGCCACTTCTCTCTCTCTCTCTGTATCAGTGCGACCTATATGGCTGCCAATAAGATTATTAATATTATTATTATTTTAGGTAAGTTGCCAATAAGATTATTTTTTTATTTTTTTTATTTTTGGTTTATAGCCAATAAGATTATTTATACGCGAGCCACTCGAAATTCCGGTCAAAATGGACTTGTGCCAGCCCATTCAGAACTTTAGGATCCATAGTCCAACACCTAAGCAGTGTTATAATTTTATGGGTTTCGCCATGAAATCAATATTTGGGACTTTTCGTTTGGGCTTCTGAATATCTACTCGACTAATATCTCAGTCATAATTTTTTATGAGATAAGTAGTCTTTAAAATTTAAATTTTTATATTTTTATATTTTGAAATTTAAACTTTTTAAATTTTTTATTTAAAATTTATATATTTATTTTTTGTTCTATTCAAGTCCTTTTGTGTTGATTTGCCGTTGATTTTTCCATTAGATCAAACGGATATAGGATTAAAGTTAATATAAAAGTTAACAGTTTTACTACAAAAGGACTTGAATAGAACAAATAATAAAGGTATAGGTTTTAAGTATAAAATTTAAAAGATTTAGACTTCAAATAAAAAAACATATAAAGATTTACGCGTTAAAAGATGTTTATCCCTAATTTTTATTGTTAGTGGCAAATGAAGATCAGAAAAAGATGGGAGGAACTGTTTGAAAAAAAAAAGAAGAGGGAGATAGAAATGTGCGAGGAATAAAAATGTGTGGGATGAATGTTAAAAAATATATATTATCAATTTTTTTCATATTTAAGAGAGTGTAATGATAGAAAAAAAATAAAAAAAATATTTTATTTAGAAAAATGTGAAAGTAAGAGAAATTAAGGGAATATATATATATACACTACCAATTTTATCGCTAGACTGCCAACTTTCTAATTCTTCTTTCTTTTTTATTTAAGCGACTTTCCCCTTCCCAGAGGAACAAGTTTTTATGGGGCCTAGGGAAATGGGACCTTAGGCTCCACCTCTTTCTTTTTTCTTTGGAGTCTTTCCAACTACATGCTATACCTAAATTCTTTACAATTTATTTTCTTGTTAAGAAAATTTCTTTGTTCCAATTAAGGGGTCAGAGAATGAATCAATACTTATTTTTTAAAAATTTTATCCTAAAAATCTGAGATTTTAATTTTTGGAATGATGTAAAATTTATGAATATTTAAAAAATTTATTTTTATTATATAACTCATACTCTAATAATCTTTTTAATAGATAAAAAAAATAAAAATAATTATTGATCTTAGACTTCTCCACATAAAGTTAGTCAAATTTCTAGGCTTTGTTAGAATCTTCTTATGTTTTTTTTAATAATATTTCCCTTAATTTGTGTACCAATCAGATCCCAATAGGATCGAATCGACTCTGGTTTCTCGTTTTTTTTTAATAAAAAAAAGTCGATGAACCTTCCAAAAACCAACTACCGCACTGTTTTTGGGTGGCGACCAAAAAAATGGGGAAGGCACAACAAAAGCAAACGCGCGATCAATTGTTTGTTGGGCACCTGCTTTAGACCCCAACCAACAAGGGAGCCGAAGTCGGCACCTATATTAAAGCCATTTCCTTTTTTTTTTCTCTAAAAAAATAGATAAAATAATAATTTATTAAAAAAATATAATTAAATTAATAAAATATAAAATAATAAATTTAAATTTTAAAATTAAATATATATTATCTTAAAATTTAAAATATAAATATCACATAATATGTATTCAATAAAAAATTTTTTTGTCGCTTACTAATAAAATTCAATCAAATTAATAAAATGTGAGATAATAAATTAAAATTTAAAATTAAATAAGTATTACTTTAAAATTTTAAATGTAAATTTTATATAATATGTGTTAAAGTTTTTTCCTTAATAATAAAAATTTTTACACAAAATAGTAATATCATTATATTTTGTTAATAAATAATTAAAGTTTATTACTTATTTTGTAATTTTTTCATTAATCATTAAAATTTGTTTATATGAGCCCCTCACCAACCACTGATTCTTACCCAATAGTCTGCCACGTCAAATCAAATGGAGGGTTGGACTCTAGGGTTAGAGTGCAAACCTTTTCTGCTGTTTGTTATCCACTTGCCACTGCCAGGCTGCCACTTACGATTGAGATCGGACAACAACTTTTAGCATACACATTCTTAGCCTACGACGTTCTTATGTCAAAAATTTTTAGAGCGTGCTTTGCAGCATGAATGATCACCCAAGTTGATAATTTTGTTAGTAATTTAATATATTATTTTTTATATTAATTTAAATTTAAGTTCTTGCAAAATTTTTTTATTTACCAAAGATATTATGTACTACATGTAATTTGAGTTTAAGATTAATTAGTCATGAGATTAACACATAACAAAAATTTATTTAAATTTAACAATACTTAAACGGTGAGTTTACTCTTTAAAAATGATTAAATAGAAACAATAATCTAAAAATTAGTTTCGAACTAAAATTATTATAACTAATATATCTACTAAATACCTTTTTTTATCCAACTGCAAAAATAAAAAATAAAAAATAAAGGTTTGCAATATCAATAAAAGATTATCTAAAAGACATCATTTTGGAAAATTGTTGAGAAGATAATAAATTAAGAGAAAAAAAAAAAAAAAAAAAGAGATGCAAGGAAAATTCCTAGAAAGACTCCAAGAAACAAAACGCGTTGACTAGGTCTGTTTTCGACTTGTGCGACCCGGCGGATAGACTGAAGTCCCAGCCGCCCTTGTGGACAAAACAAGGTTCTCTGTTTTTTTTTGTTTTTTTTGTCAGATAAAAAGCCTAAACCGAGGGCTACAATTCTAAGTCAATAAACTACGGAATCATCGTACCCCAATAATATCCTGTTGGAGTAAGTTCAGGACGCTTCTTGGAGGTTCCGCTACAAAATGGAGACCCCATTCCAAACTTCCTGCTAAATTCACCATCTAATCTGCTGTTTGGTTCCCTTCACGCAGAACTTGAGTAACCTGAATATGCCAATCCCTCTCTTCGGCATAGCTTTGCCACTTAGTGACCCCTCCAAGACGTTGCTTCGATAAATACTAAAGGGCCATAATATGCTTCCCATTTCATTTATATCCTTCTCATTTATTTTTAATATTTCACGTTTATAAATTCTAGAAAATGAAAAGAAGGGCCAGCACATGTCAGTTATGGGGACCTTTGAAATGCACCTTATCATCATAGATCTCATTGTTTCACTAATATGCAAGCAATTACTAATTAGACAGAGAATGAAAATCTTCAAATCAACCGTATTAAATTCAAATTAAACTGGTCTGCAAATATTTTGCTCAAAAAAATATATATATATAGTAAGTAAACTTGAATAATCAATTGTCTTGTAATTTTCGTCATGACCACAACTTTGAAACAAGAAAAATATTCGGTGGATGTAGGTTAAATTAAATTAAAGTAAAATTAATGTGATATGAGTTATTGTATAGTTGAATTTTAAAAAATAAAAAATATAAATTAATTGTTAAATACTAAATAAATTATGTGTCAATCGATTTGTTCTTAATTTACACGTGTGTAACAATAATGTTTAAATCTTTAAATAAATTTGTATGTCTACGTCAATTTAAATAAGAGAGACGTGATCACGACTACATTGCAAATTGCTTGAATGCAAATTGCTTGAAACTTAATTTCCCTTGCTTCGTTGGAAAATGACTAAAATGTTCTTGTAGCTTTCGTCCGTTCAACGCATTGTGATCACTTTCTCGTCAGGACGCAGGTGAAGCTTCAATAAATTAATATCCTTCGCTTGAATAATAATAAGTATTAACCCAACCATTTTTATTCCCCCATTTGATGATCAAATCGAAAATCTAGACAAAAACATTGACTTCGATTATTGGTTCAAATTGGGGCAGTTTCATATGCAGAAAAGTCCACTCTGAGGCATCTAATCTTCAACCAGATCCACCCAATACCCTCTGATTTTATTAGCTTTCCATTCCACAACAAACCCCATCTTCTCCAGTGATTAGCACCCAGAAAGCAAAACTTTCTTACTTCAAGAAATCAAGAGCAAACAGTACTACTTCTTCTATAGCCATGGATAGAGAACAAGAAGAGATGCAATTTCTTGGGCTCTTTGGCATCTACAAAGAAACCTACAAGATCATCTTTACATGGAGAAAGATCTTCAGCCAGATAACTCTGACCCTGATCCTCCCTCTGTCTTTCATCTTCCTAGCCCACATCGAGGTCTCCAATCTCATCTTCTCCAAGATCATGCACAACGAGATACAGCTAGACAACACCCGAGCCGGAACCCCCAGGTACGAGAAACTCACCGACGTTGTCAACTCCGAATGGGCCTATTTCTGGCTCTTCAAGGCCGCCTACTTCACTTTCCTCCTTGTTTTCTCCCTTCTATCAACAGCCGCCGTTGTTTATACCATTGCCTCCATTTACACTGGCAAAGAAGTGACATACAAGAAAGTCATGAGCGTCGTCCCCAAGGTTTGGAAGCGGCTCATGGTCACATTCTTGGCTATTTTCCTGGCTATTTTTGCATACAATGCTGTGGCTGTTGTAGTCTTTGTTATCTGGGGATTCCTGTTTGGAAACACCAAGTTTGCTCCACTAGCTTTGATAATTATTCTATTGGCTTACTTTCTGGGACTTGTTTATATGAGCATAGTTTGGCAATTGGCTAGTGTCGTGTCCGTTTTAGAGGAGGCTTGTGGATTCAAGGCCATGACCAAGAGCAGGGCGCTTATTAAAGGCAAGATGTGGATTGCGGTGATCATATTTTTCAAGCTGAATTTGTCATTCGCAATAATTCAGATTTTGTTCGAAACTCTGGTAGTTTCCGGGCGTCTGCTTGGCACGGCGGGGAGGGTAGCATTTGGGGTCGTTTGTTTCTTGCTTCTCTTCAAGTTGTTTTTGTTTCAGCTTGTCATCCAGACGGTCATCTACTTCGTCTGCAAATCGTACCACCATGAGAATATCGACAAGTCCGCCCTGTCGGATCACCTGGAAGTTTACCTGGGAGATTATGTTCCTCTCAAGTCCAAGGATGTCCAGCTTGAGCATTATGAGGTTTGACCGATGTAGAGCCAGTGGGCATATGCAGCAATACATAAATTTTTTTTTTTTTTTTTTGGGTTTTAGTTTTCTTTGATTTTTGGTTTTTTTCCTATCCAATAGCACTGTTGCTGAAGTAATTGGTGTTGAATCAAAGTAATACACTGCTTGCCACTTGCAACAGATCGATCATGTTTATTATTATGTAATAAATTTTATAAGCTATAATAATAAGAATAATAATCCAATTACTACGGCAGCGCATGACTTGTACCTTCCATTCTTGTTCTTGAGTAAGAAAAATCTTAATATTTTTATGTTATATACGTGTATCGGTGTATGTAGTTTCTTGGGATGGCAGTCGGCATTCAGTAGTCTCCTTTTGCCCCCGGCAGCCTCCGCCCCTCGGCTTTATTATTCCATAAGGCCAACTACATCCACCGAGGGTTGTTACTCTAGAATATTATATTATTTTATTATTATTTTTTAAAAAAATAAATTATAAATTTAGATGGTTATTATTTTAAAATATAAAACATAAATATTATATGAGATTTGTTATAATTTTTTTAAATTTTTTTAATAAAATATAAAAAATAATTATTACATTACTATATAGATAAATATGTATATTAAACATTTCCGTATTTTAAATCGTTTGGCATTAAAGGTTTGATCTTGCGTGTACAACACTACCCGTGGGCTTGGACTTCTGACCAAGAATTATAAATTGTCAGCACTGCCGGCGGCCATAGCTGACCAACTCAATGTGAATGGCGAATGAAGAAAAAGCATTTGCACTTCTGCCTAAGGAATCAAGATGTTTAAAATGGTAATTTCAAGGCTAGAAGCCATAAAATTCCCCCACGCATGAAAGAGCCCAATATATCTAAGCTTATTTTTTAAAATTAATTAGCCGAACCTTCAGCAAACAATTTTTTTTGGTTTATTAAAAGACTCATTGAATTATAAATTATAAAATAAAAATAAAATTTTCTTATCATAAATCTCACATTCTCTCTTCTTCAATTAAAATTTAAAAATTTTAAAATAAAAATCTAAACTCTAATAATTAAGGAATTCTCGAGGAAGTCACTAAACAACTGTAGTATAGTTTTTTTTTCCTTAAAAAAATAAAAAAAATTTAAAAAGAAAACTACTTGAGCGGAGGAATTCTCCAAGATGGATCATACCCCAAGCCCACCAGTAGCTAATAAGATGCTGAAGGGCCCAAAGGCGTGATTTCCTGTTTTGTTATTTCTACTTCGTATGTGATTCTTCACATGCAGTTTTGGCACGTGTCCAGTAAAAGGTAATCAAACAAAAACAGCCCAGAAGCAGGCCCAAAACTCGTTTCCCAGACATAACGTAAAAGGCTACCAAGTTTGGCTGAACAGATGGAAACTATTTTTTGTTTTTTTTTTTTTTTTGAGCAATGAGAGCAGATGGAAACATATTCAAAACAAAAGAATTGTGATAAACGCTTTCTTTTTTTTTTTTTCTCCATAAGAAAAACTTATTTTCAGAGTTGATAAATAGATTGAATTAACATTCAAAAAGTCTTTTATAACTAAAATGTAGATGGCCAAAAACACTCATCATAACTAACCACAATACATGAATAAGATGGTCCTGCAGGCCATAATCAACATCAAGAATAACTTCATTATGCGATCAATAAGAGCAAAAAATTAAAAGAAAACTGATAACGTCTCAAGAAAATAAGGAAGTCTCAAACATTAGTGATGTAGATATAGAAGAATAAGCAGTATTCTTGATTTGATTAATCCTAAAGGGATTGAGACCAAAATTAAAGAAAAAGAACAGAAATTTAAGTGCAAACCACTGACAATCACAATCCATAACACTAATGTGGGTAAGGGAAGCATAAGCAGTAGTGGGGCTAAAGAAAAAAATTAAAGATTTAAGATTTTTTGAAAAGGCCAGAAGATTAGATTCAAGAAAAATAAAGAATTAAAAAGACTAATTAAATTAACAATCTATGGACTGAACCACCTGTTTTGGTTGTTGTTGTTGCAAGCGGCCAATCTTCCATTTTAATTTTGACTCAAATCAAATGTAGCCGTCGTAAATCTTACCAATCTGGGTTGCGGAAGGAGAACCTAATTTACCATAATACCCTCCCTCATCCCTTACCTGACTACTAGCTAGTACTCCCTTGCCTCTCACTCATCGACTTTACAATCGTTACACATCTGCTTCTTCCACGCCTGCTAGGAGTAATTTGCTTTGAATTGATGGTTATGGAACTACCGAAAGAAGGGAGAGAGAAGGAGAGAGGTAGTTGTAAATGTATCGCGCTTTCACAGTGCCTGAATTTGTTCAATGGAAGTACGACGAACTATTTATACTACAATTTGATAAAAAAACAATCTTCATGATAAGTAAGTGTTATAAAGCTAATTAAGATCCTAATAAGACTCATATATCTTTAATTTCACAGATTTAATTTAATAAAAATTTAAATTTGTAATTTCTTACACGTGAGCGAAACTCCTTATCACTTTCACCGTAAGTAGCGTGGTATATATATATATATATTCAATCTTTAGCAATTAATTCTGGGTCTAAAAAAATCTTCAAACAATTAATTAGTCAACATAGATTAGATTGCTGTGCCAATTTTGACTCCTTTGGTAAGTGCATTAAATAGTGGATGAATGAGAATATCCTTTACACTTTAGAAACAGACAAATATATTATATTAAGATAAATCTATTAAAAAATTTACAGGTAAGCAGTACAATATAAGGATAATACTGGATTCTCATAGATTTTGTATTTAATTACGATACAAATATGAAGCATCATACCAGATTTACACATGGAGAAAGGAATCAACGTATTAAAACGGAATCAATTCATCAAAAGGCTTTAACCTAAGTTTGTTCTTGTCTGACTCAAGGTAATATTTCCCTTGCTACATTGATGTGTAGCCGTAGCCCATGATTAGAGGCCGCCTAAGTATCGTAAATGAACAAGGAAAGAATGGGCTCTTGATTAGTGGAGCAACCCACGAGTGGTCATGATAATCCGACCAGTCAAACTTGATGCTGCGCCACTCAGGCCCATGATTGTCCTCCTAAGTCCCAGCGAGCCCAAAGAAAAGATGGTTGCCAAGAAAAAAATAAATAAATAAATAAAAGAAATGGGGGCTTCACGTGTTTAACGAACCTCCAAGTGCAGTCAAACAACTCTTGTGGCAGGATAATGTAGGGGTTTGTTGTCCCCGAAATGTTTGTACCTAGCTCTTTGTTAGACTCATAAGTGTTTGTACCTAGCTCTTTGTTAGACTCATAAGTCTCCACATTGACCAAAAATAAAAAACAAAAAATAAAGACAAATATAAAGATTTTGCCTATCATCTTTAATCTTTTTGAGAATTTCTTCCACAATATTTTCATATTTTAAATTTTACCCTCAACATTTATACTATTAATCATTTTTGCCCTTACTGTCAATTTGCCGTTAAATTTAATATTTAGCAGTCCAATTATCGTCACGTCATCTAATTTAAATGACATATTAGCATAAAGTGATAACCTGACATCTAATAATTTTTTTTAATTTTTTTTAAAATATTGTGACTTTCAAAATATTAAAAGAAATTGTTATTTATGATTTTATAAAGTTAAAAGTAAAAATAAAAATAAAGAGTCTGTTATCTGTATACACTAGAATAAACAAATGCCTGAATGTAGCCAACCAGAAAAGGGCAAGATATGACAAGTTATCACTTTATACTAATATGTCATTTAAATTAGACGACGTGACGATTATTGAACTGCTAAATATTAAATTTAACGATCAACTAACAGATAAAGGCAAAAATGATTGATGACAGAAACGTAGATGATAGAATTTAAAATATAAAAATATTATGGGTGAAATTTTTAAAAAGATTAAAAATGGTAGGCGAAATCTATATATTTGTCAAAAAAAAAAAAAAAATAGTTACATTTGATGGATTTACCCACATTTCGGCAAGTTCTTTTTGTCTCAACAGAAACACCGCCCAAATTGTATAAATCACTGTGCTAAATTCTCAAACACCGGCCTAAGAGCCCAAAAGAAGTTCTAGCTGTTCGTGACATTTCGTCCAATGCTTCTGCTGAAAATAGTGCATTTGGACGCGTCCTTGCAGACTGACTGTTTGGTTCAGTTGGTCAACCGACTTTGTGCCACCCAGGGGTAACGGAATTTCGAGCCTCCGCTCTCAGGCTGTAGGGCCTCATAAAGAACAACAAAAGAAAAAAAAAACGTGTTCTTGTTATATGCAAGGTCATACATGCGTCCCCAAGTGCAAAATTTAAAGGGGTACATCGTATGTATCGAAATACTTGGCCATGGAGTTTCAATCCTCTTAATTTGCAACGGATAAGCGAGAAGCAGAATTTTCGGGGTTGAAAATATACACAAGTATATACAAGTTGTCCACCATCATCCATACATGCTGAACAGAAAATATTTATGACCATACAAAAAAATTATTTAAATAATAATTATATTATAATAATTAATATATTTCATATAATTACAACAACAAAATATAAAATAAAAAATATAATTATTTTTATCAATTCATATTTTTTATTAAAATTATATAAAATATACTAATTATTATAATTTAAATATTATAACAATTTTTTGTATGACATATAATAAGACTGGATACTAAATATATAGAGATCTTTAGCTTATAAAACTAAAAACGATATGCCAATTCTAAGAAGGGATAAACAAACAAAGGTTGTAGATGTTCTACTTAGGATTAGGCGTGCAATTAGATTTAACCCTTGGAAACACCATTACTTAGAAATACCGAAGCTTGAAGCAAACAAAAGTTTCACGTTAACTTGACCCACCCCACCACTCAAACTCTAAAACTAACACTCGGTAAATCAAACTTACATAAATGGATACGCTAAAGAGATTAAAAATGATGCATTTTATCAAAACTAAGGCTCATTACAACTGTGACAGCAGTGAACTTAGAGAGACAACACTACAAGTACACCTTACACACTGCCTATAGAAAAACCAAGTAACAACAAAAGTACAGCAGCACCACTTGACAAATAATGGAGGAGTCCCAAGAGCAAGAATTGATATCATGATAGCCATCCCAATCTAGCCTTTCAATTTGGAGGCTGATTCAGCAAGAGCTTGATATCATTCGCGATGTTTTGAGCATCCCGCGAAACGCCTGCCAATCCCATCCCCGAAAATCCTGCACAATAAATCCCGCAATTTCCTTTCCAGAGAGCTGGAAATCTCGTCAATGGCATTCCATTCTCGTTAAAAAGATCATCTCCGCCCTGGTTAAATGTACAATAAGTTGCATCTTAAAGCAAACTTCAAACAAAGATGCAAATGCGAACCTTTTTTTTCAAAAAAAAAAAAAACCAAGTAAAATTAACCCGGATAGACACCTGGAGCCAGTTTCGGACAGTACTTCTGTAGCCAGTCGCAAATATGATAGCATCAAATTCTTTGCTCTTGCCATCTTCAAAGATAATCTCTTTACCCTTTATTCTTTCTAATGAAGGTAGAACCTACATCACACCAAAATTAGGTATAGGAATATTGACAATTAGATATACGAAAAACATTTTTCTTTGAAAGAAGAATAAGAAAATATGACTAGTATTATGGTTAAACGCAATGCAAAATAATAATTTAATATTAATGTAATAATTTTATTTGTTTCTTAAAGAAAAAAATTCCTCCAAGATTTTTAATCCAAAAAAAAAAAGATTTTTATTATGTAGAAGTCATATCTACTTGGTATGGTAAGAAGAACTAGCATACATAACATAATTGGGACTCCATACGGACTCTAGTTTTCCTGAAGAAGAGCAAAATCTCTCTTTTCATGCAGTTTAAATCCTGTAATTAATGTGGTCAATTACACACATTAATGAGCTCGAGTTTTTTTTCCATTTGTCAACCAATAATAAGAACTATCCATATGTGGGCGTCTCACTGTCTGTTTTCATTTTTTTTTTTTTTGAAAGACTGACTCTCTCTGTTCACTTAGCTTTCTGTTTTTATGAATCTTTTCTTTTTGAAATTCACTACTTGTCTCTCTATAGCGCGGCATCCTTAGCAAGAAGTAAGATTTGTGACCAAATAATTGATAAAAGACGCTGACACGAATATAACTAATGAAGGGCGGAAAAAACGAAGTCATTACGCTGAGGAATCACAGCTTAACGGGCCAGACCCAACGGCCTATGCAAAAAAAATGAGAGTTAAAATTGAAAAATACACCAATTTTGTGAGATAATTAAATCGACAAATCCACCAATAAAAATAAATAAATTAAAAATGATATGTATGTATACCTTGATTTGTTTGTTCAATATTTTGCCGATAGTGCCTACATCGATGATAGGCGATCGACCTTTGGTCACTTTAACGTGAAACACCCCTTCATTTGGCCTCTTCAGGCCATATTTGGAAAGATCTCCATAAACTAGCTTGCAGTACCATAAAATTATCTGGTCGACAAATTTGATGGGGACAATTTTCAGAAGCCTCATTGCAACATGGATAATTTCTTTGGAGACCACATGAACCTGAAAATTAGACATAGAAGAAACCGGCTTACTTAGTTTTTATATATGTAATAAGATCTCTATGTTCTGTTTATTGCTCACGTAATAATTAAAATAAATGAAATAACTTTATAAGATAGGTCTTCAAAATTGTGTCTAACCAACAAAAATAATGCATATATTACTTTACAAACTGTTTACAAATAAATCACGCACTGCATGCATGATTGTTGCTGTGGTGCAGGCACGTATGTTTGCATGCTCCTGTTCATGGTTGCAAAAGATGTTGTGAAATGTACTAATTATGCGGAGGAAAAAGGAGGAATAATTGAGTTAAGGTATGTTTGGTAGTATGGTTGAACTTACGTTGAAGTACAGAAATTGTGTTTAAGACTTAAAAGTAATTTTTAAGATGTTTAGTTATTAATTTTTAAACTACGTTTTGCAACCGCTGATGTCATTTAAATCATGGTTTTGAAAAAGCACAAAAAAAATGCTTTTCTACAACTCAATGACCCCACTACACTTTTTCTTTATTAAGTAGATAAAAATAATTCTCATATTCACAAGATTTTCTAAGATTGCCACTATATAAGAGAGGAAAATCCATCATTGCTGTAATTTTTTATTTAGTGTAAAACTTTAAGAATAGCAGATATCTTCATATTTTCAAAATATGTTTTACATAACTATAATTTCCATCTTAAAAGTAGCATATATCTCCATAATTTTTTTTGATAAAAATCTCTCCTTCAATTTTGTGATTTGGGAAAATCTCAAATCCAATCGAGACTATCCCTAAGACACTACGGTACGCCTGATTTGGGTTGCGAAAATTGATGTTTTCACCATATTATGCAAACTAGATTTTTCTCCTTTATATTTTTATTTTTTTGACATTGTTTTTTTTTAAATTGATAATATTCTTCTTTATGGTACATTCAATATTTTTATGTCTCACAAACTTACGATGAAAAATTTTTTCTTCAATTCACTAGCAAAGAAAATAAAAATATAGATTTAGAGTAAAAATTCAAATTAAAATACAAAAATCAACATGCTCTCAATTATTAAATTAAATATTATCAATATGTGAATTTTTTAAAATTGAAATGAAATAATCATGTCCTTAATAGTCATTTTATATACTAACAATTGTTTTAATAGTGATTTTACCAAACAAATAAAATTAAATTTGATTTTTTTCGAAGTAATTTTACCACTTTTAATAAGCATTATACAACTCAACACTTTTATTTATAGTACTTTTATTCACTAACATTTTTTCTAACAGATTGTCAAACACTTCTTTAGTAAAATACAGTAGTATCAACTGGAGATTGCGGTTTGAATCCAATCTATTCCTTACCGTCCATCCCACATGTCCTCTACAAATAAAAAAAGGAAATTATCGAGGGAGGCGGAGAGAGAGAGAGATTACCGGACCGCGGATGACAATGGAAGGAGAAGCACCCCAATTATGCAAATCGTAAGCGATCTCCATGCCAGAATTGCCGGCACCCACCACCAAGACATCTTTGTCTTTGAAGTCTCTCCCACTACCGTAGCTGTTGGAATGCATGCAAGTTCCTTCAAAGCTGTCCAGCCCAGGCAAGTTTGGAATAACGCCTTCACTGTTTTCACCTGTGGCCACAACGAGAAATTTGGAAACATAAGCCTCGGATACATCCAAAGCCTTGTTCCTTACCGTAAAGCACCATGTCCCAGTAACATCATCGTAGGAAGCTGATTCCACATTACGATGGTACCGAGGCGCCACGCCAAACTCAGACACATAGCTGTCCAAGTAGCTAACGAAGTCGTCTTTGGGGACAAATGTGGGCGTCCCTTTTGGGTACGACATATGTGGCAACTCGCAGAATTCCTTTGCGAGGTGTAATTTGAGTCGATCGTAGGCTCTTTTCTTCCAAAGAGAAGCATAGCAATCTTCTCTTTCGAGGACGAGGTTTGAGATACCAAGACAGTTCAGGCATGCAGAGACTGCTATGCCTGCTGGGCCGGCTCCTACGATCACGACGTCTGCTTCGGCCATGGAAGCACTGAAAGGAGACATGTAAGGATGTATTGAGGGAGGGAGGATGGGTAGGAAAAGAGAGATAGAGAGAGGGTGGTTAAATGTATGACACTCTCACAATGGCTTACTATTTATGGGAGTGATTGCTATCCCAGTCTCGCTGTATATAGGCATAAATCTGGTTGATTTTCTATATGAATATTGAATCTTTAACAATTAATTACTCAATCAACATAGATTGCTATACCAATTTTGAATCCTTTGGTGCATTGAATACTGGATGAGTACTGACTACTGAGAGTATCTTTATATAGGCATAAAAGTGGTTAATTTTCTATATATTGAAAATTAACAATTAATAAGTCAGTCAACTTATATTGCTATACCAATTTTGGATCCTTTGGTGAAGACTGGATGAATACTGACAGTATCCTTTTTTTTTGAGAAATTAACTAACTTGACCAATTCGATTAATCTAATTTAAATTAATTTGAACTCGTTAAAACTGTCGAAATTAAGATTGGTTGTGGTTTCAAAATTTTGTGACTCGTTAAGGGCGGATTAGATGCGGATTGGAGGTTCAATCTGCCTATATATATATATATATATATATATATATAACTGATATTGTGAATTAAATTTATTGATATCAATCGCATTAAAATCAAACAATCACATTTCATATAATTTTACATATCAATAAAATTAGAAGTAAAAAATTATTTTATTACTCTTGTATTATTATCATATTCTATAATTATTATCACATAATTTTATTTTAAAAAATAAGAAAAAATCAGAATATATCTATCTTTCTATTTTTTGACAGCATAAGTGAGATATTAGACACTATAAAAGAGAGAGAGAGACACTACCTTATTTGCCGAGTAGAAACACAAATAAAAAACTTTTCTCTTTGGTAATTTGCATTTTTACCAATTAAAATTGATCTAATATAGTATTTTAGTGAATTTTGATCAATTCTCATGAATATTTAAAATTACGAATAGATATGATATATACATTATAATAATAAAGTTGGTAGTAATAAGTAAAAATATTGATGATTAATGATATAGATAAATTGAAAAAAATTATAATTTTTTTATTATGTCAATCCGCTCAAACCGATCAATCCAACTCGCCGTTGACAGATTGAATTGGATGGATTGGGTTGTATGGCAGATTGGGTGTGGATGAAAAATTATTCAACCCACCGACTGCGGATTGGATACGGATATACCCTCAAGTTGATCCAATCCGACCTGCGAACACCCATAAGCAACACAATGTATATCCTAATGAGAAAAGGTGGATAGAAAGAGAAATTTTGTTAGAAGAACATAAAAATTCAAAATAAAGAATCACGTTAAATATAAAATTGAGTATCATTAAAGCACCATAAGTTTTTATGCTTGAAATTGTGTCTGCATATAATAACGTTTAAATTTTTTACAACTACTATGATACTTTTTTTATAATAAAAAATAATCAAATATACTTCTTTTTTTGTTACAAAAAGTATCACGATTGTTGCAAAAAATCTAAGTGTCATTACATTCTGGTACAATTTTTGGTAAAAAAATTCATGTGCTTTACTTTTTTTCAATCTACAAGCATCACAATGATTTTACCAATAATCTCAATGCTTAGAATCGAAAGTTAAAAACCCTCGGTGATATTTCGCCTTTCATCGGGATTATTTGTGGCAATTTTCTGCCTGACTTCTCCTGCGGTTGAAGATTACTCTTCCACCGATATTTTGCTGCGTCTCGACATGTGCTTTTTGTTTTTTTGGTAAGTTCTCACATTACAATTTCTCCAATTAATTTAACTTAAAATGGACTTGACCTTATTGGGAAGTTCATCACAAATTGTTAATTTTGATGTGAAATGCACCTTTCAAGGGAACTCATAGAATAAAAAATTATTATTTTTTAAAAAATTAGTATATGTTTTGATAATAAAGTTAAAAATTGAAAAAAATATATGTTTTTTTTTTTAACTTGTAATCCAACTCATCCCTGCCTTTACTCCGCATTTTCTCTCTCCACATAACTTCCTCTATCCTAATACAAGGATAATAGTAATAAACCTTCTCATAGATTTTGTCTTTAGTTACTCTTAACAAATATGGAGTTTCATATTACATTCACATGTGGAGGCATGAACCAAAGTATTGAAAGAGAAAAATGTGCAAATTGCAAAACTGATTTTGTAATTATTATATTTCTCTTCTTTAGTTGCTTTTCTTCTCCTTTTTTATAGTTGCTATACATACATTAACTGATGAACAAACCAGCTCTCTTTCATGGTGACAGCAGGAGAAGAACTCATTTTAGCCGACGTTTCATCTCTGACATTTGGACTCCGTGCATATAATGCTTCATGTGGGGTTGTCTAGCTGGTTTCCTATTTTCTGCTCAAAGCGTCAGCAACCACATATATCAACCAAAGGAATTTGAAGCTCGAAAAAAAAAAAAGAAGATGGGAATAAAGGGGAACATAGAGAGGGACAGAAACAGACTTACTGTTACAACAGTTTCAAGTTTAAAAAAAAGCTTTAACATTAATTAGTTTGTTCTTATCTGGCTGTTCTCATTAATTAACCAAAACGGAAATGACAGAGACTATTTTGGTTAAAGATGATATGGAGGAGCTAGACAAGAACAAACTTTGGTGCAAGCGATACGGAAGAGCTAGACAAGAACAAACTTTGGTGCAAGCTTTTTTGATGAATTTGAATCTTTTGTAACTGCAAGTCACTACTACTGATTCCAGCTAGACCAAAGGAAAAAGTTACAGAAAAAAACACTGCCTAAAACGCTGCTTGCAAAACGCTACGTGAATGTAACTGATTAAATTTGATGTGTAATTAGTTGGATTTCATATATAAAAAGATAACAATAATTTTTTTTTCTTCATTTTATTTACACTTGAAATCAAGACAATTGTAAATAAAATATATACAATTTTATTTGGGTAACATTTCAAGCAATTTTTTATCCGAAAATATAACAGCAACTCATCACCAAACTTTTGTCTATATAGGCAGGTGTCAATTGCATGGTAGTTGGGCGTCTTCTGCATGGAACAATACTGCCAAAATAAGCATCAAATGAATTGGGATTGCCGGACTGCATACAACTAATACGGAATGGTCATCGAGTCAACACCAGCAGTTTGACTACCTGTTCTCTCGCACGTGCCACGTATTTCAGTCTTTGATTGTGTATCGATTATTTATTTATATTTAAATGGGAATTCGGAATTGGTAGAGTGCAAGATATTACCAATATGAAAGCACTGTCGAGTCGACGGGAGTTTGACTGCTTGTTCAAGCTGTTGATGATTGAAGACTCTGGTGCTGTCAACAGTACTCTACTTTTGAGTTTCACTTCCAATAATTTTGAGGATCTCCCTGCAACCATCGGTGAGTTTATCATTCGGTTCTCTTGCTGTTAATATTTGATCAACTATTTCGATCAAAAATTGCCAGCTTTACGTGCATATCAGCAGCTTTTTATAATTGTTCTGTTAGCTATCTTTTGTGTTGAAGATTGATGTGAAGTGGTAGTTGAATGTATATGGACGTGCTGAACTGCTTTCCATCTGGTTTTAATCCTCTCTTGATTGGATTTTTTTGATTAAATCAAAAGTTGGCTTGCAGCTGCATTTAAGTTTGCATATCTAAAAGGGGACAATGTTTACCTTGATAGAGCTTTCAAAGTATCCCATTGTCTTTGAGATAGGTTTCCATACGGGAGCCTTATAAAATTTTCTTGATGTTTTAGGTGTGGACTTTAAAGTAAAGCATGTCTCTGTTGGTGGGAGAAAGTTGAAAATTTGCATTTGGGACACAGGTTAGACATTGTTTGTTACTCATATTTGTCATAGAGTATTGTTGAATCAGGTTTTCATTTTAGTTTTTCTCTCTGGTTTCTTCTGATCATTTTATGATTCTCTTTGATATATTGGTCGGCAAGAGTTGTCTTTTCCACAATCTTTTCGCAATTAGAATAAGCTTCACATGCTATGAATTGATGTCTGTAATTAAATACAACGTGTTACTGTGACAGATTAAAATGTTGCACAAAATAAGACCACCAAGATGCTAATAATAGTGCTGGGTGATTCAATATCAGTTTATTGGAGATTCTTTTGTATATGTAAAGAAATGAGAATTCCTGTATTTTGGTTCTATTGAATTGTGTTCTTGTTCTGAAAATCCATATATTCATTATTTTTCCCCCCAATGAACAGGTATCTGGCTCTGCTTCGGTTTTGTTGTGTGGTTAGCTGTAGCTATTGGCTATTTCACTCTGCAATGGTTAGAAGTGGTGATTCTGCTATCTTTATCATGCAGCTGGACAGGAGAGGTATAGAACACTGACTAGTTCTTTTTACAGAGGAGCACAAGGGATCATAATGGGTACATGGTTTCATATGCTCTACCTCACCTTCAAGTTCTCATGTCCTGATTGTTAAATGATTGTGCTTTTGCAACTATTGAATAAACAAGACAAAAATATATGTTGATCAACCCTTTGGTCAAAATTGCAAGAACTAGCCACAATAATGGCATAATTAGAATTGCTTTCACGCTATATGTCTGTAAGCCTGTCTCCTCTCCTCGTCTGTAAGATATTCAATTTTAATTGGTTAGCATAGCAGGGGTTCTCTTGCATGGTTTTGTGATTATTTTGTTATAGATGGGAAAGAACTCATAATTTTGTTGCAATTTGCTGGTTGGCTGTACCAAATTCTATTTCTCTAACATATGATTGTTGGTTTTGGGTATTAATACAGTGTATGATGTAACACGACGAGAAACATTTACAAACTTGTTTGATGTATGCGCTAAAGAAATTGATCTGTATTCAACAGACGAGGATTGCATCAAGTTGCTTGTTGCCAACAAAGTCGAAAAGGTAATAACTTGGGGGAAAAAATCTGTTTCTTTTTGTTTATGCCTGATGTGTGTCACTTTTTGTCATGAGATGAGGACTGATATATCCTTCTAGTCTTTTCCAAACAAACGTCTGAAGTCTTCTTCTGCTGTTTGTTGGATGCAACAACAAAAGTGATAGACATTTTAGCGGTTCTTGATATCCACGTTGAATTTTTATCTTTTTGCAGGAAAATGATGGGCTTGTCAGCAAACGAGAGGGGCTTGACCGTACCAGGGAATGCGGATGCCTTTTTTTGAGTGTAGTGCAAAAACTGGATTCAATGTTGAAGAATGTTTTGAGCAACTTGTTTCTAAAGTAAGTGAATCGCAAGATTCTGCAATCCACGAGCAAACCCATCTCTGCAAACCTATATCATTTCCACGCATTAGCATTGCTGAAAGTTCAAGTATATGGGATTTGCAGATGTTGAAAACTCCGACTTTGTTGCCAATTACTAGTTTTAACTAATTTATTTTTGTCCCAGTTCCTGAAAATGTTTGCTTCACCATGTAAATCTGTGTTTGACTGTTTGTAAAGTTGCTTGGCGAGAAATAAGTTGAACACGCCTAACAGGCTGACTATGTTGCTGCCTCATTGCATTCTTTCCTTGTTTTATGTTTTTAGTAAAGAAGGAAAGAAAAAACATGTTTTCGAAGTCATTTCCGCTTGTAAAAATCGACCCTCAAACCAATTTTTTCCATTTATCTTGTAGAAATTTTGTAAAATTTTCAAGGATTCTCTCTCTCTCTCTCTCTATATTCTTTGGCTCTGTTTCTAGTGCTCGCTTTTCCTATGCCTTGCTTATACCGGCCAAAGCTCTACGAGGGGCCTACAGTTATCCTTGCTATCCAAATTTGTCGATATGATTTTTTTCTTTTAACACCCTAAACAATTAATAATTAATTTATTAAATATTAATGAAAAAAAAAGTAAGTATGAAGATTTACTGCACTGTAAAAGAGCAAAACTCTCCAAATTTCAGTGACAGAAGCATGGCCTAGGCCTTTAAGGCCACTAGTCCCATGGACAATCCTAAGGGGTTATCTGCGGACAAGATTTTATTTACGGGGAAAGTGAAATCTAAATAAACTCTGAAAAAAAAAAAAGGTAAATAGTATAAGTCTGAAGATATATATATATATTCTCTGCAATGATTTTAATACTATTTAATATAAAATAACAAATATTTATAGGTCATATAATAAGTTATCTAAATAATATTTAAACTGTAATAATCAGTGTATTTTATATAATTATAATAAAAAATAAAAATTATTATTATTATTTTTAATTTTAAGTTTTTTTATTATAATTATAAAAAATATATAAATTATCGTAATGTACGTTCTAATTTCACTATGCAGAGAAACTCAACACAAAATTATGTAAGGAATTCTTTGATTTTTTTTTTTTCTAAGGAATTCCTTTATTTATCACCTCCACCGCTGAGGAGTGGGGTTCGGTTACTCCAAAGCACAGGTCCAAAGACCTGGACTGGGCCCCGCTTAGTAAAGTCTACGGTTGCATGATCGCAGTGCAGCAGACGAAGGACTGGATCTCCTTTTTGTTTGGATATTTTGGTGATTGAGAGTTTAATTTTTATTTTAAAGACTTTAAACTTTAATTTAGAAGAAAAACAGTAAACTTCATAAAAATGAAAAGAATCAACTCACCTCTAACAAGCAAGTTAATGAAAAAAAGAAAAAAAAAGAAATGGATTAGCCTGTCGTATGTGAGGTTTTGCTAATCAACAATAAATCCCAGTGAAGACCAAAAAAACAAAAACAATAAATCCTAATGCTTTAACCGTGTAGATTTTTTTTTATGAGAGCTAATTAAAAAAACGTAATAATATGAGAGCGATTAAATTTTTTTCTCAGATTCGACAATATATACTTATATATAAATTTAGATATAGATAATATGATTCCTTTCATAATTTTTCTTAAAAATGATCTTTGTTCCTTTTATTAAAGAAACACTTCACATGTGCTGGATAAAAGCCAATAGCATAAACATTAAATTTTTCGTTTTTATATATTCTAAATTTAGATCAAGTGATTTATAAAAAAAAAGACTAGACTTAAACTAATTAATTTAAAAAAAAAAATACTGCTATTTAAATTACAAGTTCTACGCAGCATAATCAACAAAATAATATATTAAATTACAAGGGTCGTCTCGTCCGACTTCGATTTTAATGGTAATCAATTAATATAAAAAAAATTAAAGTAAATCCAGGAAAAAGGAAATAATCAAGAAAATAGAAAAATGGAAAAATGCGGCAGGCCGAAACCCATTAAAAAGAAGTTTAGCCGAATACCGAACTTCCCAAATCAGAATCTGCCGCCGTCACGACCGTCCCCACTAGCGGCAGCGCCGCTCCTCGTTCTCTCTCCGTTAAACTTTCTCATAAATAATTCTCGCTCAATTAATTAATTGATCAATCTGACGGACACAACGCCTCTTCAGCCCCTCACATCCGCTTCCCCTGGCGGGGAAACCGATGCTGAGGCACCACCACCGACGCCGCCGCCGCCGCCGCCGCACAACGACAACCACCACAACTACGACCACCATCCATCGGAACAGCCACCGCGACTTCGTCAGTCACAGTCAGAATTTCGGTCGCAACTGCAGGACGTAATGATATCGAATCTGGATCCCGATTCTCTCTTCAGCGGCGGTGGCATCAGGTTTCGATAAAAGTTCCTTTCTTTCACTATTTTTTTTCTTAGTTCCTTTCTTTCACTATTTTTTTTTTCTTTCTTGTTTTTTTTTTTGGGCGATAAAGTGGATAATTTGTGGTCACTAAGTGGAGGTTTAATCAAATGGATTTTTACCATAAATACTTTAAAGAAATAATTTGAAGTTTACATTTGGTTTCTGCTAGTTTGCTCTTGATTTACTGGTCTTCGCTGATTGTTTGATTATCTTGACAAAGTATAATTTTTGTTTGGTTCAATTAGGATCTTCATTTATTGTTTGGGAGCCTATGTGCGCGATTTGGGGTTTAGGAATTTTAGAATTTGCAAATTTCAGGAGTTTTGGACCTTGTAGCTTGAGGGATCTGGGTTTGGTCTACTTTGCTGTAAATAAACGAACCCTGATAGCCAAGATACTGCAAATTGTTTTAAGGGAAAATGGGTGTGGAGTTGGATCGGGCTCATGTTTTTTTCTTTATCGGTTACCGTTGTGACTTTTATGGCTTCCCTATTAATGTGGAATGCAGAAGTATATGTTTTACGTGTTTCATAAACGTCAACGAAAGATCTCAAAATGGGCCTTTTTCTGTCACTGGAAAAGATTCTAAAAAAGTCTATCACTAATCTGGAGACTGGTGAGAGTTACGGATTTGCTGTCTTCTTGATTAGCTTTCTCACTGGAAGCCGGACTGCGAAATTCAGTTATGGATATTCAAGTTTTAAGGGTAAAAGGGCTTCGATGGAGGACTTCTACGAGACAAGCATATCTGAAGTTGAAGGCCAGATGGTTGCCTTCTTTGGGGTTTTTGATGGTATGGCCTTGACATTCATCTCTTAAGTTGTATGGTTTTGCCTTTGCTGTGCTTATTATGAATCCATTAATTCAATATCTCATTTCATTGCTTCTCAATTCTCAAGTACGATACCAATCAAAATTTCACAAGGTAAAAAAAGACAATCTTTGAGGTGCTAAGGAGTGCCTTTTTTTCTTTCAAATTTATGCTTACCATTGTCAGGTCATGGAGGATCTATGTCCCTGAGAACAATTAGTTTACTTTTATACTTGAGTCGTAACCAATGTTTGTTACATGTAGGTCATGGAGGTGCCAGAACAGCGGAATATCTTAAAAACAATCTTTTCAAGAATTTAAGTAGTCATCCAGAGTTTATCAGAGACACAAAGACAGCCATTGGTATGCTCAGCTGGAGTTTGGCATTCTTTTCTGTGTGAATTGCATTTATTTTGTTTCAATTTGTTTTCCTTGTTATATTATAAAAGAACCACTGTTTGATTGCAGTTGAAGCATTCAGACAGACCGATGCTGATTACCTGAATGAAGAAAAAGGCCAGCAAAAGGATGCTGGTTCAACTGCATCAACTGCTGTGCTTCTAGGGGACCGGCTTCTAGTGGCAAATGTTGGCGATTCTAGAGTAGTTGCCTCTAGAGCTGGTTCAGGTTGCATTTTATCCTTCACTCCCTTTCCGGAGCCTGGCCTTTAAGTTCTAACTGGATTTGGATTTTCATGTATGATCTATGTGAAAGCTTGTAACAGGGACTTATAATGAAATAAAAACAAAGACTAACCCAAGCCCGTGATTAATTTTTAAGTAAACATTGCTTAATGCATTTATGCTAGAGATGAATTTGATGTCCTATGGTACAAGGAGATGCTCTAGAGGCATGTGTGACGTCATCAGGGTTTCGCTTAGAAATGTATAGCAGGCCATTGTAGCCTGTGTTTGATATTTGAGTAAACGCTAGTTAACTGCATATATGTCAGAGATGCCTTTTATTTGGCTATGGTACAATGAAATTCTCTGGAAGCTTGTATATAATGTCGTGAGTAAATATATGGTAGGCAACTTAATTTGCTAACTGTATTTCATATTTTGTAATTTTCTACCTGCAGCCATCCCGTTGTCTATTGATCACAAACCCGATAGAACAGATGAACGCCAAAGGATTGAAGAGGCTGGAGGGTTTGTCATCTGGGCAGGTGAAACCGCACTTTCTTTTGATTACGGTTTATGTTTGTTCATCATTACATCTGTATTCCCTGTCTATAGGATCCTTGCACGTGAAACTGATACTAGTTTTATAAATCAATTTTGTTTGTGTCCTATGGTTAAGTTTAGGTGCCAATGTAATTTCCTGGGTAACTGAAATGATTCTCTTAAAACTTGCTTGTCTGACTTCTTAGGAACTTTTCAGAATTCTTGTCAATTCTGTTTAAGGGGTGTTTCTATTGATTCATTCCATTTGTTGAGGAAGGTTTATGGATCTTTGAAGAAATATCTGATTAAAAGTCAATGTTGAGTGAAAAGAATGAATAAAAACAAAAGGAGGAATGGATTTGGAAGTTACTGTTAGCAGTCACTAATTGGGCATAAATAGGCCTGATGTTCTTGTCTTAACCTGACAGTATAGAGCCTGATAGGGAAACATGTTTACATGTTTGATTCTGGTAGACTCAATAGTTTGAAGCTCTAAAGTTTATGTGACAATGAAGCTAATTGAAGTGAAGCGAGGTAACTAACAATGAAGCTAATTAATGTAATGTAGTTCTAGCTATTGATTTCCTTTTTATTTATTGATGTGTTTTGTGTTTACACGCACTTGTTAATGTTTTGCTTTTCACACTTAAAGTTTATGTCACAATTTTAACGGAGTAACTAACAACTTCTGCAGTAACTTTGTTTAACATGTTGCTAACTTTGTAGGCACATGGCGGGTTGGTGGCGTTCTTGCTGTTTCTCGTGCATTTGGAGACAAACTACTGAAGCCATATGTTGTTGCTGAGCCAGAAATTCAGGTTTAGTTTTAGCATAACTGTTGGAATATCGGGACCATTATCTGGGCAACTTGTGGGAGTATGTGCTGTGAGCATGTCCACTGATTTGAGTCGTGAAAATTGCTTTGGATGTCTAAAAGGTTGAGGCTTTTTTGTTTGGTTCTTAAATGAATGGAACATTTGTTTATCCAAAATCTACACAGAAGCAGGGTATAGCACCTTAACATATGTCTTGAGCTGTATCGGACCTAGGAATGGCTCTTTTGCTGCATATTTGCCTAGATCTATTTCAAACTCAATTTGTAAGACCATACTTGTTGATTGGGTTCTGGACTACTTACGGATACTTTTGGAGCTGACCCAAAACCTTTCACTCCAATATCCTTCTGCTGCAATCTTGAAATTTCTCACCATCGAAACACATAATTATTTCATTTCTTTATCTTCAACAATGACTTGACAAGATCTTAATTATACAGAAAGATGTTGCAGAAAACTTCACTGTAATGTTATGTTTCTGTACGTATGTGTTCCCTTATTCTCCAGCGCCTTATTGTTTTTTGCAATTATAGGAAGAAGAAATTGATGCCGTTGATTTTATAATAATTGCAAGTGATGGGCTTTGGAATGTATTATCCAATCAGGTCAGTATTTCTGATTCATAAAAAATTATGCCATGAAACAAAACTTCCAGACAAATTATTGTATGACGTCAGTATGTTAGCGTTGTAGCATACTAGCGTTGTAGCATACGCACTTTGAAGAAATTGAAGATACCGGCTTGTATTAAGGGGTAGCTGCTGTATGATAGTAGCTTATCTGTCCCCTTAGAACAAACCTCGGCATTTAAGATAGGTAGATAAAGTGATAACTATAGCATTTGGATAAATTGGCAATAACTTGCTGCAAAATGTGGCCGATTATGGTGCTAGCGTATGTCTGCTCGCAGGATGCAGTTGATCTAGTGCAGGACATAACGGATGCAGAAGCAGCAGCAAGAAAACTAATACAAGAAGCTTATGCGCGAGGGAGCTCTGACAACATCACTTGTGTCGTAGTTCGGTTTGAGAGTTCATGAGCAGGCAAGCTAAGGTTTTCATTACATGCTTCAGGTAATGCTTCTGTAATTGATGTTCGGTCTCACCTGGTAAGCCAGTCAGGAGATGCAAAGGAAGGAGTTTCCATTATTGCCAATGCCATTACATTGGACAGACCAGAGACCACTATTAAGCTTTTTACCAGTGTTGTCGAGGGCTAACAGCTGAATTTTCAAGTTGTTGGCCCCGACTGAGGTGTCAAAATAATATAGTTTGCTGTGATTTATTTCAAGCGAATCTCCCAAACTGTAGTTGGAGTCAATTTCCTCGTTTTCTTCTCTTTTTTCTTTTCTTGTAAGTAGAGGTAGCAAAAATTGGCTCTTGAACTACTTAGACTTAAATCGTCTGAAACTTGATACAAACTACTCGTATTAATGGGAAACGTTCAAACTCGTGATCCGAATCATTTGAAACATGAACAATCCAAAACCCAAAGAATCTCAGACGAGAACAACTGGGGTCTGTAAATCTTAACACTCGAATAACCTACGTTCAAAACTCAAAAGAATTGAAGTTAGCATATCTGAAACTGAATGGATGTGAGACTTATCAATGAGATTTAATAAACTGGAAACTCGATGACTGGAAATACAAAATAGAAGAGATTCAAATGTTTCGATGAACTCGAAATTCGGATAATTTATGTTTTGATAGACTCAAAATTTGATAAATTCAAAACTCAAATTATCTGAAAAACTCAAATAGTCAAAATTTAAAATACTCTAATTCAAATTTACATGATTCGCCCATTTGACAGTTTTTTTTTCTATATTTTTTTTGTTTAATATACAACTTACTTAGTCCGGTAATTATCACTGATAAAATATTCAATATGGTTTGTGCTTTAGTAGTTACGACTAAAAGATAGTATTTATAAAGTCGACATCCAAAGTATAACTACTAAGTAACGGTTGCTTCAAATAATTTATTTAAAAAAAAAAAACTATTAATAGCTGATAGGATTGCCAACGTTTACTTTTTTGAAAAGAAATATTCTGGACAATAATCTATTCAAAAGAAAATCTCTTTTAGATACGAAAAAGACAGCCGTATTGGATTTTTTTCCCCCCCCCCCCATTTTGGCCCTTTATCCCTTACATGATTACATCCTTTCAAAGTCGGATTGGTAATTATTAGAGGAAGAAGGAAAGAAGAACGATAATGGTGGTGACGATGATTACTAAATTTCTCTTTTTAATTATATGTTTGGGATTTTTAACGGATAATTTTTAAATTAAAAAATATATTATATTTTACAATTGAATAATGTTAAATATTTTAAAAATTGTGTAGTGAAATATTTTAAAATATATAATTATAGAAATAATTATTAATTTGTTTCTTTTTTTATTTGACAGTATTAAAAAATTAATAATTCTTTTTCATAATTATAAATTTTGATATATTTCATAACACAATTTTAAGATATTTAATGTTATTTTTTATAATTATATCAAGACATTGTGAAAAGTGAAATTAAGATTGTTATAAAACAAAACAAAAAAAAAGTAAAAAACAAGACAAACAATAGCAGACCAAATATGGACTGTCATTCAAGTTCAATCACTTAATTATTCGTCCTGGACTTTAACCAAAAATTAAAAAATATATATATATTCGTCCTGGATGGAAGGCCGAAGAGGAAAGAAACAAATAAAAAAGGCAACGGGTTTTGGAAACTTTTTCCCACACAAATACTTATTTATATCGTGTAGTAATATTGATATGATCTACTAATTTTTAATCTGATGTTAAGCTGGGGTTCTATGGTGTAGTGGTTAGCACTCTGGACTTTGAATCCAGCGACCTGGGTTCGACTCCCGGTAGGACCTTTGATTGTCTTCATTATTTTTTTTTTCATTGCATTAAAATTCCCTTGTCAATATGCCGGAGGAACAGTGTATATTTCTTTCATCGGTTCAGTGTTCTGCATACAGAATCTATGCGTTAATATAGCTTTGGAAAGCATTTTTTCCATGCAATGATTCCATTATTCGTTTTTAATCAACTTGCAAAGATCGACGTGCTATTTTTTTTGGTTGAGTTTCGCTTGAACATTTATTATCAATAAGATCAAAGTAGTGGTTTAGCTACTCCTATGGATATGCTTGGCCTTTGTCTTTTTTATGAAAAGGGCACCACTTTTGAAGCGTTCCATTTTTGTGTAAAGCCATTAGCGATCAATATTAAATTTTGATTAACATTTCGGGCAGCAGCCTCTAGCCCACTGAAAATGAATTCAGGGGCTTTTCAGTTAGTGCAACTTCAAGAAAGATAAACGTCAGTAATTAAAAATGATAAGTAACAGTAGAGATCCGTCACCGCTTAATTAGAGGTCTCGAATTTGATTTTTAGAATACTTGTTGGAAGACTTTTGTTGTTCTTCAGAATCAAGCTCGAGTCAGAATAGTAACCCACTCGATTACTATATTTGGAAAAAAAAAAAAAATGATAGGCAGCGGTCTTTGAAAACGATGTTGAGCCACACCTTGATGAACTGGGCTCTTTCCACATGTTTATCTTTGTAAAGACATCTTGGTGCTTAGTTGACATTTTGGTTAGATTATCGTAAATTTGTATCAAGGGATACATATTATATTAATCATAGATCTCGTAATTATATTAATCATAGATCTCGTAATGCACAAAATTAATCATATTTATTAATAAATTTATTTTATTTTATTTTTAAAAAATATTTTAATTTTGAGTATTATTTTTAAGAGTATTTATTTTTTTTTTTGAGGAAATAAATTGATTTTTTTTAAGAAAAAAAGGAGAAAGATTTGGAAGTAAGTTTTTTTATTTATTTTCTTCTATTTTTGAAAAAATTTTAACATAATTTTTTTAAGAAAATATCTTTTAATTTTTTTTCCTTTAGATTTGAGAATAATTTTTTCTTTTTTTATTATTATCCTTTATTAAAAAATTATATAATTAGAAATATTTAATCAAAATCAAAATCAAAATATATTAATTAATAAAATCACTTAATTAATTATAATTAAATTTATATTATTTATTTATAAAACCTAATTTTGATTTTAATAAAATTTTTTCATTTATAAAATATTTTAATATTTTATATATATTCTCATTCTTTACCATGCAATTAACGCTCATATTTGTCTGATTGATCACTAACCTCTTTAACCAAAAAGAGATGGAGAATTCAAATTGCACCTCTCTCGTTACCTTTTCTTAGATACAAGCTCTCCAATAAATAACAACAACAACAACAACAATCCCAAAAAAAAAAAAAAAAAGTGAAACCATTATCATGCAGCACACGGCCTAGAACACCTAAGTCGGTTTCCATTAGCCCAGATGCGGGATAACAAAGTAAAGAGCTTCAAGACAGTCCAATTCATCATTACACACCAAATTTTCCATCAACAAAAGGGCCGCCTTTTTGCAGCACAAAGAGTCTTTAACACAACCGTGTATCTACAAGCGTTTTGTGCTCCATTCAGTGCCTCCTTTGGCTTTGAACTGTGCACAGTTCAATGAGCTGGATTTGGAATAGAGCTCACTGGGCGGTGAGCCTGGACAGCACAGACACAATGCACTGATGTCAAATTCAAACAACCGCTCATGACGAGGGAATGTCTCCCCGAGCAGGTGTGGAGTGCAGGGAATGAGTCGCACAGTGCCTGAACAGCAGGTGGAGTGAGTGCTGTGCACTGGCTGATGTTGAGACTCCTTAACCCCTCCTCATCAAACCGCCCTTTCCTTGATTGCCACATTGCAGGCTTATTTTTCACCCGGCTGTGTACCAATGAATACATTGCTCTATCCGTGATGTTCCGGCAGTAATACAGATCAAGAGATCTTAGATGGGGACACCGATCTGCCAAAGCTATTACGCTGTCATCTACAGTAAAGTTGCAAAAATATTCGTGAATCGTCATCACTCAAAATGAAGGTGTAAAAGAGAATAACAAATGTCTTCCTGCTAAAAGCTCACAATGCATTCTTGCCCTCAAAAGGGACTAGAAATCCATATTCAATTTGATATTCTTATCACGATAAATTCTTAGTTGTGTTCTTCTACCTACTGGGTACTGACTTGAGCCTAACAATCAAGAAGCTGCGTATCTCCTCTCCTTTGGATAACATAATGTTAAGGACAAGCCAATCTTCAAAAGCCAACCTTTGAGGACCCCGTTTAATGTATTCTCTCTTAATCTTTTGCCTTGGTATAAAGAATCTGATAGTTTTCACAAATAACAGGTGTCCCGGTCAAATGTGATGGTATGGTTGTTCCATTTTGACCTAGAGGTCACAACTACGAGTGGTAGAAATAGCCTTTGCAAAAACATAGACAAGGCTACGCACATCTAACCTTTCCCCAGTTTTCCACAAATATAATTCCAAATTTAAAAGGTTCAGAATAAGTTGTATTTTAAATTTATATTTTTGTTCCCCATCTCCCGAGCATAATTTAGTTTTAACATAACACAAAAGGAGTTCATGAAAAAGGGATGGGTTTAAAATAATGTTGGCTCAGGCACAGGAGGACAGTTGCTTGTTTATGATATTTCACTTTTGTTTCGAAAATGCAAAACTTCCATTGTTTGCTGAAAGTCTAACCTCAGACAACCTAATCAACACGGAATGTACAGTGCTGAGAAATGACTGAAGCAATGGTATCCTAAAATTGGTAGAGCCACAGAGGCTGGTATACCTTGCCATTTGTACCATGGAGTAAGTTGCAATTAAGTAAAATTAGAGCATTGGAACCAACAACCATGAACCATTAATTGATCAGCTAAAAGTCTAAAAAGACATTGTGAAATACTAAATAATCAACAAAGTGTAACAATACCTGTAATATCGACACAGCCACACAAGTCAAGGGTTCTGAGATCAGGGCAGCTATAGGCTAAACACATTACTCCGATATCACCCACATTCTCACACCATCCAAGATTCAGAGATTGTAACTGACTGCAGTTACATCCAATAGCCTGCAGATAATATTTGCAGAAACACTAATGAACAATTTCATTTCTTCACAGGGGTGTAAAAATTATGAACAAAATAATAAAGGTAAGAAACACATTTGAACCTGCAAGGCACGATCAGTTGCAGCTTTCACGCATCCACAAAGATTAAGGGTTTTTAATTTCCGGCAAAACTTAGTCAGATACTCAAGAGCATTATCACTAAATGCCGTGCACCCACTAATGTTCAGTTTAATAAGGTCAGGGCAACCATGGGCTAACGCATACAGGGAGCAATCACTAAGCTTAAAGCTTTTGCTGAGGTCCAAGTCCTGCAGATTATGGCAATAACTTGCAATAGTCTCAACAGCATTGTCCTCGAGCTGCGGTCTATCTTGGCGCAGCACCAGAGTTTCCAAGTTTGTGAACTTAGGGGCAAGTGATAGAACCAAGTTGTTCATATTGTTCTTACACCTGTTTAAAAAGTACAGATTAAAAAAAATATATCAACTGAGTTGCAACTATCTAATTATATTTCTGGCATATATCGCCTGCTTGTAATATGAACTTACGCCGTGAAGAAATTCAGAACCAAGCTATAAAATTTAGGATCATTGAATAGACATGCCAAATTGAAACAAGATGCCATCACTTGAGCAGTCACAGGGTATGATGTTTGGCTAACATTTTGTGATCAAAAGAATTGAAGTTTTATAAACTAAAAAGCTGACTCATGCTTCTGGATGCCCGCCATTTCTTTCAATGCCACAAAATAAGAGTTATCTTCCCAACAGATCACTATGGGAAATAGAACTAATGCAAGCATATATTTGATGTTGGAAGGAAAATGAAAATTCTCCACGGAGCTATAAAAAGGCCCTTCTCCATGGGCGCGACAAGAGGGATGTCAGTGTCATTCCATGGCACTAGACCAAAGAAAGCTGACCATGGTTGCTCTGATCAGACACAGTCACAGATACAATAACAACATGAAAATTAGTAGCAACCACTCAAAAAATCAGTAATCCCGAGGGCACAAGTAAATTGCGAGGATCACTTTCATCTCTTACCCTTTTATCTGACCTAGTTCAATGATTAGAACTTGCATCCGTCATTGGCATTCCACTAATTTCACTTTTATCATCAACGAGAAACATAACACAGACAACAATACTTGAAAATTCAAGAAACGACACCAAGCCACACAATAGTCACACAAGCCACAGATGACATAATGAGACTGAAGAATTAACGCAAACACACAAAAGCACAGAACAAGAGGGTGGAAAGGGGGAGAATACCAAGAGAGGCAGAGACGGGTAAGGCCTAGACAGATGGCATCCCTCCAGCCACTACAAACCCCAGAAGCCATAATGATCGTCCGATCATCAACAAGCGAAAACGATCCGCAACAAGAGCTCCATAGGGATATCTTTCCACTCAGTGATAACCACACTTTCCATTTTCACTCCTCCCTGACTGATACCGCCACGAGTTCCACCACGCATCATCAGCTTCTCAAAGAACAGGTTCAAGTCCTCTCTGTTCACGTTTGCTTCACCCACTATTATTCCCTCTCAAGTATCAAACCAAGATCGCTAATTTATAACTGGCAATTTATCCAAAATTGGAAACAGTGATTATCCCTTGTTTCTGTCACCAAATAAAGACACAACAATTCAGAGAAAGACGCAACAAAAGCAAAACTGAAGTCATTAAATTCAGTTAATAGGACAACAGAAAATGACTAGAAAACCACCAAAACCCATGTATCAAGACCAAAGTTTCTTTATTGGAAGAAAATACAATCAAAATCAAAACTCATTATGTTCTATCAACATAAGAAAAACCAAATATGATTTAAAATAAGGCAACTCACATCAAATAACAACGAAAACCCAGAAGAATGTTAAAAACAAGGAAGACCCTTTTCAGGAAATGGGGATTGAAACCGGAAGAGCAATTCAACAACTAATTATAACACAACAAGATGAGTAAAGAAAGCATCTTTCAAACTATTTGCTATAAACTTTCGAACTACTAAAGAAATGAAACGATCAAAACTGAAAAGAAACCACTCGAAATTTTCATAGGAAACGACAAAGTGTACGAGAGCATCACCTATACTCCTGCAAGCACAGGCTGGACCAAGAGAAGCGAGGTGGGTTGAGTATATCAAGACAATTAATTGACGATTTTTCCTTTTTTTTTTTTTTTTTGACTCAGAAAAAAGGGGAGCTGAGAAAAGAAGAAAAAAAAAGGAAACAAATGAGACGAAAGGGACCGGAGGGACGTAGAAACGTCCACGGGAAAGAACTAGGGGAAGATTGTGGTGACACGTGTGTGGATGTTATGTAGTCTTTCGCAAGGAGAAGTGGGTCCCTTTGTGCAGTGGACCATCCCTTTTTTTACTAAAAATGATATGATGTTCATCTCCTGTGCTTAAGATAAGGATAAAACATAAGAGGAGGGGTTAAAATGACGGGAGGAAACAGAGCGTGAGTTCTATTGGTATTTTTTATTATTATTTTGTTTGTTTAGAAAAAAAAAATATTTATATATATATAATTAAAATAAAGTGTACACAAAATTAAAATAAAATATTTATATAATTTTTAAAAATATTATTTACACATTATGCTTAATTACATACACACAATAATTTTATTTAAAAAGAAATCATGAGATCACTATTAATAAGAGACTTGGGATCGTATAATATAAATTCATATTTAGTTAATAATTTTTTAATTATTTATTTATATACTAATATTTTTAAAAATTTTTAATTAAAATTAATATCGTTAAAAATATTTATAAATAAATCAATATCTCTTAATTTTCATAATCTACTAATAGCCTGGAGCCGTGGCTCTTACGTGGCAACTTACATAACTTCATACATGACGAATCTCATTAATTTCGGCTAGTAAAGTCCTCCACGTAAGACTTAACATCATGTTTCTCTCTGTCTCTTCGCCCCAAGCTCCCTCTCGCTCTCCTCACGATCTCCATCGCTCTAACGCTGTGTTTGGCAATCAAAGGAAAAGATTAAAAAATAAAAATAAAAAAATATATATATATATATATATATATATTATTTATTTTTTATCAATTTAAATAATTAATTTTTATTTTTTTAATAAATTATTATTTATTGTTTTATAATTTTTTAATTATTATTTTTTATTAATTATAATATTATTATTACTATATTATTATTTATTTATTTTTATTAATTTTCTTTTAATCCAAACACAGATAAAAAAAAGTTTGAAGAAGAACAGCAACAGTGTAAGAATGAGTTTAGAAAAAAGTTTTTAAAAAAAAGCATAATTTAATTGACTTTAATTGGTTCTCTGCAAAGAAAAATTTTGAATTTTAATTTATTATTTTTCAAAACTCCATCTCTGTGACTTTTATTTTTCATGCAATTTTCTTTCTTGAAAAAAAAAACCATTTTGTTCCTTTTTTTAATCCATCACCGAGGCCAAACTCTCGATCTCATCCCTCTTACATTTTTTGTTCCGATTTGAATGATTCCTTCGTCGTCATCATTATCTCTCTTGGATTTTCTCCTTCACTTCCTGTCATTTATTTCAAATTTTTCTCAGCTTTTATTAGGTTCCTTTGATTTTGTCATTTTGAATCAGTATCTTCCTCGGAGATTGACTTTGCTTCGCCAGAGCGTGAGATTGTACTGACTTACATAATCGAATCTTGGAAAAAAAAAAAAAAAAGAGAATAAATTGACCAAAAAACGAAAACAAAAAAGAAGAAATTCTTAATCATACTATGCACGAAGCGTAGTGGCCCCATCGTCAACAACGATTTCTGGAATTTGGGAAGCTCCGTCGGCTGCTTGTCCGATGGTTGGGTGCAGATTGAATCTGAAATTTTTGACTTTGAAGTCGATTGGAGCGATTTCTGCCTCGATGATTTTGCCTTCTGTTCTACATTTTTTTTCCATTCAAATCCCGATTGTAACAATAGCAAGAATTTCTTCTTCTGATTGAACACAAGGCAGCAATTTCTTCGTTCTCCTTCATCGTTTGTTCCCGTTCCGTCGCCGTCTGACGCTGCAGCCGGCTTC
The DNA here is from genome assembly GCA_037832335.1 of Carallia pectinifolia. Taxonomy (NCBI): domain Eukaryota; kingdom Viridiplantae; phylum Streptophyta; class Magnoliopsida; order Malpighiales; family Rhizophoraceae; genus Carallia; species Carallia pectinifolia. The sequence continues at coordinate 1,912,278 of CM075450.1, forward strand.
AGCCGACGACTCCATGCCTGTCGACGCCTCCATGCTTGTCGACGCCTCCCCTTTTTCCTCCTTTCGTATCATAACTCTCGACTTCTATCACTGTTTGGGGTCACACGAACCAATATGCACTCACAAAAAAAAAGAAAAGAAAAAGTAGAACAGCTCGATTTGTCCTGGCTTTCGTCTTTAGGTTCGTTTGGGTTTGGATTCAAGATTGCTTCGAGGATTTGAATTTGGTTAAAGTAGAACGGCTCGATTTGTGTGGGTGTCACCCTTGCCGTGGGTTGTCGTTCACTAACCATTCAAGACAAAGGGAAATCAAAAGACAAGAGGAAAAAATCATCTTCTGAAAAGATTCATGGTCCGCTTCCACTTAGAGAGAAATAGAGAGGAGAGAGATGAAGATCGTGAGGAGAGAGAGACATGACGTGGAATCTGACGTGGACAGTCCTTGCTGACTAAGATTAATAAAATTTGTCACGTATGAAGCCATGTTGACATCACATAAAAACCACGTCAGCAATTAACAGCGATGCACAAAAATTGAGAAGTATTTATTTATTAATAAATAATTTTAATGATACTAATTTTAATTAAATATTTTTAAAAATATTAATTTATAGATAAATAATTGAAAAATTACTGACCTCAAATAAATTTAACCCGAATCCTATGCGTAGCCGGATTCTTAAGATAATTACGTGGTCAAACAAACCAGAAAATTGAAGGCGCACGGTAGCAAACTGAAGACGCACGCAGCAGTACATTCCTCCTATGTCATAATTGCGCAGTTGTGACGACCTCGGACACGCACGCACTTATCTCTCGCGTAGAAACCAGAATGTTCGCTTGTCAAAACTCGAAGCCGCACTTTTTCTTGTTTTGTTATTCTTTGCTTTAAACTTTGTGCACTTTTTTTAAGTTAATATCAAAAAATGTAATTATCTTTACTTTTTTTTTCTTTTTTACAAATTTAACACAATTTTAAAAATTTATAAATTTCATGTAATTTAATTATTTTTTAATAAATATAATACAATTTTTAAAAATTAACAAATTTAATATAGTTTAATTATTTTCTAACAAATCTAATACATTATTAGTTAAAAATAATCGAATCTCTCAGTATACACATATGCATATATAACATTTAGAGATTTTAAATTGTATTAAATTTAAATATAAATGTGTCATATGTGTATATTAAGATATTTAATTACTTTTAACTGGTTATTTTTAATTTACAGCGTGCTAGATTTACTAGAAAATAATTGAATTGTATTAGATTTATAAATTTTTAAAAATTGTGTTAGATTTGTTAGAAAATAAATAAACTGTACTAGATTTATACATTTTTAAAAATTATGTTAGATTTGTTAAAAAACGTAAAGGTGATGATTTTTTTTAAATTAAACTTTTTTTTTTTTGTTTTTAAACATCATCTGGAAAGAACACAAATATTCCATGCTTGATATTAATAGTTTAATACTAAATGTAAATAAAAGTAGTTCTTTTTTTTTTTTCCTTTCTTTTTGCCTCTTTAGTTTTTAAAAGATTTGAGCAATTGGGCTGGGACTCGAATTTCTAAAAAATAAAAATTGTTGAATTCACGAGAAAGAGTAGAATTGCATTTGTGTATTTTATAACTTAGGCCCTGATTGGCAAACTTCAAGTGGACGGAGCAAAAATCAATGACTCAATTTAATTGCCCAATTGTCACTTATGAAGAGACAATATAGGTGGTTCGCGCATACAGACCTCGTATGAAAGTCAAAAAGAACCTTCTTGTGTATCAAAAAGAATAAAAAATTGTTCTAAAAATTTTGTCACAACGAGACCAATCGTAATTTTAAATACAGTTTCATTGCATAAATATACAAAAAAAAATTATTACATAGTAGTTATTTTATAATAATTAGTATATTTTATATAATTTTAATAAAAAATATGAATAAAAAATTAATGATATTTTTTATTTTACATTTTATTACTGGGATTGCACGAAATAAATTAATTATTACATTAGTTATTTCTTTTTTCTTATATGTCTATAAATATTTTTCCTTTTAAATATATGCTAATGTGATGTAATTGGGTAAAAAGTTTATTAAATTTAAAAAGAAAAAAAATAATATTTGAGCAGTTAAATAAATTGCGTATCTCTTATTGTATTGTTACGTAGTTAAATTCTTCTAAAAAATAATAAACATTGCTTTTTAATGCTCTATCCGCTAACACTTAAAAATGCAATGCCAACCCTCTAACCCATTGCTTATTGTGTGTAGCATTGAAAATTAATTTCTTATAAATTTAGACTTCAGATAATGAGACTTGGGGAGAAAAGGCTTTGAAATGGTTATTCTTGGCATTTACTGAAGTAGTGGTGCAAATAATGCAACCTCGTTCAGGTTTGTTGCCATAAAAGTTCAATAGTAAAATACAAATTGGGCACCAAAAATTAATTGATTCTAAGTGTCTATTCTTATTTACTTTAGATTTTTTTAAGACTATAAAATTGCGCTAAATGATATTTTCCGATGGTTGTTGGGTTTGCATAATATTAACCACAAAAAAAAAAAAGTTCAGAGTACACAAAAACAAAAGGGTAGATGGGGTTGGTCGTGATGCAATTATGACTACAACTGATAATTATAATTGCATTACGTTTATTTCGTTTATTTTTTACTTGTCCTCTTAGTAGTACCTTAATATTAATGTATGATTGTTTTGATAAAAAAATCAATTGCGGTACATTGAATTTTAAATTTGTGAATTGCGTCGGGATTATTCTTTTTATATTTATTTAATTTCACTTATAAGAGAGGACTCACCTGTTAAATACTGTTGAAACTGAGTATGACTCCTTCAAATCGACTAAGTATTGACAAGTTGTGAATCAGAGCGTACTAGCACCAGACATTGCTAGATAGTTTTAGAAGTTAAGTCTAAACAAGTGCAACTCACAGGACTCAAATTAAGTAGTAAGTGAGAGAAACACGTCAATTAATCAACTAAATTACTATATCGAACAATAATATTAATGTATGATATTTTATGCCATTTGTGGCAAAAGCAATTAGCAAACAATCTCCTCAAAGTTTGATGGTTTTCAGCATTAATCTCCATTGCTCGCTAGCATTCGAAATTCATGGCCAGTGGGTCCTCGACGCAATTAAAAAAAAATTTATATACATAATCATTTGTTTGCATATGCAATTGATCATAGTTACCGTGAAATGAATGTGGGTCGCCCGTTTGGCAGGTTGCATTTGGCAATTCATTTTTCTTCTTTTTCTTCCCTAGTCCTTATTTAGTTAAAATTTTTAGAAGAAACGAAAATGAGAGATGAAAGTGACATGAATAAAAAGCGGAATGATGGATAGATCCGTTATTTCTCTGTTTGGAAAAGAATAACATGGGAAGGATTGTTATAAATGTAAAAAGGAATAAAAGGTAAGAGGCAGAAAAATAATGTGTGTTTAATTTTACCCTTCTTTGTTAAAATAGTAAATATTAATATAATTCATGGCTAACTCTTAACTTGTATACTACACATACAGAATAATCATTCGGTATTTCAAACATCCGTACTACAATTGGCATATTTATGAACCTATAAACATATGTTGCATGAACAGTTAACACATTGAAGGAGAGATGTGGATGATAAAAGGGGAGAAGGTCTCAAGCGCTGCACGATAGCAAAGCTAAGGGGGTTTTGTTTAGAAATAGTGATAGGTTTTGTTAATGAGATTATTGTGAATATGTGAATTAAGGGCCAGTAATGTTCTTACATATTTATTTTGAAGGACAGGGCAGTTTGCCCCCTATACAAGCTCCTTATTTACGAGGGAATCAAGTTTTCGACAAGTCCTTAGAAGAAAAGTGCAATAATCCTTCCCCTCAACGAGCCTTTTCTCTTTCCAATCACAATAGACAATTATTTTCTATCTTAAATCCCCTCCCCTACCCTCTTTTCTATTCATCGAAGCAAGGTCTTTGTTGCTTGCCTTCCATCGTGATGATCGTATATCTTTCTCCAGTAAGGAAGTGACTGCACCAACGGGGAGCGATAATTTGATGGTAGTTTAGTGTATTTTTTTTAATGTTAGCATAATTTTGAGTTTCTTTATAAACACTTTCTATTGAATTAAAAAAAAATTTAAATGTGAGTATAATATTAAGTTACAAACTTATTAATATTACAATTGAATTTGGTGCATTTGGACTTAGAAAAGTTATCCAATAATACTCTAATAGTGAGTTTTACTTATAAAGAAAGTTAAATAAAGATGTTAATGAGTGATTCATAATTTTAACTATAAATATGATAATTAATACTTTTATTAATTAAAATAATTAATTTATTTGTGGTACAATTTTTTTTTTCCTTTAATGAAAAAGAGTAAGTGAATGCTTTCTGAACTCCAAAAACAACAAATTACCCAATTGTTTAAGATATCTAGTGAATTATGAGCTGTTTCAAGTCTAGATGCCATGTGCTGGGACAGTTTGATTGACAATATATATGTGTGTATATATATATAAATGAAAAAAGTTTAATGACTTCATTTCAATATTTTTAAAATAATATAAATTATTAAATATTATTAATAAAATTATAATTATTTTAAAATTATTTAAATAAAATTACTTACTGTTATCTTATATTATATACATATATTCCCGTGATATGAATTATCAATACACTGGCATGGGTTGGCTCATTCCATAAGCAACCCATGGTGCGTTCTAGGCTGCCCCTACATTGTCCAGCTATTATAGGCTATGCAGCTCGAAGACGAAGAGATATTGCCATTAGATTGTCGTACACCTAACAAAAATAAATAAATAAACAGCTGCCCTTTAGGTATGCCTTTGTTTTTGGGTCGTCCTCGTCCATGTGTATATATGTCAGCTTGGCAATGGAAAAGAACAAGGAGTCCCAACTTTCCTGTTTCTACTCAATTTGTCCCAACTGCTTTTCGCATTCTACGAAAATTTTATGCACTCTAGAATCTACTACATTAATAAAATTGAGACTTGGACGGAGACATCAGTGCAATGGTTATACATATCTCAGGTTGGGAAGTGTGAAAGTCGCTTTCTAAATTTTTTGTTCACTTTTTTTTTTAATCTGAAAGGAGGCATGGACTATTCAGTACAAAACGACTTAGTGTCTCTCCGGGTCAATGAACCTCAATCATATCCTGAACAAAATAGGCAGCAAGCCTGAGAGTAGAAAAACTAACAAATGAAAGCCCTTTTCTAGCGAATAAGGATGATTTGTTAATCAATCAGCTGTAAAATTAGTTTCTGCAGAACACGACAAAACTGCACATTCTAATCCCGTCGCCATAAGTCCTTGCAATTATGAATCAGGTTGGTGTGAGGGTGAGTAGCAAGCGCACTCTGTTTGAGACAGTAAAAAATCACAATAGAGTCCGCTTCTATGTTTTTTTTTTTTTGTCATTTGCAAGGAGCTCAACGCTCCCACATATTTTTTGTTCATTCTTCTAGGCCATTAAAATCTCTTCCCACCCACTAAACCTAGCCCGTGGAGAACCATTTGCAAAAAAGCCATTCTCTGTACATGTGGTAAAGAAGTAAAGAGCCCATTTGTGGTAATTGAGACATAATAGAAATTTTAGGGGTCTCCTTGCAGTTTGTTGGTTTGGGTCAAAAACCCACTAATTCTTCAAAATCAAAGGCTCAAGTCTGTTAAGTTGGAGAAAGTATTCCTCAAAAAAAAAAAAGGTTGGAGAAAGTAGCTTGGCTTTAAGCCTCCCATTGTGACTACATTTAAAAAAAAAAAAAAACACAGAGTTTTAATTGTTTAACAGAAGATAATATTAAACCGGCTCGACATGGTTTAACGCAAGCATACGCTATCCATTTTTTAAGTCAACTTTGATACATGATCCGGCCTTTTTGTGAGACGTATGCGGTTGCTCATTAGCTGTGTATCAATGCAAAGAAAACTGCAACAATTTGAGCGATAATCTCAAGATCTATTTTAAGCATGCTGCATTACACACCAGGATACAGATGGGTTTACAACATTTTCGGTTTGATATTAACTGTCTGCCACCAGTGTTAGGTTCCTGGTGGTAGAGTAATTAGACTCTTAGTTCCAGCAATTAAGATTCAATTCTAAAAACAATGAAACCAAACAAAAGGTAATAGCTGGCTAACAAGCCCCTTTACTTCTTCCTTAGTGTAACTTCCTGCTCACACTGATCCGTTTGTACTTTCCTCAAGGCCACATATACAAAGGACCACATATACAAAGGACCACAGAGAAGCACAAACTTCATTTGACTTGGAAAGCATTTATTTCTTACACAAAGTCCACAATCACAAGCCCTGCCCGTGTTTCGAACAGGTTTCATTATTCTTCTATAGTTCATTACTTCTCACGCGTTTTTCAAGCCAGGAACTTTTCAAACAAGTTTCCAAAAAAGAAGCTGGTTTTAGCCCATCCCTTAACTTCACGTTTGTTAGAACTTGCAGGAGTTTTCTTCACGTTAAGCATCATTGTGTGCCCGATTTCTTTTCGAAGTGCTTCAATCGTCTTCATGTCCACCGGGTTCCCCGAAGCATCTCTCACGTAGAAAACATTCATGGCTTGCTCTCCTCTTGTCATGACACCTGCTCTTGTGACAGACAGTCCATTCTCTCGCAGAACCCTTGTCACTTCGGATAGCAAGCCTACTCTGTCCTTTGCACATAGCTCTAGGCTCAAACCCTGAATTAAAGTTGCAAAAATTAAATTCGATTAAATTTGCATAAGGATATGATTTTCAGATTTCACTAAGGATCCCCAAATCCACCTTATTTTTTCCTTCTGTAATTCATTCTTTATTTGTGGAGTTGTGACAGCTGACAGAGCATAACTCAATCTACTGCTAATGCTTTAATTTTTTTGTGCATATCATCAGATGTCATCAACAAATTTTCTAATTTGCAAGTTTGCGAGCAAAACCAATCTTTGAAATGGATGAAAGCTCATTGACTGTGAACTCGAAGTTCTGTATGCGTGAACCATGCTTACAGGTTTATCAAAGCTGCTAAACACAAACTGAAGTAAATATTATCTTGCTATTATCCCTGTTATGCTAAAAGAACTGCCTGGAGAAAAAGTCAAACTTCCAAGGGTGGTATTAACTTCTGAAAGTTGAAGAATAAAAAGCTACAATGCTGTCAACTAGAAATGGGTTCCCTTACAAAAATGAAATGGGAACACATTTTTACTCACCTCACATACTCTTCGTCGAATAGCAGCTTCAAGACATTTGATGACTCTTTGCTTCTCTCCTTCATCATCGAGTATGCATCCATCCATTTGACGTATATAGTACTCCTGCATGAATGTGATCAGTTTTGCCATTGTCACAACATTGTATGCACATAAAATAACTTTTGTTTCAGCTAAAGTTAAGGCAGAATCACTTAAGCTATTTGAATCAACAACTTAGTAACTAGGAAAGAAATAGATTCGTGGAATTCATACTTCCACAGAATGAAGCATGAGGACAATTTAATTGCCAACAAAAGGATATTGAATTATGTAGTAAGTAAAACCTAATAAGTCAATTCTCGTAATAGAAGCAAAGAAGTTAAAATTGTTAAGGTTCTTAAACATCCATATGGCTCTAGTAGTCGATAGCTTAATTGAAACTTTTAACAGATTAATCATTTTCAACCCAGTCTTATACTAACATGTTTCAAAAAACCGTAATGATTTAAGTAGAATATCCTTCTCAAATAAGTGATTGTTGTTGTTTTACTTGAATTTATCAGCAAGAAACTAGCATATCGTCTTTCTTCCCAAAATTGTCATATTCCTTCAAATTGTGACAATGTACCTGCAATGCATAGGGGCCATCTGATGAGATTGACGCATGGAAAACAACATATTGCATGTCCGTGAGAGTGCACACAATGTCAAACAGCAATTTTGCTCGATCCTTACAGCGTACGCTAACTACGGAGTACCCTTTATCCTCGCAGCGCTCAATCATGATCTTTGGCTTAAATGCAGGCGGAAAATCAGCCTCTGTTGCCATTCCAACACCTTCATAATCTCTATCAGCAAACAACATTTGATGTAGTCTGCGGTCAACATGAGTGAAGCCCATGGAGAAATTCATACGAGCTGCTTTCTCATCATCCTCACAACCACGTAAAATGTTCTTCAGCTGCTCTTCCATAATCAATAATCTGGTTGGGTCATCCACAGCACGGCATGTGGTATCATCATTGACATAGAGAACACATGCTATTCGGCTATTATGTGTCCAAACTTCAGCAGCAATCACATTAAAGTGAAGGTCGGCGAGGACAGCAGATATCTCAGATAAGAAACCAGGACGGTCGCGGCCAATGAGTTCAATGGCTGTGTGATCACCAATGGAGTGCACTCCAACCTGTTTGCCAGGCCAAGTCTTTGCTTCATCTTTTGTGCGCTCTTTTGGTCCTAGAGCCTGTTGTGTCCACAGTAGTATAAGAAGTAGCTTGGAAATATAGACTGAACAGGAGAAACTATCCATAATCTGCCATTCATTAGCCTCAAAAGTCGAATGAACAGTAATGACCTTTCCCCAACAAAAAAGTGTTTCTTGATAGTGCTAATTTATAGTAAGTAAAAAATGTGCTCCCATTCTGCCACGGTTTATGACTCAGATGTACAAGTCAAATGACTAAATTTTTTGGCTTATCACGGAAAAAAAAAAAAAAGAAGTCAAACAACTGGACCATAATGAGAACTAGTACCTAAATTGACAAAGACCTCCTTAACTCAAATACTGGCTTCAGACTACATCAGCAGCTGACTACTTGCTAATGGGGTTGGCTGCAACTCATGCAAGATATTCAAATTTCAATTGCATAATGGGAGTTGAAATGTTATTGGTAGCGATTTCTGATATGTGAAAGAAAAGACTTGCTCAATGAGCAAACTAAGAAAAGTACTTCATGTGGAATCAGCACAATTTACATAAAGCTTTCATGTTGGCCATTGGACAGAAAACTTCAAGGGTGGTGCTTAAAAAATTCTGCCTTAGGGGGATATTGCAATTGCTCTTGTGCATGTCGACACAGGTGCTATTATGGAGGAAATTTTCTCAAATAGCATTGAGCATCTAAATTTGCTTCAATCTAGCACAGACAGTGAATAAAAACGTAAGCACAAGAAGTTCAATATACCTTCTCTATGTAGTCTATAGTTTTACAATCCATAATCTTCTTCCCTTGCTGGTCAGTAACGTGAAATACTGTTAATCAAGAATAGGCAATGTCAAAGAAGAGAAAGGAAAAAAGTCAACAGAAGGCTACAAATTCTGCATTTCCAAATTTAGCACATAAATTTCAGAACCAAATCAAAGAGAAGAGGTTACAGCAGATCAGTTTTTAAGTTAAAAATATTAACTTTAGAAAAGCTATTAATATAAGATGGGAGCTATGTTTTTCTTAACCACCATGGGTAATGAAATATCCATAACTGTTTATACGTACTATCCATAAACCATCCACCATCTGAAGATATGTAAGCTTTGGTGATAATGAGGTCAAGATCAGTTAAAATTTGCACCACTTCCAGCAGAATTCCTGGTTTGTTCATGCTGTCAACCTATTCACACCAAGTTCTACTGTTGAGCAGTATACTAAAGAGAAACATATAGAAAGAATAATGGACTCTTTTGTAGTCATTAAAATTCATGGGTAGCAACAATATTATTTTAGCTGACAGAACTGGTAAGTTCAACTACTCTTTTTCCCTTTTCCCTCTGATGAAACAAAGATGTGAATAATTGGAAACAGATGATGAGGCATGATTATGCATAGATATGTGCGTATATAGGTTTTACCTTAACGAGGGTACAGTTACTGCAACTCGTATTGTCTACAGCTACCCTGCAGCAAAGGAAAAAAAACAAAAACGATCCCGGGGAGAGGGGTTGTGGAAGATTAGATAAGGTGAAGCATGCAGTAAGAAGTAAAGGCATGGAATTTAAGGTTCTTATAGGTACTCTTTGATAATTACCTAGGAGGATTAATCTTGGTGCTTAAATTTTCATACTCGGGATCAAAGTATGGCCAACAAAATTTCGGCCATTTAAGTTGATAGCCTTCCTCAATAACCAGGCTTCTCTTCTCCTGTACCATGGCAGTATCAGCACTAGTCAAACCTAAAGGCATAATTGCGTTGTTGCTAGACATAAAATGCGTTTCTGCCGTTCATTTCCTACTCTCATATCGCCTACCAAGGCTTCATTCCCAATTATAAATTAAGCAAGCATCATATAACACATCAATAACGAGAAATAAACAACGAGCAAAAGACACAATAATTATGGCTTGCAAACGAAGGATAGAGATGGTGGATTGCATTTAGCTATCAGTAATTCAAGTCGAGGTTAAACTTTGGTTTCCATGAGGGAACACATCTTCTCTGCCCCAATTATTACAGACTGAAAAAACACTTTCTATGCGTTATAGAACAGTAAAATAGAAGACAATGAAGTAGAATAGTGATTGGGGCAAAAGTTGCCACCCAGCAAAATTTTTGCTTTGGGGTAATCGAAATTAGTTGTTGATAGATCAAATAAGCTAAATGTCCCCATACACTGAAATATTCTCAAGTCTGAATCAAGACCAGTAAAACATGTGTGGCATCAAAGCTGGAAGCAAGAAAGCAAAAAGGCTGCGGAGACAAAAAAGATTAAACCAATGATTTGTACTGGTGCAATTTGATTGTTAGAGGCATCATGAAGGGTGTGCTGGGAAATTCTCCGCCACTCAACCAAAGCTTTGATACAACTGTTGGGTTGAGGATGCGTGGAAACGAACGCCAACAAAATATAGAAATGCAGAAAAAAAATGGATATACAGATATAAGGTGGTTCGGCTTAAAGTTTACGTACACCGATGACGGACGAATTTGGATTTGACCCAACAGACGAACAATAACTAAAGGCCTCTGGCCAATTCATGTCAATAGTTTAAGAGCAATACCCTTTTCAAAGAACAAAGTAACTTTCGATGATTTACACAACTAGGCGGTAAATTCACTTCAATTTAGCTACTTCTTCGCGATGACAACTTGGCTTACATGGTAGCACAAATATCTGCAGAAAAAGTGAGCACTATCAACTATCAAAGCCATTTTACAAATTCTATACATGCAATTACCTTCTCCGTTTATACTAAGCAGCAACCTATGGATCTTTTAGTTGTTCTGAACAAAGAAAACTACGGCAAACCCAAAACCAACGAAGCTAAAATCCGAAAAAAAAAATCAAACCCAATAAAAAAACCAATTTATAAAAACCTGACCTTTGAAAGATGATGCTAACATTCAGCCCCGCCGGATAAAAGAAAGGCAGCGGTTCTTCACATTCTCAAAGGGGAAAAAATACAGAACAGAGATACCCACATGCATATATGTACATATATACAAATATATACATACGCACTACACGACATCACAATAGAATTAGAAGCAAAGAAATTAATGTCAAAAGCATTCTATTGCTGTTCTAACTCGCTCCTTTCTGCGTTGGAATAGCACTTTCACTTCTCTCTCCTCTGTCTCTCTCCGTGTCTGTCTCTCCCGAGCCAAATATGGAAGCTTTATAACAATACGAATGGCGTTGGATGTTCTGATGGATTCAAAACATCAATTATTGGTTTTTTTTTCATCAAAATTCTTATTTTATTATTAAATATTATTACACAACCACATAATTTATAATTTATAAAAATACCCAACTACTTTAATAATGTATTTATTTTTTTAATAATTTTTAATAATTTAATAATTTAAATTTTAAAGTGTTAATTTTTTCCTTTATTATACAGGAATGATGACGCGGCGACCAAACATAGTCCCCATTGCATGCGCTGTACGAACGCAAGAAGCTTGTGTTGTGTCCCAATCCTCGACCAACCCATATGCTGCACCGCCTCATTGTCATTCTCAATTTGCCCTTGGCCTCTTCCCACCCCGGTAGACCAGACTGGTTCCAGGTTGGACGCCAGATCAGTGTGTAACCACACTTAGAACCGATCCTTGATTTAGAATGTAACGGGTGAAGGGTATAGTTTGATTGCGGTTTAGAATTTTTTTTTTTTTTTTTTTTTTTTTTTTTTTTGTGTTCTAGGACTTGAGGTAAACTCACAACTATTTGGATGTCTTTTAAAGAATAAATTTAGAATTTTTATTTTTTTATGAATTGGCTCAACAACAATTTAATTCAAAATAAAATCGATGGTTGGTAATAATATAAAAGAAATACAATTGACCCCTTCAAATCTTTTTATGTACCTAAAATTCTTTTATTTTAATTATAATTTATTATGGTCTCTCTCTAAAATGTACTATTTTTTTAAAAAATAATCGAACCAAATTGAATCGAAATAAACTTGAACTGTGAGAGCCATAGTTATGTTTCCCTCCTGTTTCTAACAATAACAGGGAACCATAATCGACTCTACCCGGGTCAACCATTATAAGCTCGGAGAGTGTAGAACACTCGCCGCATGGTGCATGATTTTGGGAATTCTGTCGTTTTCCTCACGATTCATTGGCTCGGCCGGGGTTAAGTACTTTTTTGAGCTTATAACTTTTTAAAAATATCAAAATCGGTCAGTAACCAAAAAAAATTTATTTTAGGTCAACATCGTTAAAAAAAATATGCTAGTAAGTCATTAACTCAAATTTCGTTAAATTTGCCGTTAAGTGCTGACGTAGCACCTACATGTAAGCATGACGTAGCAATCACATTTAGGTCACTAATTTTTTGCCCTAAATTTCTCTCTCCTCTGCCTCGCTCTCTTTCCTCGCCACCCTACATACACGATTGCTCTAAACCCTAATTCATCCAAAAATGCAGTGACAACCAAAACAAACATAATCCCAACGGACAATCTCTCATTGTCTCACTAAGCCTCATCGTTGCCCCTGCTTGTTCTCTCTCATCTATTCTCTCTCTCTTTCTCTCTCTCCCCACATTGTCTTCTCCACAGCCTCTCTCTTTTCCACACTCTTTCTTCCATTTCCTCTCTCTTCTTTGCCCATCCCAGAATGCTTTCCACCTCTCTCTCTCTCGCACGCGCTTTGCGCTGCGATCACCTCTTGTTTCCTAATTCAGATTGTTCTTTCTCTTAACTTACTTACCTTTGATCTCTCTCTTTCTTTTTTTTTTGGCCAATTTTGATCTCCAAAAACGCCATCAATTCACGGCAACGAAAGTTTATGTTTTGGATTGTGATTTTGGTTTGTGATTTCAGTCGCCTTGGGTGTGTGAATGTGGTTTTGATCGAAACATAGGGTATTGTTGTGGGAATTAAGGTTGAATGTAATTTTTTAAGAAAACCCAGCTCAGTGGGTTTGGGGGTTGTTGCCAATCTGGACTTAGTGTTGGAGGGGTGATTTACCATAGTTCTCTTTGATGGCTTTAACTATGCAACAGAGGCCAAGCATTAGAGCCCTTCGCTGATCACTTCATTACTGAGGCCAAGCATTAGGTGTGTGAATGTGGCTTTGTCCCATGAATATGATGTGAACTAGGGCTAATTATTTCTCCAATTTGGGTTGATATGGCTAGTAAAAATGTTGCATATTGTATAGTTGCTCTGCTCTGAGTAAGGATTTACCTTGATGATTTTGGTTTGGAAATCATTTGATTGTTGAATGGAGAATTGAGGTTCATCAAAAAAGAGACAGAGGGGAGAGAGGCCATTTGGAGAAAACAATTAGTGACGTAAATGTGATTGCCACGTCATCAAAATTAGTGATTTATATGTAGGTGTCATATCAGCACTTAATAACAAATTTAACGAATTCAAGTTAGTGACCCACTAGCGTATTTTTTTTAACGATACTAACTTAAAATGATTTTTTTTTATTGACCCATTTTGATATTTTTTAAAAGTTACAAACCCTAAAAAGTACTTGACTCAGCTTGACCGTTATTATAATGGTGATTGAAAATTTATAGCGAAATATTGTGTCTTTTATTCTTTTTCTTTTTTAAGAAATAAGTCAATATCATATATATTCGAATTTATTTAAAATAATGTAAGTATGACATCTTTTTAATTTATATATAAATAAAAAAATTTTAAACTCAAAACGATTTTAGTATTATATCATTTTGATTAAATTTTGATTAAATTTCTTGACCATATAATAACACCACAAAAAGAATCAATGTCCACCATTGAATTTTTATGGGCACTTAATTTTGCCAAAGACTTGTACTAATGGGATTCATGATAAGTGAACTTTGAGAGGGCATATAATCCTTTTGAAGTAATGGAATAATTAAGGGGTTGTTTACACAAATATAGTATGCAAAGGCTGGCAGGGTGGCTACATTGATTGGACCTATGAAGATGACCCAAAAGAAAAGGAGGCAAATATCGAATTGAACGGTGAAACCAAGTTAGAATATATGCTTGGAATAAAAGGTCTATCATTTGCATTGGATGAGCCAATTCAAACTAAAAAAAATCATAATTTTTTTTTGTTAGGATTAAAGGATAATGCGTCCAATAAATGATAATTAATCTTTGCTTCCATTTTCAATGGACGGAATGCTCCTGGTAAGACTATGAGGTGATACTGACATCTCTATTTTTTCAATCTATATAGATAAAAAGAAACCTCTATTAACATAAACATAAATGTTTCAATCTAGATTTAAGGGTGTTAAAAGGTGGTTAGAATATTGAGCTCACATAAAAGCAAAGGTGGATCGAACTGCTAATTAAGTAATGATTATCGATTAAGCAAACTAGAGGTCCACTTGTACAAATTACGGTGTGCCCGCGAATGATTCAAGCTTTACATGTTGATTGGAGAAGAGAGAATGGGAACCAAATTTCAGATTTATAGTTTACCAGATCCAATAGATCGTGGAATATTTTTACCAATTCGTAGGTTTAAAAGTCTGCCTTTTGTCATCTAAAAGAACGGGGATCGAATGCTCTAAACTTTTTCCACAAAGGTTGACAAGGATTGGTGCTTTCTACACCCGAGTGCTAAGTAAAATGATGCCTCATCTTGCGTCAAATTAACATTGCATAGCAAATTATATAATAATTCACGACAAAGAAGTCACAAGGTAGGTGACCCATTCAAACATTAGACAAGAATGGTACGAGTTTTTTTTTTTTTTTTGTTAAAATGGTTTGAGATTTACTAGAAAAATGAAAGTTACTTATTATGTGTTAACTTAATATTCAATTCGTCACTACTTATGTGATTCAACTAATTACAAGAATTTGAGTTTAAGATCAAATCTTATT
The DNA here is from genome assembly GCA_037832335.1 of Carallia pectinifolia. Lineage (NCBI taxonomy): Eukaryota > Viridiplantae > Streptophyta > Magnoliopsida > Malpighiales > Rhizophoraceae > Carallia > Carallia pectinifolia. Next base: position 1,927,584 of record CM075450.1, read on the forward strand.
AAAGTCAAGAAAAGAGGCTACACTTATAATTTACCGCCTAATACGAGAAATATTGTAATCATCCAGTCACTTCACCTTTATTGCATACAAATTTATAATACTTTCTGACAGAACTGTAAGACACTACTTTTGTTTTTTCATTTTTATTCCAGAAAAAAAGTATAATCCACATAGTAGTTTAAAATTAAAATAAAAAAAAGTTCACTTGATAAATAAAAGTATCATCTAACTTAGTACGGAATAAGAGAAGAGTGAGCGCATATACGCTTACTCTCTTAAATAGGCTGTTTCCATGCTCCAAATTTTTGCCCTCGAGGTCACCAAAAAGCAATTTAGTTGTTATTCCAAAGTTTGTCCTCTAATCTAAAATAATTTTAAAAAAAAACGAAATATAAACCAAGTCAGCAAATACTGTAGAAGATGCAAAATGACTTGAGGCCTCACTTGGTTGCTAAGGATTCCATATCTTTTTCGGTTGGAGCAGGGACCCCTCCAAAACTACTTTGAAGCTTCACATCAACTATTCATCAACTCAGCTTCAGCTTCCTATTGCTCCAATCTTCTTTCATTTCCCCGAGCGTGGAAACCAGAGTTTGAGTAATAATAAAGGTGTGAAATTCTTCGGAAATTAAGGGTATCTCATAGTTCTAAAATTTCGGGACAATTTCTTTTTTGTTTTGGTTAAAAATTAAGCCCAAGAACCCTTCCAGCCATCCATTGTTTGTGCTGACTTCCCAAAATGTAGAGCGCTTTGCGTGGTTCCTGGAGGACCCTTTAAATTGCCTGTACACGGCATGGCAGGCTGCTTCGTTCCTATTGGCGAATTGCTGGAGGGACTATTCATTATGTTTCCGATCTATTTATGTGCCTACCCAATAACAATCAGATGGTACAACTCTAGTTTCGCGAGTTGACGCAGGACTTCGACCTTATGAGGACGATCGAGGTTTTTTTAGGTTGAGATCCTGTATTCTTGACAAAAAAAATAACAATCAAAGAGTTGATGCTTTCATAAATGCGGATATATGGAATTATTAAACGTAATTGAATTGAGACTCGACTTAATAAGAGAAATTCTCAATTTAATCCTGTTACAACACTCAAACACTAACAATGTTGCTCCCAGTTTTTTGGTTGCTTTTCAGTTCATTGCCCTCTTTTAGTTGTTATGGTGCTTGTAAGTGAAGAACCATGCTACATGTCAACGCAAGAAGAACACGTGAGAAGTACGCAGTTTTTCCAACGACGAGTTCGGAGACTCAAAACTCACAGATTTTCTATACGTCACAAGTTATTTGACAGTGTCAGTCCTCGTGGGTTGCAAACTTCATCAACATGATTGTTGTCCTCAATTAGCAGCGGCAGCTACTAAACTATGATAGTTTTGTCCAAATCCACTGACTAAAGATTTGTCAATTCATTGATTACTAGACTCTATGGGATCACAAATCTCATTCATACGTGTGCACGTTCACAACACATACAAACCCAATTCTATATTTCTTGGGTGAGCATCAGAGTATTGGAAGTCTCATGATTATCAATGTGTGATGGATATAAAAAGAGAATCCAACAAAAAGCTAGCAGGCATGATAAATGGTCCCTGGAGTGGATCCTTCCAAAACTGAGGTCCATTCTCAACCTCTTTAGAATCTCATGCCTTTTTTTGTTGTGTGGAGTAAGCCATAACTATAACGATTCCCTCCACAATCAATATCCAAAAACCTGTGTGGTGGGTACTGTAGCTTAGACCAATACAGCATTATTGTATGGTCGATCATGAACCCCACGGAAGCCGTGGCAGTATGTTGCTGGATACCTACCGTCTACCTGAAAATTGGAATCTTGAAATTTTCATGGTCTTATTATCCACCGAGGAGGAGTATGTACATCTAAACGTTTCTCAGACCTATAACGTGAGAACCTCGTAAAATGCCCTTGTCCACGAAGCACTTCTCGTCAACACCATTTTGTCTTGTCAGGTTTTGCCCTACCAAACTTCTTCACCCAGAACGAATGTTGAAGCCTCAAAACATATAGTCTGAGTTCAGTAATAGCCAAAGGAAAAAAAAAATGTCTTCAATATTTTCCAAACTTTCTAGCTCATTTACTGTCGTTGCTTTTGTGAACATAGCAATTAAATTTCTAAGGTGTTACATACGGAAAGTATTGCATAATTGTTCAGTCAATACCATTTCCTTCTACTTCAGTATATATTAAGCTTGTCATTCTGTGATTTCCTCATCAAGCAGCCGCTTTGAAATGAGGTTGAAGATGGTCATGGGGCTATGAACCTAAATTTTACTTAACTAGCCAGTGAATTTAAATGAGCCCCTCGCCATGTAGGTTGGAACCCCTTGCCATGTAGGGAATTCTTGGCCATTCAAAAATTTTCAACAATTTGTCCGTGCTTTAGCAGCAGAGATTAGGCCTGTGCATGTGTGATATTCCTGTAAAGATAAGAATCCAACGTTAAACAAAGGTGACGATATATACCGAAGGAAACTTTCATTTCATGAGTTTACATCTACAAGAGATTGATCTGCTCCACTAAATGAAAGAATAAATGACATGAGAAAAGGAACATTGTGTAATTTGTGTTTCACAAATTTAGATAGCAGTGTGAGTCCTACAAAGCCAGAGAGGAAGAAAACTGAATGACCAAAACAAGGAAGAGAAAACACAAAAATTTGGAAACAACTGAAAACTCTTTCTTCTAATGACACATCATATCCTGACGTACTAAATACTGGTTGCTCACCTGCTTAACACTTAAAGGTGGAATCTGGAGGTTTCGAAGCAACAGGATATTTTTCTGTATTACAACTTCAAGGCGATATTAGTTAGTCCATATTGCTCCTCCATATGGTGGACGCGCTCATTGTTCCCTTCAAGAAGGCGTACAACCTGGCCAAATGGCCCATTCATAAAAATAAAAGAGGGTGATGAGAGAAACAGAATATACGACAACGAGGGTTGTGCAAATGTACTTTTTCACAACTAAAACAATGAGGAGTTTCAGCCTAGGAAGATCTAGTAACCATTCTACATCTCCAGTAAAATTGGCATAAGAATATATATTACTTGGCAAGAGATGTCTACTTAACTAATACTCAGAGACATCGGCGACAGTTCCCTCCAAAATGTATTTCTATGATCAAACTATAATTGAATTGCGAAATACAAGTACCTCCCCAATTGATGGGCGCAATTCAGGGCTTCTCTGCACACATAAGTAAGCTGCTTTAGCCATGAGGTACAATTGATATGCGTCATATGATTCTCCAAGACGATGATCAATAAGCTTATGTAGTGCAAGCCTCTCAATCACCAGTTCAGCCTAAAATCCATCAGAGATACAAGTAATGCGAAGGAAACAATCTGGTTTAGTTTGAGAAAACATAGCATGTACTACATTGCTGTTATATCGCAGAGCGTGTCTAAATTAGTCTTTTCGGAAATATGCAGATTTATGACATACCCATTGACGAAGGGATTGTCCATCCACTCTTTTTCTATCCACCGCTTTGCGTCCTGATACTAGTTGCAAGAGAACAATGCCAAATGCATAGATATCAGTTTTTACAGAGACAATGCCGTTCTCTGCGTACTCTGGAGCAAGGTATCTACAGGGTTCAAAGGGAATGTTGAGGTTGTCTATCTATAATGGGAAAGGCTGAGATAACCTCCCTGAAAAGTATCTTTCAGAGCTCTTACCCCAGTGTGCCAAGTACCCTTGTCTGAATAGGATCATCCCCAGTCTTCCATCTTGCAAGGCCAAAATCTCCAAGCTATACGGAGAAAACCAATCCATTATCTAAAATAATCTAAAATATTGAGACTAAATCCAAATGGAAGACTGTATTGTAAAACCTAAGAAAACAGGAATCTTTATATGGTAGACCTCAACTGACAGCACATGTACCATAGCTCTCTGCAGCACAGTGATGTTGAGAAAGGGCGTATGAATTCTTGTGTCAGTATTTATAAAACAACAGACCTGGTAGAACAGCAGACTTTTGGCATGGTTATGTAAAGGAAAGTGATAAAAGGTCAGTTCACAATGAATGGGATGTTTCAAGCTGGAGATCTCAGTCTCTCATACCACATATTTTGTAAAATGTTGCAGTCAAAGAACATATTTATGAAGGAATTAAAGCATTTAATGTTAGTAAAATTTAAGACTACTCAAGTAATGAAGAACAAGAAAAGCAGTAGTCATGCAATAGCCTGGAGGGTGAATGATGGCACATAATCTATTAATGTCATTGTATGGCTACGAGGACAAAATAATTTCTATTGTACTGAATCTGCATATTGATGCCGTGTCCTCCTGGCTCTGTATATGAGGGTGGAAAGAGTTGGGGGGGAGGGGTTGGGACAGGAATTTTGTCTCAAAAAGCAGGAGACACCTACTACGACTATGTTAAAATGAAGAGTCCAAACCAATGTAAACCAGATAATTTCAAGAAGGATTTCAAGTACCTTCTGCAATTCCCCAGCTACTATAGTTGTCTACAGGTCCATTCAAATTCTTCATCAATTAAAATAAAAAGTATATAGCAGTAAAGAACAAGCTTAATAAATAAGAGAATATTATAGAACTTCACCATTGGAACAAAGTCATGTGTGAGCAGTATATTGCTTGGCCGCATGTCTCGGTGTATGATAGGGCCACCACGGCATTCTTCATGCAGAAAACGCAACCCTTTTGCAGTTCCAATTGCAATAGCATATCTTTGGTGCCACTCAAGAATTTTTGCAGTCTTATCTACAAAAGTAACACTGGTATCATTAATACTATGGTGCATACAAGCACAAAGCAGAAAGCACATTGATCTAAAAGTTAAGCAAAGATAGAATGAAAGATTCAGAGATCTTGGTATATACTTACCAAACAAGTGCCACTCTAGAGATTTGTTGCAAATATACTCATAAACCAGAATGTTAATGCTCTCCATGCAGCAAAAGCCCAAAAGCATTACAATATTCTTGTGGCGGGCAAAACTTAAGACATACACTTCAGATTGAAATTCTGCAAACCCTTGTGTGCTTGCTTCTTTGTGTACTTTTGCTGCAATTAATTGTCCATCTCTTAGCTTACCCTTGTATACGTGACCATATCCACCTTCTCCCAATAGGTTTTCCTTTGAAAAATCATTTGTTGCCAACTGAATCTCAGAAAATGAGAATCTCATTGTGTCCAGATATAATTCAGTTCTTGTTCCACAAGCAGAGCAGAGAACGTGTGCTTCTGAGGATATCGATTGGGAACTATTTTTATGCTGCTTTTTGGCAATTTGACTAGTAGAAGGGCATTTGCTTCCTGCTTTTCTGTGCATAACTGACAGGCACAATATAGGTAAACTGTTTTGGTACCAAAGGAATGCATCCGAAATACAAGCAAGTTTATGATTAATGCCACATTTGTCCAACTCAGATAAAAATTACCACTGATCATGATTAGTGTAAAGATTCAGCAATAAAGTTGTTCAGGACATGGAATGTACAAGTGACTACTAAGTAGAAACTTCGAATTGTCAGAAAAGAAGTGTCCTACCAAATCTAGGGAAATACTATTGCCTTGTACCCAAAAGAGAAGAGGATAAGAAAACGTGAAATTTTCATGGAAGAGTTTAGCAGTGTGAGAAAACAAAGGCAGCAAAATTTATATGGTATTTCACAGAAAATGAAGGCATAAGGATTAGGCATGTTAGAGTAATGGAACGGCTAAACAGACATACCAATATTAGAAGGACAACTGTGCTCCAATGATGTACTTGAAGATGAAGGCAACGGGTTGGCTTTAAGCATATCAGAGCTTTCAATGGAAGCACTGGATAACGGGTAGCTTTTGCAAGTTATAACAGATTGCCCGCTGCTTTCACTGGCTTGAGAACTTAAAGGGGGAACAGTTCTGGAGACGGAATAGAACTCCTTATCTTCTATGCTATCTATTTCATTGGTAGTATGAGGCCTAATAATTTCCACGGACGAGTTATCCTGAATTAGAGCAATCTTGCAAGGTATCTGCTTAATGTAAAACCTCAGATCCCGACGGAGGTGCCTGTCCATGGGCATAAATTAACACTTAAGCCAATAGGGAATAAGAGTTGAGCAACGCCAACTTGCAGCTTACAGTGGAATAGAGTATATGGAACATAGAACCAATTTTGATGTTGAGGTCAACAAGACATGAACAAATAACATATATAGAGACACAACACCGATTAAGAATCTCATAAAAATTTGACTGTTGCTTGCAATTCAATGTCCTCTGATGCTTTCATTAGAATGAAATTTCACTAGTGACACAATCAATCAAAGATGAGTGGATTTAAGATGCTCATGATTCTGGTAAATATCACAGCCAGAACATTAAACAAAGAAGGAAAATTTACCTATCAAGTATAACCCAAGTGGCTTTATAAGCTACAACTTCTTGAAAAATAACCTGCTTCATCGGATTTCCGGCAGTAATTTTAACTTCAAGGCTGACCTATAAACAAAACCAAAATAAATAAGCAGTAAGCATATTAGTAAGGGCTGTATAAAAAATGTAATCTTTTGATGGAAGTAGACACATACCACAGGAATGTATATAAACTTGCTCAAGAACTCTGAACTGGCTTAAGGTTCAGTGAAGTATTTTGGTGTAAGGACAGAATTATAAAATTCCACAGTGCATGAATTATTACGACTGACTAATCTCTTAGTGTGTTTGTTTTCTAAATCCTTTTCATTTCAGAAGGAGCACATAAGGTCTCTTCTAGTGATATTCCATCTCTATTTCTCTTATTAATCGTTAACACAAAGTGCAATCAGCAAGAAACAGCGAATCCGTACGGCCCAGGAGTGTTATCAGACTATTAGGTTGGTAATTCCTGAGTTGAATGAAGGCAAAGGACAAAAGGCCCTTAAATAAGAACTTTGTGGTCCGTGAAAACCCTCTGTGCTGATATTTATACAGTAATTCTATGCCAGGTATAACATTCTGGAGAAATAACTATGTAGGATATTTGTCATCAGCTATACCCACTGGAAATAGCATATTTTATCTTTACCCTCTGATTTCCAACTAAGGAAAGTAAACTGATAGGATTCAAGAGGAGGTTTTGGACTGCATATGTCCCTGCACAGTGTTGGACCACGTTGGATGTTGTTTAAGAATTGCACAATAATCCCAGAGAAAATAATGCTAGGTACATAATAAGAGTAAAAAAAAAAAAAAAAAAAAGAAATCTTTCTGCAAACAAGCCCCCAAAATGCATATAGCCCTCTTTCTAAGAGACTAGCATATTAAAATTGAATAAGATACAAACAGTCAATAAATCTCTTAACAAAAAGAACTAAATGATGCAGATGTGCAAAAGAGTGTTTATGTTTATTACCCCTTCATCTTCACCCGCTTCAGCGCTTTGCAGGAGCATGTTTACATATACATCAACCTTGTTTTTTACTTCATCTCGGACGGCTCGAGCACTTGCTCCAACAAAAGAATCAGGACACACTTTGACTTGATAACCCACTACGCCAACCCAAAAGGGTAACAGTGATCAAACCATACATATTGATGTTCTCAATTCATAGCTAATATTATGCTTATTTCACCAGCTAATCTTAGTATCAATCAACAATTCTCTAACAAGGTCATCTTTTGCCAAACATGCTTTCACTTGCAAATTGTAAGGTGAAAAAGGGTAGAAAACCACCCCAAGTTTAGTAATAGGAATAAAGAAAAATCTACCAAAACCCAGTTTAGAACCCCCCCCCCCCCCAAAAAAAAATAAAAAGAAAAAAAGAAACAATGAAGAGAATACAAAATCAAATAAGCCGAACCAGGAGGCAATAAATGAAATACTTACAGGGATTTGGCACCTTATGAAGAACTCCAAGAACAACAAGGGTATCGCCACGACGAAGAATGTTACTCGTCAATCTCACTTGATCAAAGGTGCGCTTGAACTCGTCCAAGCTGCGATCCTTAGTCGCGTCAAAAGCAACGACAACATTGGACGGCGAACCATGACTCTCCATATATGCACATATATTTGTATATGGCCGGTAGGGGATCAACAAAACCAGAAAGCCCACAACTTTATTGCCTTTTCCACAGGTTTGACACACAATGGCTGCCTCAGGGTCCAGTTGGGAGATGGGTTATGGTTTTTAAGGACTGACAATGTAAGAGTCCGTGGTAATGAAGATTGGGACCGATCATCCGATGAAATTTCAAAGAAGTTTCTCTTTTGGAGATGCATTGTAAGGAACAGAAAGAGAGGCAATGGAACCAAGGCATCTGAGCAAAGATATACCCTTTGGATATCCATATTCCGGATGGGAAAGAAGAAGGTGGGTGGAGATAACTGATCTAACAATTGAATTGCCAAGCGGTAGAAGACAAAAAAAAAAAAAAAACTGGCTTTGTTTTAAGGTTGTCTTTCTCTGGTTGGCCTGCCATCATCGTCATCATCCTCAGCATCTCCGAAATTTGCATTTTGTAATCTTTGCTTCTTATCATCTCTTCATTCTATGCCTAAATTCAAGATCCAGTTGCAAACTTTCGAATACCATCGAGCCGGATGTAACTCGGAGAAAATTGACTTGAAGAGGCCACTGCAACAATTATGCGGTGCGCATACTTCCTGACCATCTTTTTTTTGTTTTTGTTAACTTTAAAGTTTATTGAGTCCGAAACTACTGAATATATTTCTCTCCTCCTATAAATTTCATATCTTTTTTTATAAGGGTAAAAGTTTGTCTTAGGCTCGCTTGACTACATACATTAACATTATATTTAGATAAAAAAATTTTTAAAAAAAAAATGAGGAACAGGAAAATAGAGGAGAATTATTAAAGGAAGTTTTTGAAAAAAAGTTATAGAAAGATGAAAATTATAAATTTTTTTATTTAAAAAATGATGAAAAGCAGGAGGGAGAAATATAAAATATGTTGGAATAATAATTTTATTATTTATAATAAATTTTATTAAAATATTTTATTTATGTAAAATTATAATTTTTAAATTATATTAGGAGTAATTGAGTCATTTAATAAATTTAGTAGATGAATTAATAATTTTTTTTCTATTTTTGTGAGAATTGATTTTAATGGAATAAAAAAAATTAAGAGAATTAAAAATTTTACTCTCTCTTATTTTTTAAATATTTTTTAAATATAATAATTTATTTTAATTTTCTCACTTTCTTCTTCTTCTCAGTACTTTACTCCCTCTCAAACACAGTATAAATGATAAGAATGCTTATTGATCGAGCAATTCGATAAGATATCTTGGATCGAATTGATATTAAGGTTTCAAGTTTGGGATTAGACTGGTGCGTGAAAATGTATTCATAACACATTTTAAACTTCTTTGACCACAATTCCGTTCCTTCTTTTATGTTCGACTCGTGCACATTATGATTTTTTATTTGTCTTCGGAATTCACGACCTTGGAAGTGGCTTGTTTGACAACTAGATGCATTAGATATTGTCGTCAAAATTATAAATTATGAGTAAGTTAGAGTAAAAAGAATTATATTAAAAGTCTAATTCTTTATTAATAAAAACTTATAATTTAAGAAAAAATCCTGGAAATCCTGCTTCGTAATTGGGCGAAAGTTGCTTAGCCTTTTTGGTTCCTACAAATTCCTGGATAGCATATTCTTCTTCTTCTTTTTTTTTTTTTTATTTTATTTTAGGTTTTATAGAAATTGGAGAGTTCTCCTTATATGTGCTACAAAGTATTAGAACTCAGAAGTCAAGAAAAAAAGACATAAAATCACTGAATAATTACGATATTTTTCATAATAAATAGTAAATAAGTAGTGAACATAAGCATATTCTAATTATTTGATCCTAATAGAGTTTAAATTTGTAATTTTTTATACAAACCCAATTTTCTCTTTCACGAGTCGCGACTTTCTTTTTTCTTTGAACAAAGGCCCAACTTTCTTTAGTCGATTCAACTGTGGCCTTTCTAATATTAATCCTTCAGGGATGCCTTGGACCCATTATACCTCGTAAAATGTTATGTTCTTTATTCTTTTGTCGCAGGTATAACTTAATGGGTTTCAGGAGCAATCAAATTTCTGCGAGGAGAGCTCGCTCTAGTCGCTAAAAAATGATCCAACATGCCCTATTCCAAGCCAAGGAACATGAATTATTTACATTATTATCATTCAATAGGTTGCAATGACCAGATACAGCTTGGGTGGGTGGCACCATCAGTCATGTTCCCGTACATTAAGGGAGCCACCTCATAGCTTTTCAGTATAAAGGTTTTCTCTAAACTGTTAAACAGCAACATCTGAAGGATAGTCTTGCGGATGTCTCTTGACGGTTTCTACCAGTTGCTTCTCCTGCTCTCGAAGATTGGCTGGTGGAACATCGTAGACATCAGAGAACAAGTCTTTGAGTGGTGGTTTTACTGCTTTCTCCGCAACTTGAATTGCTTGCAATATCTGCAGGAAGGATCATGCTAAATGTTAGATGAAAATGTTTGATGAAGTTTGGCCAGAGTAAAAGGAGTTGAAAAAAGAAAGGGAATATATGTAACATTTTTATCAAATTCACCTGAGTCTTGATGCTGCTTCTAAGCAGTGATTCTTGTGTGTCACTCCACCAGCCATTTCCTTCAATCCATTTCCTAAATCTGTTTACAGGGTTTCGTGCCTGTTTCCAGTATTCGATTTCACTGACTGGCCGATACTTGGTGGAATCGTCAGATGTGGAGTGGTGTCCTAGTCTGTACGTCAGGGCCTGAAAATCTACATGCATGTTAGTTTTCCAGGGATAACATATAAACGTGTACTTGACTTGGAAAAGTCATCATTGGAGTTCACGTGATCAACCCCTATATCCTCAATAAAATGCTGTGAGGAGATTCAACCATCACCTCAATTAATATGGGTCTTTGCTCCCTAATAGCGATTTCACGGGCTGCAAGAACAGCACTGTAAACAGCCAGAGCATCATTTCCATCTACCCGGATGCTTTGAATCCCATAAGCTTGACCCTTGACAACCATGCCATCACCTGTGACAAAGAAGTTATCCAAATGAACTCAAACTGATGGACCTGATAAAACTTCAATTCTACGTTCAACATCACAAGTAACAGGCAGGTTCAGAGGTTCCCCTTTACGGATCATGGTGGGTAACTCCGTGGCACTATGCCTATTTTTGGTGACATGAGAAGAAAAAGTTAGACAGCAAAGCTAGTATGGATTCATTAGTAGCTAAGCAATTGAAATTACTTCGAAATTGCTCTGATACATGAGTACTAATGGCCCAGCCGTTGTTGCGGCAGACAAAGATCACCGGAGCCTCCATAACTGCTGCAAAGTTCAGAGCAGCATGAAAATCTCCCTGATATATTAATCAATGATCAGAAGTCGAACTACAGAATCAATAAATACAAAAAGAACCTCAGATAGAGAAAATCATTAGATATCAATTTTGTTGGTACCTCACTAGAACCGCCATCCCCAGTGTAGGTGACAACACAAGCATCCTTTTTGTCCATTTTAAGAGAATAAGCAGCACCAACAGATTGAGGAAGCTGCGTGCTAAAAAGACCACGATTGATGGAGAAAGCCATTAGAAGTGATAAGAAGGCAATGCATAATCAACATTTAGAGACAGACATTAGTAATGCGATTATGCAAGTGGATAGAAAATTTACGCTATAGGCGATGAAATTGTGAAGTAATTGTGCTTGTTAGATCCATAATGGATTGGCATCTGCCGGCCTTTCCCATAATCAGCATTATTTCCAAATAATTGGTTGGCAAACTCTTGAAGTGTGAAACCCCGCCATAATAGAACGCCGGTCTCCCGGTACTTGAGATTAGTTACGAAAGACAAATTAGCCACCGTTATAGAACAGACCAACATCAGTACTGGACTTGAAAGTTGCTATACCTGAGGCACGACAATGTCATCTGCACTAAGTGCAGCAGACGAGGCTATGCCTATTGCTTCTTCGCCGCTTGAGGTGACGTAGAAGGAAATCCTTCCCTGCCTTTGTGCTTCATAGAATATGACGTCCATCATTTGAATTGTGACCATATCAGTATACATCTTTACTGCAAGTTCCTTGCTTACCTAGCAAATGTTTTAGCCAAGAGGATGTTAGAACAAGTTCTGTAACCAAAATCAGACCATTAAACTCTTTTAGATTGCCTTTGTTACTCTGGTATTTCAACAATCCAAAAAGAAGAGGGAAATTTGGGCACGATCATGCCTGGATTAAGGGAGCAATGTCTTCATTAATTATTGCAATTAGTTATTTATGGTAGATGAAGATAGCCACCTGTTTAAAATCACTGCCAATAATGATCTCTCCATTGTCATCCAGGACACGATAACAAGGTACTCTCTCTTCATTAGACCCGGCGATAAATCTGAATTTAGATATATAAGCCACTTTGCCTCCAGGAAAATCCAAGGCCTAAACACAACAAAATATCAAATGTGAGCATTGAGACACAACTCATAAGTTGATCAAAACGTGAAGATCCATGCAAGAAAGAGAGAAGATCAACATGGCAAATTATAATACAAAGCAGGGCAAAATTTTTTGGTTAATTAACTCTGATTAAGACACGCAAAACATGCAAAATTTTGCAACAGCATGGTATTACTATTTCCTCTTTTTTTTTTCTCTTGGGGCGATCTGTTTAATCACAGTGCATATGCAACGTTCAAGTTTACCATGTATCAAAATGCACAAATAATAATTTCTTTTTCATTTACCTTAAGGATGAGAAGTGTAGGGAATAAATTGTAGAGTAACATTAGGTGTCTTAGATAGTTTCAAAATATCTATCCACTCTTTTAGAAGGTAAGTGACAGTTTATTTATTTTTTATTTTTTTTTAAATTCAATCATTTTACAATTCATATTACTTTAAAACTATAAACTATAAAGTATCTAGGTGCAGACACCAAGATTTTTCCTAAATTTAATTGCTTGAAATTAGAAAATTCATTAGAAATGATATCCTTATTAACTAAAACACTATCTCAGAATTCTGCCACTGGGTCATCCATTTGCCAAGAAGGATGCCACTCATTTGGAATTTAGGATCAAAATGGTATGAAAAGAGCTCAATCCTATCTTCTCTTGCCATATTGGAAGGAACCAGACAAAGTGAAGGCGGATAAGACTTGGCCAATTCCCGCTAAATGACAGGCTGGAAGGTTATCCACCGAGAAGAGTCATAAAAATATGTCATAAATAGATTACGGAGAGCATACTTTCCCTTTCGATGGTTTTTTTTTTCTCCTTAATTTTGTCAAAGTAATTGAAATTAGAGTATGAATGTTTATGTTTTTTGGGTTTCATTATTAGAGTGGCAATTTGATTAATAATTCTAGAAGTATTGTCAAATCGTGTGTGGTTTCACTGGGTAAAAGATTTATATCAGTGTAAAAGATTGTAAATTTGCTTTGCACCCCCAAACACAAAATCATACTGTTTTACAACAAAATTATAAGACATTTTCCATATTTTTTTATTTTATAGTTAAAAAAAATCTAGAGAAACCGATAAATGTTTGGTTCATTAGGTAACAATAAGTTTAGAAATGCCTAACTTTATTATTAATTAATTAATGTAGGTGGAATGGGGAATTATATGTGCCAAATACGTATTATGTAATCCTTGATACATATACCGGGCACATGCCTGGACCACCGTTGTCGTCAAGGTCGTTGCATACAAGATTACGTTAACACGTTCAGTGAAACATACGTAAAATATATAATTAATTTAATAATATTTGATAATTTATTTATTTTTTATTTATTTTTAATTTAATATATTTTTTATAATTTAACAGGTCCAATTTATTTTGTGTCAACTGTGTTTTCCCTCGTACGTCCCCGCAAAACTAACTTTTCTGTTCTAATATTCTATATTCTGGCTATGTACAACAATATAGGCATTAATAAACAAAGAAATATATTACTCTGATAGTGCTGCTTAGATAGCATCCAGAACACAATTCGCAATAGAGTTTTTGGTTGAAAACAATAATTCAGTACGTTTGTGCATATCTGTACGAAAATACTAATAAATTATAAAAAAAAGTTTTGAATTTGAGCTTAAGAACCAATTAATAAAAAAAGAAAAATCAGAGAGAATTGTTTGCGAGTTCTAAATTACGGAACTCGATCCCATATTGTGGTCTGAGCGAGAAAAAATAGATTCAAAAAAGGAAAAATAAAGGCAGAAGATCAAAAGAACTGGATCCATGATAAAGAGTTTACCTGATTATTGTGATTATTATTATCTTCGTCGCTAGAGCATAGTTTATCATCCTGGCTGGCAGCTTTTGTGGATGTGAACCGTCGCCGAACGAAGAAACCGCTGGCTGCTGAAGCTGAACTGCAATAATAATAATAATAATACCGGAAAACGCCCGGAGTAGTTACAGATGATGAACAACAACTTGTTTGGTTGCGAATTCCTCCAGAGACGAAACCCATGTTCCTCTTCAGAAAACAGGCAATATTGGTTCTTCTTGACCTTATTATTGGAAGCCACCAGAAAGTTGTCATTATGATTGTAAATCAACTAAAGATCAGCTCTGCCAGGCTCCAGTTTCGTTGCTTTGTCGGCCGTGAATATAATGTAAATGTAATGAAATGGGTGGCGCTAAGACCAAAGAGAGGAGAGATCCAGGTGATTGGGTTTGGCAATTGATTAAAGAAAGAATATCTATCTTGCCCTCCTCCGACAGACCTGAACGTCTGAATGGCCCCTTGTCCTTAGCATTCTGGAGCTCGGACGTGACAGTCCTGATTATATAGGACGCAGGTGGCCTACTCGCAGGCCTTTCAAATTTGTCTTTTTTTTTTTTTTTTAATCAACTGTATCTAATTAAAATTTGATTTTGAGAATTTGTTTTTAAATTTTTTTTAAATTTAAATCAATTGATAGGAAAAAAAATAACAGTAAAAAAGATTAAGAATTTAAACTCTCAACTTCACACTTATTAATATATTATTAATATTATTTGACTTAAAACTTCACAATAAATTCGTTTTAAAAACTTGTTCAAATAATAATTTTCTTTGTTTTTCGTTCTTCTCTCTCATTATTGCTGCTCATTGAAACACTAAATTAAACGTTATTTCTCATTCATTTTTTTTTTTTTATCAAAACGGTCCAACGTTGTTTATCATCAATTTAAAGACAGTAATGTTTGTAATTAAAAACATTTGCCTTCGTGGGTTATTGCCATTTACCTAACACCTTGTTTAGATCGGGAGAAAGCGGAGAAACAAAAAGCTGTGAAGAAAAAAAATTATTTAAATAGGTGAAAAATATATAAGAAATAAAATGATGTAAAAGAAAATATTAAAATATAAAAAAAGATTATGGGAGAAAAATTATGAAAAAAATAAATTATTTAGATAGATAAAAAATATGTGAAAAAGAAAATGTTATAATAATGATTATATTTTTTTTGTTCTCATTACATATTTTCCATGGAAACCAAACAACGCCTATGTTTACGTTTCTCTTGTTATTAGTATTCATTTCTAGTTTGTTATGGTTTGAAAAACATTAATTATGGTAACGAGCATCTATATTGTAACGGAAATGTCCATATGGCATGAAACTATGGTAACATTTTTAATTTGGATCTTTGCTGACTGTTTGCATTTAAACGCTTGTAATTTTCTCAACAGATCCCAAAATCCATGTCTCTCTTCCTCTCTCGTCATATTTCCAGTTTCTCTGTGATTATTTTCATGTTTTTTTTTTTTCAATTTCTAAGATTGAGAGGTCTTTCTTTGATTATATACATTACTAAATGATATACTTTTTTTTTTCAGCTCAAAAAAGTTCATATACGAGCAATAGGGGAGTTATCATAATTGTATAGTCTAATACTATTTAAACTTATATAGTTATTAAGTTATTATGTATAAAAATTTACTAACAAATTAAAATTTTAAAACGCATAACATTTCAATTAAAATTATTAAAAATTACTTGAAATTTGTGCAATGGTTTTTTTTTTAAATATTGATAATAATAAACAGTTAGTTTATTAATTGTTAAAAAAAATGAAGAACACAAGTCAAAGTACACTCGCAAGTACAGATTTCGTATTCACTCAAAATAAACAACCTCTAATTAATTAAAAAAATTTTAAGATTAAAGAAATTCGAACCCCTCAACCCTACCTCGGCTAGGCCGAGGTGGCTAAATTTGTGCTATGGTTGAGCTCCAATTACGAGTCTAGGTGGATCGTGTATATCCGTTTGTGTTGTGTTCCAAAGTCGAGCAAGAGGGGGTGCTGATGTTCCGCATTAATTCGAAGGGTAAACCTGCAAAGTGAAGACAGTGACATCAAGTTTTTTTTTTTAAAAAAATAAAATTAAAAGATTGTTCAGAGACGTTATAAATTTTTTATTTTTATTATTTATTATTTATTATTTATTATTTTTTAAATTTTTATATTTTTTTGCTATCAATTTTATTTTTTATAAGAATAAAAAAATAGATAAAAAATCGTGAAAAAAATGATAAAAAGAGTATGAATAGAAAGAGAAAAATGAGAAAGAGAGAGAGAGGGTAGAGAGAGATTGAGTAGAGAGAATGGTAGAGAGAGAAAAAGGAGAGAGAAAAAGTGTAGAAAGAGAATAAGTAGAGAGAATGACAGAGAGAGAAAAAGGATAGAAAGAGAATGAATAGAGAAAATGACAGAGAGAGAAAGGGTAGAAAAAAAATGAGTAAATAAAATGAGGAGAGAGAAAAATGAGAGAGAGAGGACAGAGAGAGAATGAGTAGAGAGAATGAAAGAGAGAGAAAAGAGAGACAGAGAGGGTAGAGAAAAAATGAGTAAGGAGAATGATAGAAAGAGAAAAATGAGAGAGAGGGTAGAAAAAATGAGTAGAAAGATTGGTAAAGTAAGAAAAAGGAAAGAGAGTATCGGTAGAGAGATAATGAGTAGAGAAAATAGTAGAGAGAAAAAAAGGAGAGAGAGAGGGCAAAGAGAGAATGGTAGAGCGAGAAAAAGGAGAGAGTGTGGGTAGACAAAAAATGGTAGAGAAAAGAGAGAGAGAGAGGGTAGAGAGAGAATGTGAAAAAAGAATGGTAGAGCGAGAAAAAGGAGAGAGTGAGTAGAGAGAGAATGAGTAGAGAGAGAATGAGTAGAGAAAATGGTTGAGGGAGAAAAAGGAGAGAGAGAGTGGGTGGAGGGAGAATGAGTAGAAAGAATTGTCGAGAGAGAAAAATGAGAGTGAGTAGAGAGAATAGTAGAGAGAAAAAAGAGAGAGAGAAGATAGAGAGAGAATGGTAGAGATAGAAAATAGAGAGAGGGTAGAGAGAGAATGAATAGAGAGAAAAAAATATAGAGGGATAGAGAGAGGATAAGTAAAGAGTGATATGATAAAGATGGTGGATAGAGAGTGAAAAGATTGTGAGAAAGTATAAAAAAGAAAATAAAAAATAAAATAAGAAAATTATCTTTTATTATTTTTTCAATTAAAATAAATACTTTTAACTTTTTAATAAAAATAAAAAATAAAAATAATATTAAATATATTTTCTATTTTTTATAAAAAAATGAACAAAAAATAAAAAATAAAATCGTTATCAAACAAACTTTAAGTAACCTAATTTTCGTTAGAGTATATGAAAACATGCAATAAAATAGTTATTGAATTACATGGCTGGAATTGCACGGGCTTTTCATATTGATAATAATTGATGTCCTTATATTCAAATAAAAAAATAATAATTGCTTATGTGCGGGCAAGTGCGGTCCAATCGGACAGGATTAGAAAGCTTGTTGACGCAGATCTAATTGTGAATTCAACCATACCGTAGTATCCATCATCGTGTCTCTGATTGAATGCTTTTGTTGGAACTTTTTGAATCTGTGTTCGAAATCTAACGATTCTGTTCTGATTTCCTCTGGACCAAATGTACCATATTCTATTTCCTTGCAGGAATCAAGTACCATCTGGCAACCAAAAGCATCCGATAATCATATCTCCAAACCATTGAGCTGATGTCCCTAGCATGGCTCAGTCAAGTTACAAACAAAAAAAATCCCAACCCCCATTTCCCAATTCAGCAGTCTCAACCCAAAATAAATATATATTTCCCTCTACAATGTTGTAACTGAAATACTCTGTTGAAAGAATCAGATTGGACCGATCAGTTCAATCAAAAAAATTAAAAATCAAGTCTTGAACCGGTCCAGTTAGTTTTAAAAAACCGTTGATTTAAAAAATCGGTTAAGAACTGAGTGAACCGACCAATTGAACCGAAAACCGGAGAATCGATTCTGGTTTTTCCAATCAAAATTGTTTGGTTCAAAGAGAAAAAAAAAACCAAAAAATTAAAAAACTAAATATCAATAAATGCCAACATACTTTAGTCAAAATTAATTAATATTTTATCTTACTGAGTATCTACTTGTCTACTTTCTCTTAAAATTCATTAATATATTTCAATTTTTAAAAAATAATTAATAGATTGTTATTTTTAAAAGTAATTAACATGTTTATATTTTATCAAAAATATTCACTACTTTACAAATATATAAATGATATATTTTTAAAAATAAATTAAATGAGTTATAGATGCTCAATGATCATTTTTTGAAATATATATTAAAATATATTATAACAATATAAATTTATAAATTATAAGATAAGATTAATAAGTTTTCATTTTAGAATAGATTATAAATTATATATATATAATACTTATATCTTATATAATATTACATTTTAAATATTAATATATTAGATAAATATATATAACTATTTAAATTTTATATATTTAATATTAAATACCGGTTTTACTGGTTTAATCACAACTAACTCTGTTGAACTGGTTGAATTTTAAATCTCTCAACTTTTCGATTTAATAACCGGTTCGGTTTTTAAAACTTGTTGGAATAAACCATCTTTTATCTTAAACTTTTTAGTTTTCTTTAAAATCTATATCTTTTAAATTTTTTATTTAAAACCTATATCTTTATTTTTTATTTCATTTCAAAAATCATTAACTTTCTATTAAAACGGACAAAAATAAAATTATATATCAAAATATTTTCTTAAAAAATATAAAAATACATATTTCAATACAAGTAAATAAAATAAAGAAAATTATACATATGTACTGTCTCTTTTTTTTTTTTTCTTGTTTTGGTAATGCATACATTTGTACTCTCTTATTCCCCAAATCGTTCATATCTAATGAAATATCCATTGTTCTAATCTATCAAAACTCCTAAACATACACTAAAAGAAAATCGTTTTCCTGTTGTATGAGAAGTATTTGTCGCTTTATACATTGTGATCGAGTTGAGATCGATCGTTGGGCTTCTGCATGTCTTGGAAAAAGATCTCAACTTGCAAATCTACCCCTTTCTTCCCAGGTTAGAGCTATATTCATCATCATCGTCATCGTTTTTCTGGTTATTCAGTGGAACCTTCTTGAAGAAATTTTGCTGTGTGTGCGATCGGTTGTCTGGCTGTCATTAATTGCAAACTGTCCGACTTATATTTCTATCTTGTTTTTTTTTTAAAAAAATTATCCTCTGTTGTAAATTAAAAAAAAAACCGAATGCATTAATTGAAATCAGATTTATTTGTATTATATCAAATTGATAGTGATTTTTTAAATGCATTATTTTTTTCTTTTTTCTTTTTGTTTTTTAAATTATTGTTTTTAACGTCTGCTTCATTGCTGCTGTGTCTGGTTTTAGGACGAATAGTTTGATACGATGTGAAGATCCAATTTTTGAAAATTTTTTTGAGAGGTGACTTTATTTTTCAAACGAAAAAAAAAAAAAGACAAAAACTTAACTGTTAAACCATAGTTTCAGAGAATTCTCTCTGTCTCTTTTTCTGTGTGGCTTCACTGGTTGGATCAGTGTTTTCAGGTTAGGCAATTGCTTTTTAACCCTTTCTCTGTCGGTTTTTTTTTTCTGTGTTATTTAAATCTTTGCAGTCATAATATTTTTTTATTTTATTTAAATTCAATTTCTCGCTTATTGTAGTTCCACAAATGGTTTTTTCTTAATTTCTTACTTTGTTTTTACCTAAAAAAAAAGGGTTTGACTTCTTCTTTTGTGTTGTGGGTGTTTGACTTAGAAGGAAAAAATGCTTTGGTGGACAATCCGCTGAACCTTAGTATGTAAGATCATGGCCATTATATATGTTGATCCTTGGGTCTCATTTGTAGGCTAAAAGATCTAGCTGTATGCTTATTTAATTAAAGCATAAAAGTTGGTATCTTGATAATTTATGTGTCGAACTTTGTATCGATTAAAATTGAGATTGTTATTTTTAAAATTAGAACTGATATTTATAAAACATTTGTTAATTTTATATTTTAAAAATATCAGTCGTAATTTCAAAAATAACAGTCGTAGTTTCGCCTGGGACAAATTCCAGGACAAAACTGTCGGGACATGTAATTGTGTTCTTAATTAAATTACTTAGATCTTTTATTTTTTTATTCTTTTGTTTCGGTTGATATGCCGATGCTACTATAATTTTTTTCGAAACAAGATGGATCTTGATGGAATGTTGTTTATGTAGCATGGTGGGGTACTGAAAACCCAACCACACACTAGATATAAAGGGGCCAGTGTGAAGAAATTGGGTGTTGAGACTGATAAGTTCTGTTATTGGGATTTGAAGTATATGGTGATGAAGGACTTACAATATCCTGGTTTTGAGAAAATGTATTACAGGATACCAGGATAGAGCTTGGAGATGGGCCTAAGGGAAGTAATAAACACTGACAAAGTAGTTATAAAGATGATTGAGATAGTGTTGAGACATAAAGAGATTGAAGTATATGTAAGGCTACCATTGTTTTTGTTTCCTTAGCAAATTTGGCATTATCAACGGATGCCTCCTTTTTCGCTCTCGTTTCGTATTAACAATTCTATTATGATTTTGATGCCCTTTTTGAAACTTCCATTTTGCTTTGATATCGTTTTTTATTCCTTGATCGAGTATCTGAATTTTCATTATAAAATTCAAATTTCATAGAAAAGATTTAAGGCTAAACTTTTTATTATTTTCTCTATTTGAGGCTTTATTATTTTTCATTTTTCATTTGAGTTCTAAAGAAAAAATTGTATATACATTCAAACTCATATTTCTGTATTATTAAGAATGTATTTTGTATTTAATTTTTTTTCCGTTTGGTCTAACGGGAAGACTAGTAGTTTGACCTTTAAAGGATTGAATTAGAACAAAAATTAAAGATATACGCCTTAAATAGAAAACTTAAAAAGAATAGATCTCAAATAGAAAAAAAAAATTAAAAGGTTTAGACTTAAAAGATGGTTTATCCCTACTGTAACTGGTTTGCTCCAAAATTACATACATTGTTACTGATTCCTATCCAACCGAATCCAATTCCATGGTTTTCTTGAATCGAATCACATCCTCTCCAATCATCTCATTCATCCGAGCCAATGTTAGATGTGATAGAGATGGCCGTGGTTCATATACCATCTATGTCTTTGCTGCTCTCTTGGAGGTCTCCCTGAGTTGCAGGAGCACAAGGCACTGATTCTGAAAGTGAAGAACCAGGTTCACAGGGCATTGCTTCTACAATATCTACCGCTTCATAAAGCCAACCATCTCTACACAACAACTTAGCAAGGAGAGAATAATGCTCATTCCCAGGTAGAATGCCATAACTTCTCTCCATTTCTGAAAATACAGCCAGACTGATGTCCACCAAACCACGATGCTTGCAAGCTAATAGAACCCCAACTAGTGTTATTCAATCTGGAGATGAAGTTCCTAAAGTAGTCCTCTAAAAGCGTCCAGAGGTTACATCTCTGTTTTTTTTGTTCAACCAGAGGTTACATCTCAGTAACTGAATATAAGAATACCAAAATGCCATATCTACTGGTAGGTTATACCAGAATTGTATATTACCCAGATTATGGAGTTGATGGTATCTGGATTCAGGCATGTATCAGAGCTGCATTCAGCTATTTCCTGATATTGTAAGTGTCTTTTATGTCCAAAAAAGACCCCTGAAGGAACAATTTTACCCATGTGCCAATAGCAGTCCTGCAGACCAGAGTCTGAATGTCTTTTCTAGCATTCAGCCCAGCTGTAGCCTGGATTTTTTTGCACTGCATTGTTTCTCATTATCTTTCTAACAAAGGCTGAGCTTTCCCAATCCCCTGAGGCGGCAAATAAGCTAGATAGCTGTATATGAGCAGCAGAATTCTCAGGATCCATTTCAATAATCCGCTTGGCTACCTTTTCTCCAAGATCCTTGTCTCTATGAACCACACATCCTCTCAATAACGTTGACCACATACTGGTATCTGCCTTGAAGGGCATATGCTCTATGAGACTAAAAGCTTCCCCTAGGTAACCACCACGAGCAAAAAGATCAACCATGCAAGAATAGTGTTCAATTCCTGGATCGATACGGTATTCGTGTACCATTACATTGAACCACTTCCAGCCCTCATCCAGAAATCCACAATGATCACAGCCGGACAGAACTCCAATAAATGTTATGTAATTTGGCTTCATGCCAGAATGCCTCATTTCATAGAAAATTTCAAGCACTTTCAACCCATGACCATTTGTAGCATAACCCATCAACATTGAATTCCAAGGCGCTACATCCGATTTGACCATTGTGTCAAATAGTTTTCTCCCATTCTCAATGAAACCACACTTGCAATAAAAATCAATAAGGGAGGTACAGAGGACCTCATCTGATTCGAGGCCAGTAATAATTGCTCTAGCAAAAACCTGTTCACCAAGTTCAATTGAAGTGACACAAGCACAGGCACCGATCACACTAGCAAAGCTGACTGTGTCCATTCTCATATCCAGCTTATTCATCTGGCAAAAAAGATCCAATGCTTCAATTGGACAACCATTTTGACTAAGACCCGCTATCATTGAATTCCACGAAATCAAGCTTTTCTGTGGCATTGTATTGAAGACCTGCTTTGCATCTTTGATTCTACCACAATTGCAATACAATGTGATCATAGAGTTGAGCAAGACTGTATCATAAACTATGAGCTCACTATACAATTGGCAAGCATCATTTGTCTTATCACACTTGGCATATGCATCTATCAATGCACTAGTGACAACAATGTCATCTATTAAGCCGAATTTTAAAGCACAAGTATGTATTTGTTTACCATGTTGATAAATTCCTAGGCTAGAGCAAGCACTCAAAACAATTGCAACAGTGGCACAGTTTACTCGAGTGCCATTCCTCAGCATCTCGTTTAAGAGTGCAAAGACTTCCATTTCCTTATTATTGGAAACATATCCAGAAATCAAGGAATTCCATACTTCAACACTTGGATTACTCTTTCTGTCCAGTATTCGTCTAGCATCATCTGTCCTACCATAATTTGCATAACCCATGATCAATGCTGACAAAGAAAAGTCATCCGGTTCCTCCATAAGATTCAATACACAATTTGCCCTGTCCAAATCACCACACTTAGCATAACAATTAACTAATGAACTAGCTAACACTGAGTCAAGTTCCATATCATCGATCAAAATCCGTGCATGGATCTGTTCGCAACATCTAATAGCACGGAGAGCAGTACAAGCCCCTACAACGGGAGCCAATACAAAGGCATCAATGCAGAATCTTTCAAGAGGGCGTGAATTCAACTGTTTAAACAGCCCAAGAGCTTCCCAAGGGCACACATTTTGAGCGTAATAATGAATCATCGAACTCCAAACAAGCCCATTTCTACAAGGCATATCATTAAAGAACCTCCTAGCAATTTTCACCTCCCCCGCTTTCAACAAACCCAAAACGACCACATTCCATGAATAATCATTCTTGTCGGGCATCAGATCAAAGAACTCCAACGATCTATCTTTGTCGCCAGACTTCATGTAGCCCTCAATAATAGTGTTCCACGAGAAGTAGTTTCTGTGAGGCATTTCCTCGAACAGAGCACGCGCATCGCTCATTCTTCCACACCGAGTGTACATTTGTAGAAGGCGGTTTGCGAGTGAAAGAGTGGAATCTATGAGACCCTTTTTAAAGAAAAGGAGGTGGAGCTGTTTGCCTTTGTGGATTGAATGGTGGGTGTTCAGGGTTTGAAGCAAGCGAACCAAGGATTGGAGCTCCGCATCCATGGACAGAATACAGTTATTACTTCGCCGAATTTAATGCACAAAAAGGTCACATTTTACTGCGTGAAACGGGCATAGGCGAGAAGGGTATCCTCCAAATTATGGTTTTTATGTTTGATGGCTGAACCCCATTGGCCACTGGAGAAGAGTGGGGTTCAGAAATCGTTAGTCTTAAATTGGTTTGTTGTTTACAAGTGGCGGAGAACCAACTACCTGAACCGGTAGGCGTTGGAAGGGTTGAAGTTGTGGACTATGAAATTTGCAAGTAAATACTAGTAGAGTATCAAGTGCTCAATTGCTCATTGAATTGTCTTTAAAATTAAAATTAAAGGTTTCAAGTACAAGAAGAAAAAAAATATATCTAATTATCAAAGACAACAATAGAGGATTCAATTTGACAGTCTTGGATTTTTTTTCCTTTTTGGGCAACAAGAAGGACATTTTTAAAATTTAAGCTCTCTCTTGTGTCTTTTTTTTTTTTAGCAATCAAATAAAAATGTTATAAAATCACCGAGTTTAGTGTAACAAAAACACACACACACACAACATAATGCTACACCATTGAAATATTTCTATTAAGAATTAGTACGTCATTTATTTTTCTCCTTTCATCAATCACCAGTGGATTGCTGTTCATTTACAATTGGCGGGAACACATAGAGAAACAGAATTGAACGATACAAGGACATAACGAACTGCTTCGACACCTGGCACGCAAAAATAGTTTATTTCTTTACCTGAGACAAAAAAATGAGCAAAAATCATATTCCTGCTGAGGTGATTAAGAGATCTGTGTAGCTGACGTTCTTCGTTAATGACTTTCACACAACTTTTTTTTTCATGGAAATGATGGTGTCCGCTGCAAATTCCCCAGCTTTTGCTTCTGAAGATGCGAAACTTTTTACTCGACGCCATCAGAACTCCATGCAAAGTTCCACAGCGCCACAAAAACATGTAGTACGCTTGACAGTATACGATCCAACCTCTGAAGTTGATAGGGAATACAACCGCCAGCTCGTCTGCTCTGAAATTGGAAAGCCTGCCTTTCTAGAGAAAATACCTATACCCATTAACCGTCTTTATATCATACCAAAAAAAGTCAACTGTCTTTACAGGCAGCAAGGCTTTCATGGCTCAACATTTTGAACTTCTAGATGCGCCCCACAACCACACGTCATAGGCTCATCCATTAGCTAAGTGAGCCAGCCCCATGGGGTTCATCCTAGCTACAACTTGAGGACTCCAAATTGGGATTTTCACTACCGGCCCGGACCGATGTACCTGCAATGAGCAATTTGGCAATCACAACTGGCAAGCTTTGATTCCTTCCACTGCCACAGAATTTCGAGGGAATTTAATGATTCAGGACATTAAGACGTTCAGCAGTCCATGCTCCCAACCTGGACCAGCCATGCTTCCTACAAGCATCAAAAACTCTTTCCAACATGGAGGCAGTAGGATCAAATGGCATCCCGTTGACAAATTTCTCGAGCTCATTCTTCCATTTACATTGACAGAACAGTTCGATCATGCACTCATAGTGCTCCAAGCGAGGTATAATACAATATTTGTTGCTCATTGAACTAAAGAACTTTCTGCCCAACTTTACATGACCCTCATGCAAACAGGCAAGTAAGACTCCATAAAAGGTGACATGGTCTGGCTTAACTCCTTCCTCCTCCATAAATCTAAATAACTTAAGTACCTCTTCACCCCTTCCATTGTGACAACATCCAAGAATTATAGAGTTCCAAAGAAATAAATCCCGTGAAGCTGCCTCTTTAAAGACCAAGACAGCATATAACATAAAGCGACATTTAGAGTACATATCAACTAAGGCTCCCCTGATCACAGTATCTATATCATACTCATTTCTGATCATGAACCCGTGGATTTGTTTCCCTCGTTCAAGTGCACCCATATTTGCACAAGCAGCCAAAAGAGTTCCAAAAGTAAATTTACTTGGTTTTGTCTCCCACAGCATTTCCCCAAAAGTTGTCATAGCTTGTTCACTCAGATGGTGACGAGCATAGCTGTTCAGCAAAGCATTCCAGGAAACAGAATCCCGTGATTGACTCATTTGGTAAAACCAAATTCTGGCACTTTTCAAGTTACCACATTTACCATACATATCAATAAGTGTATTGCCAACAAAAATATCAGAACTAAAACCATGTCGATAAATGAACCCATGAACCTGTTTCCCCATTTTAATATCTGAAATGCCAGCGCAAACATTCAGCATCAATCCAACGGTAACAGAATCAATGTCTTTGGTTGTCTGGTGCATGAAAAGAACAAACTCTAATGCTTCTTCCCATTGGAGCAAACGAATATATCCTGCCAACATTGCATTCCATGAGATGACATTTCGTTTCGGCATCTCATTGAAAAGTTTTCTTGCCTCTCTCATTCTCCCCGTCATTGCATAAGCTGACACAATTGAAGTCCAAGATATCAAATCTCTTGAGACAACTTGTTCAAAAACCATACGAGCACACTCGATTTTCCCACACTTAGTATACATATTGATGAGGGAACTTGAAACTACCGTATCAACCTCAAAATTGATTTTAGTTGCAAAGCCATGAATTTGCATCCCCTCCTTGAGTGCAAACATGCCTGAACATGCAATAAGAGCGTTAGAAAATGTATAGTTAAGTGGCCTAATACTTGCACGAAACATTTTGAAAAACAAGACCACTGCCTCCCTTAAATCACCCACCTCAAGATACCGTCTAACAATAACATTCCACGTAATCTCATTAGGACACTCGATCTCATCAAACATTCTCCTCGTTTCCTCCATAGCCCAACACTTTCCATACACGTCAACAAGTGAACTCCCCAAAATCACATTCCCACAATACCCATGTTTCAAAATACGCCCATGAATTTGCCTGGACAGACAAAGCGCCAAAGCATCGCCACACGAACCCAAAACATTTGCAAATGCAATCTCATTGGCAGAAATCCCTTCACGATCCATATCCCTAAACAACCCAAAAGCTTCGTCTGCACGTCCACATTGTCCACACGCCCGAATCATGGCATTCCAAGAACCACCATCTCTGTGAGACATTTCATCAAACAGTTCCTTCGCATCCTCCAAACACCCACATTCCCCGTAAGCCTCAATAGCCCGATTCAGTAAAAAAGTTGGCGGCGCAGGATTGAAGGTAACCAAATGGGATTCGACTTTCCGCGCCTCGACGATTGCACGGGTCGAAGAACATAGCTGGAAGAGGCGGGCGTAGAGGTAATGAGGGGCGGGAAACGGAGAGGCGAACAGAACGGAAACGGCTCTTGCCAGGCCATCGGCTTTGAGGTGAGCGAAGACCCTGTTGGCTAAGTCATTGGCGCTTGCGTTCTCGGTCTGGTTCTTGATGGTCACATTGGACTTCGAGAGGATTCGACTGAGTATGGAGGCCGCGCTCATCGGCGATCGTCCATTGCGACTTCGGAGCAAATGAATAACAAGAAGGCAAAAAAGTTTTAACGGGAAATTCAAAACGGGGATAATTAAATAAATTGACCGTTAAGTGCAAAATTTTGTTTTAATTATTTTTTTAAAATTTAAATTCAACTGCATTATACCTATTTTTGAAATAATTTTAATAAATAATTATATTTTAAATAACATTAAATTAAGTATACAGTTCATTTAATAATTTTTAATATTTTTTTAAAATTTAATTATATAATAAAAGATGTCATTTTAATTCTATTCAAAAAAAACTTTACTAAATATTTTTCTTTCGAAATAATATTTTAAATGATGGGCAAAAACAAAAGTATGTGTATATATTTTGGAAAAATAAAAATAAAAACAAAGAAGAGGAATAGAGTTGAAAGTTGGAAAATACTTCTTAAAAGTAAATGCGTGAGCTTTTTGGAAGGATTTATGCGTGGCAGTCTGCTAGATATGCATATTTTGGCAGGCCACGCCATCAAACGCTATGTTTGTTACGAGGAAAAATATAAGTGGACGGGATTTAGTGTACGAAGAATAGACGTGAGAATTTTTTTGTGCAACTAGATAATTTTTTTATGCAACGAAAAACTGAATTATTGCAACAAATTTTGAAATATTTTTTCATATATTTTTTTGTTGTAAAAATTAAACGTCTGGTTGCACAAATAAGCCACTTGGTTGCACAAAAAAGATTTTCGATCTATTTTCCGTCCACTTAATCCAGTCCATCTAACAGGGACTCTTGTTAGTATCCTAAACTCAAAAAGTTTCAACTTAGACGTATTTTAAATGTTAGATTTACATTTGAATATAATAACAACCGTCGAATGCACGTTTATAATTTTAATCATAAACCGTACGAATAGGCCAGAAAATGGGCTATACGAATTCTTCCGCGGTAGTGAATTTTGTTTTTTCTTTTTTTTTTTTTGTTATAGAAAAAGTTTATAACTTAAAAAAATAAGTGCAAAGTTATCAAAATTTAAAAAATGTGAACTTTACTTTTAAGTGTAAGAAATTTTTTTATCAAAGTATTTAGTGATACATGTAATAGACATATAATGATATAAATTATTAAATTATAAATAATTATTAAATTTAAAATAATATTAATTTATTTATTAAATATTATTAAATAAATTTATCATTGTATCTTTATAATTATTAAGTTTTGAAAACACAAAGCTATGGCCCACCTAGACCAAAACACACATCATCATTCACCACTCAATTGATCAAGGGTCACTATTGAAAGGCTCCTACGAGTCCATCCCATCCACTGCCAGCCCATCAAAAAGTAACCACACGAGATGTATCATTTGTTCGGAGTCTTCGTCAATACAAAAGTTAAAGGCCGATGTACTGGGCCAACTTGCGTTTTCTTAAACTAAAATTTATTAGCTTTTTGTCTTTGTGTTAATGGGGTTGTAGGCCACAATGTTCCTATTTTATGTCGCTTCAAGCACCAAACACGGATTTAGATGTCCGCCACCCCGCATAACCCGAAAACTGTAGGCGCGCAAGCGCGATTATAATAGGAAGAGCGCAATTATACATGTGACGTTGCTTCCAATTAATACAATAGTGTTACTTGGTAGCACGTCCCATGTTTCTTTTTTTTATTATTATTATACATCATGTAAAAGAAAAGTTAAATGAAAATATTAATTTTTAATAAAACCATACCCTCTCGATATCATATAAGAACAAACTAATGTCTGAGAGTCGTCTCTCCATATTAACTCCCTCTAATCCATCTTGACATATAAGATATAGCATATTACGTTGAATTGACAAGCAATAGATGTGACACATTTTTAATCTTTAAATATATTATCACGATTAATAATGACAATTGTCCGATGTACATCTAACAATAATTATAATATTATAATGTGAATTAGTCTCCGATAATTCTCAAATTTGCAGTATTCACATAATGAAGATATAATCTAAATGCATATAAAAGTGGTTATTGACGGGTGACATCCAACCATATATATGCTTTAGCACAATATCTGATTAATTTTAAGACGATCTATAATGTAACCATAACACTAACATAGACAACTTGTTCAACTGGTTTATGATTGATTATCAGCAATGAATGACAATAATATCAACGATTCTATTGAAAATTTGTTTTTTTTGCTAATTAAAATATGTATCAATAGCTTGCATATTTTACATAAGCTCTGCCTTTGAGTAAAAAAACACATCACATTAGTTGACATTATAAAAGAATATATTATGATTTCAAGTATTATGGTTACGACAGTTCCGTTCCCGATTGCTGACTACCAGTGCTTCTAGAGAGCTGCCCAGGAGGAATGCTTTGTGTTTATTCTGTCTTAACCTAGTTGCAATATAATAATAACTTCGATAATAAAATCGTGTCAGCGATGATGCGTAAATTTATATGCTATACACTAAAATACCGCATACGTTATTTTACTTTCCTATCAAGAAATTTTTTTTTATTTTTTTTATTTTTCAGGTATTATTGGACTTGTTCAAATTCAAAGCCAGAGGGGAATCTCCTTGCCGTCGTAGATAACGAATTTATGATGTTATCACTTGAAAATTTGGTACACTGCTTTTCTATTATTTTCTTGTATTCTACCAATCATCATTGCTTTTGTTTTCATTCACATCAGTTGCTCGTTCTTTGGAATAAGAAATGCCAACACACCCCGACATGCAATCCATTTCTTGATTGTAATAGGGAAAAGGTTCTCTCCATATGGGGTGTGCGGACAAAATTGTCCGGACATTCCATAAAAATGTAATTAGATTAATTTTTAGTAGAATTGGATTAATTTTTTTAAGAAAAAAAATTTATTTTAGCATTGAAAAGAATTTTATTTTAGTATATATTGTGTGAGATCTATATGTTAAATTCTATAGTAACACTCGTTTAATTTTATATTTTAACGTTATAATTTTTTTAAAAAAAAAATTTGTAAAAAAATTAGATGCAGTTATATTTTAAATACAAGTAGTTACATTTTAGAGGTAATATCAAGGACAATTTACAGATCCTTATCTTCGCCCATTATAATAATGTATCAGTTAATCAAATAAGTGCTTTTGATGCCAACAATTAAGAATTCAAACCCCGCACAGTTTGTTTTTGCCTCAAACATGAGGGAAAATGGAGCAAGAAAAACAGAAGAGGGAGGGAGATACATAAATTATTGATGAATGGAAGCAGAAATGGTTGGGCTAATTGATGTGAGTTTTTTCGGTCCAAGTATTATGTCGCTACTTTAATTCATGAACTTTGAACGGGATCGTCACTAGGGACGTGTGATTTAGCAATAAAGTTAAGATTTTTAGTTTCAACTTTCAACAACAAAAGGCTCTCAAAAAAAAAAAAAAAAAATCAACAACAAAAGTTTAAATTTCAATAATTGCTAATCAAACAACAAAAACTTCAAATGAAATGCACTAAAAGATACCAGGTCGAGGTGAGAGACTAAAAGCTGCTCAAAAAAAAAGGGGAGAGACTAAAATGGTATGCTGGATGTTTCCGTTTAATTGATCTTCACTCTGTCATTCTTCTTAAACTGAATTGGATGTCCTCAACCAAAATAAGTAGGTGATTTAGTTATAGTGCAAATTTCGAATTCTAAATGCCAAAATCAATATAGTTGGTTATAAAAGAGCCTCAATCAATTTTATTAATATTCACATAATAAAATTTTTTTATAAAAAAAGTAATAATCAAATGATCTCTGATTAAGAGTTTCGACTGTGTACAAGACACAAATTGTTTTAGCAACCCCAAAAAAAAGGCACTAACGCTCGTGAACTGAAAAGAAGTATACGATTTTTCATTTAATTAAATCGGAAGATAGAGAGTTAACTGAAAAAAAAAATCTAAATTTCGAAGCTCACGCGTTACCCAAACTTTATTGCAAAATATAGGCTCGAAAACAGTCAAATCAGCGGCCATCCTTTTAGTTATTATGGCGGGAAACTTGAGCAATGATCAGCGACGGAATTTTATGCTGTACTTAATTACACATCGTTGAATGCATGGCGAATTTTTAATTTAATTTTTTTTAATAAGTATAATTTGTTTGCAAATTTATAAGATACATAAATGAGATTTATTTAAAATAAAAATAATAAAATAAGTTTATATATTTTAAAATTATATATGAATGAGTTATAGTTACAAAAGTAAAAAAAGAGTAAAAATACCAAATGATAGTTCGGTGTTCAATGCAAATTTAGAAGGCACTAACTTTTTTAAAACCCATTTGGGCCACCTGCATTTTCTGATAAAGAATAAAGACACTCTAGCAATACATATCACATATTGTGTGGAAGAACTCGGTCATTTTCCCATAGTTAAACAAATTATCTCTTCCTGTTTGATGAATTAAAAAAAAATGGTGAAGAAAATTTTATTATGTAAGAATTAGACAAAATAACTAAATATCTCAATAATACAAAATATTCTAATTATATAAAATATTATCATCAATACCAAACAATGAGGAGCCCACTAAGGAGGACATGTGATCAGGTCGAAGGTAACCAGCGGGATGCTAAGGTCCGATGGGTGCTTATACAAGAACACATGGTTGAAGGACAGAATTGGACCCTAACGTCAACAATCTCATGGCAAGTCAGTTAGAAACTTAGAATCTAAAGAGTTCGTAATAGTATAGCAAGTTCAGGAACTTTACAATTTTTTGAGTGTGGACTTGGCGTATTTATGCCTTGTTTCGAATACTGCAATGAGATCTTAAACATAGGTGAAAGTCTAGAAGTCTCTCGACAAGAGGTTCTTCAGCCTAATAATACGGATTTAAAGAGTTCCTTGGCTTTTTTGGACTCAAAAATCTTTTTGTGAGTCTAGCAAGAAAAACTCTTTAAATTCGATATAAAAATATGAATTTTTAGATTAACTTTAGACTTTTCTTATCACAAAATAAATAAATTTTTAAATATTTTAAAAAATTCTTCTTTTCATCAAATTGTTGTTGTCACTTGAAGAAATTACACTTAATATAATTCTTGTTAGCTAGATTGCATCAGTTAAATGGCGGCAAGAGGTACACAATCTAGAGAGGATCAAACAGAACGGAACAAATAAAAAGTAGGTCAAATCAACATTTTTCTACCGCTAGATTTTTGGAGTTTTTTTTATAAAGGGAAACAAGTTTTTTTTTTTTTTTCTTTGGCAAAAGGTGGAATCAACGTTTAATTTTAAAGATACAGGAAAAGTGGACGGCAAAAAGTAGAAGACGCAAAAGAAAAATCTGCGAGAGAGATAGAGATAAAAAGAGAGAGAGAGCAAGAATTCCACGAAAAGTTGCCAAAGGGGTCGACACCTAGAGGGAACATTATCATCGCAAAGCGGAGCGCACATAGACTTTCCAATTTCCACCCTTTATAAATAAAGAATTCATAAATTCAATAAGATCAATACATGAGAGGGGGGCAATGAAAAACAAACGCATCTTATCAATACGTAAATAGTAATATAAAAATGAAAATAAAGCAGTATACTAATTATTTTGTATTTAATTTTATTAATTATTTATAGAATTAACTATCAAGAGATATGATACTCTAGTTAA
Source organism: Carallia pectinifolia (assembly GCA_037832335.1). Classification (NCBI taxonomy): domain Eukaryota; kingdom Viridiplantae; phylum Streptophyta; class Magnoliopsida; order Malpighiales; family Rhizophoraceae; genus Carallia; species Carallia pectinifolia. The sequence goes on from CM075450.1 coordinate 1,960,810, forward strand.
TTCTTTTAAACAATCAAGTTACAATTACAATCTTATTTTTTATATTACAGCTATCTCACTCTTTATATCTTCAAGAGAAATACAAGTAAGATTTTTTTAGATATTAAATAATTAATTTTTAAAAAATTATTAAATATTTTAATAAGTAATATTTAAAATATAATTATGTAATAAAATTCTTAACGAAAGATAGTCATTATTATTAATTTTGACAAACTAATAAGATCATGAGCGAGGAAAACGATTTCCCTTTAATTAATTACAGCATAGTTAAAGTCAACAAGAGACAGGAATAAACGGCAGATGCTGGCATTTTCTCTCCCACATAAAAAGAAGACAAAAGCCAAAGCTCATAAAAAGACCAAAAAAAAAGAGAGAGAGAGAGAGAGAGAGAGAGAGAGAAAATGGGAGGAGAGTGGTCCTACAACGCACACGTACATCTAGAACAGCTTGACTTTCACGAGCCTTGGCGGCCCCAGCCTGACGTCTGGGCTCCGGCATTTAAAGCTTAGTTGCCAAGAAAATGACACCAAAGGTGAAGCTGAAGCCTGTCGTCGGTGTCGTTACATTACACCAGACCAGACTTCCAGACCAAACTCTCTCTCTCTCTCTCACCTTTTCAAAATCCAAACTTCAAATTTTCATTGCCATTTTCCATTCCAAATCCAAATCCCAATTCCCACCTGAAAATAATAATTTTTTAAAAAAAAAAACAAGATGGTAGATCCGGGTACTAAATCGGCAGAGACCCACGTTCACTTCTCGGATCTTGCTGGTAGAATTAACAGTTACAGTTATGAGAGCAGAAATTATGGCGTCCGGACACAAAAAACAGCGCAGAATTATGCCAAGTTTCGGGGCTGGAATGGCCCTGAGGCATATTATGATGGAGCCGTGACAACGGCGGCGGTTGCAGCAGTGGAGGATGAGCAGGATTCTGGGGCTTCAACGCCGCCGTTGTGGAGGAGTACTAGCCCGCCAAGAAGCCCCCAACATCGGCAAAACCACTACCGAAGCTTGTCTCCGACGTCGAAAGCGCAGGCGATTGCCAGGGGACAAAGGGAGCTCATGGAAATGGTGAGCAGGATGCCTGAGGGTTGCTACGAGCTCTCTTTGAGAGATATCGTGGAAGTGGAATGGCCCATCGTTGAGGCTAAACAAGAAAATTCAAGTGAAGGCAAGCGTTTAAATGGTGAAGAGGTGCACAGAAGAGAGATCGACAGGAGGAGAAAAAGCTACAGAAAAGCTGAAATCGATCGAACTGGGAGCATGAACAATGGTGGGTTTCTTCTAAAAATGATGTTTCCTGTTTCTTTTTGGAGTTCAAGAAACAAGAAAAAGAAAAATTCAGCCAGGAATGACCCCGCAAGAGACGGGAGGGTTTCTCCGAGGCCTCTGCTCTCCGATGGGCCTGGAAAGGGCTTGGAAGATGAAGAGTGGTGGAAGAACAGATTCTCCGTGTCGGCGGAAAGTGAGAGCGTTGGATTTAGTAGTAATAACAGTGGAAGCTCAAAGAGCAGTCGCAGTGGCAGCAGCAGCAGCAGGAATAGCAGCAGGTATTGCTGTTACAATTCAATATCTTCAGTGAATTTTACGTTTTTTGTTTTTCAAATATTTTGTCTAATGGCTCTAATATTGTCCAATTTTGATTGAATTCTCCAAATTCTGTAATTGTTAAGTTCTGATGCTTGAATCGATCACTTGACAAATCAAAAGGTTCCGGAAACAAGCGTACAATTGGGAACTTTTTAGTGAAAGCAGGGGACTCTTGCTAGCTGTAGAGCCTTTTTTTCAAAACAAGGCAACTTTTACTTGAATTTTAAAATTAGGCACTTCAAATTTTAATTGTAGATTCATTTTTCAGCAATGACATAATATTCGTGTTAACTATTGAAAATTAGTTGACTTCACTGGCTACTTCGGCCACATCCCCAATAACCCAATTCAGAACATACATATGGATGCTTTCATGAAAGTATCTTGGGCCATATAAAGTAGGATTGCCCATTATTTACCGCTGTAACATCTGTTTTTTTTCCTGATTATGATGCAGGCATAAAAGTGGTGGTTGCTTCTTTTTCATGTTCAACAAAAAGGGAAAGAGAGTAGTGGACTAAGTGACTGATCCGTGCCTAATGAGCTGGGACTGATGCTTTTACACATCTCTTCCCACTGTCCCTTTTCCAATATTAATGTTCATGTATAGCAGCATTATGTATAAGAGATAAAATCGCAGGTGGGGTTTGCATTTGCACTGGGAAAATGTTACATCGCTACTGATGCAGTGATGCTTGAGGATTAATGTCCCACGATTGTTCGTTCTCTTTCTTCTCTTTCTTTTAGCTATGCAAAGTGTTGATAGGTGTATTTAGAGGTCCAGTGTGCCTTGAGAAGAGGAAGGACTATAGCATCACTGTTGGCCTCGTGGATGTTTTTCGAGAAGTGCAGAATTCTAAAATTTCAGAGACAAAAAATTCAACCATTCGTCTGGGACTAGGATCTATTTCTCACAACAGCCGGAAAGGCAACTAGATTTCATCTCCCCATTTGATACGAAACCGGACTGGACCTAGGCTTAATGAATTGGAGACATTCAATTTACATTTTTTTTTTTGGGTCAACTAATTTCAACCGAGACTCGTGCTTAAGCTTCTAAGAAATCTGAAGTGCAATTGAATTAAAGTTCATGGAAATTTTCGGTTTACTCGTGTTCATAGAACGAGTCTAAGTTGTACATTTTTCTTTCCGTACGTCTGTATGGTGAATTCACACCCTTTTTTTTTTTTTGGTCTTTAATAATGCCGATGGCCCTCTATCTGAACCTATAAAAAGTGGTGCCATCGTAGCATGTATGTAAGAACTTGGGCACTATCAAGTTATTTATTTATTTATTTTTATTTCACCTTTTTTTCAGTTGGAACGGCAGTCTTAGATTAGAGGGAAAGCAACATGAACTGATTATAAAGCATCGCGGAGCGTTGAAGGAAATAACTTGCCGTAGCAGATAACTTGAAAAAAGTGAAGTTGGAAAATAAGGAAAAATACAGAACAATAAAAATAAGCTTTTTCTGCTGGAGCATAACCGTGCGAGCTGTCAGAACCCATAAGAGGATGAAATATAATTTCAAGACCGGAAAGAAATTCTCGTGTTGTAATTGGTTGCGTCGAACTTTTCTAAACACCGCAGACTCTGGGGGTCAGAAGGAAATTAAAATTAATTTTCGTTCCTGCTTTATTTAAGAGTTTTCCTTTTTGAATCAATGAAAAAAAAATATTGATAAGTATATTAATTATTATATTTATAAATTGAAGTCAATACTTATGTATATTTTGAGTAAAAATATAAAAACTATAAAGTCTAAAATACATTTATTAGATAAATAAATGAAATAGAATGTTATGTGTATGTATCAATAACATTTCATCTACGTCAATAATGCATCAAATTTTTGTGTCTACAACACGTAATAGAGCTCATCATTGAAATAAGATCCCATAACACAATTAATTTTGTTTAGTTTAATTTCCTTACAAAAGCGGGTTGACTCTCATCTTCAGGTGTAATGGCTGGTGACGTACTTACGGGCGTATCACTATATCGAATTTCTCGTTAACACGTAACTTTTACTGGTAAATATTGCAGACTCTTCAAATACCAATAGTTTCAACTTTCAATTGTTAAACAAATAAATAAATAAATAAAAATATCCTTCAACTTTCAAGCCTATGGACCCAAAGACCTCGGCTCATTTCATAGTTCAAACAATAATAAAGACCGATTTGAAAACTTAAATAAAGGCCTTCAAAGGTGGTAGCTTCGAAGATGATTCAGTGTGCCTCTCTTTATATTGACATGGATTTAAGTCATTTTGTTGTCACCCACCTTCAAATAAGTAAAAATTTATGTCGAAACTATGCTATTAAGCTCTAAATTTGTTAACAATAACACTGTAGTTAGATGTAAAGGAGGACCTATTGAGTCTGTCAACACTTAGGTAATAAATTCGTTGATGAATATTTAAGTTGTGAGTTTGCTCTTTAGAGAGAGTTAATGAGGTATGACAATAGTTATTGATAGTTTTTTCTTTTATTGTTCTCACTTACATCTATGCTTATCATTCCTAGTAGCACATTTTAATTAGTATTTTCATTTAGTATTTAATAAACTCTTTTAAGACTATCAGTTACACATTTACATTTGTTAGACGCTCTAACACTAAAGTTGGATTTATATTATCATGTTATATGGCATGATTCTCGTGTCAAAAAAAAAGAAATTGTTTTTATCTAGCGTTCCTCATTTATCTCTTGGCATTAGTGGTCAAAGCCCATCGACCAAAGAAATGAAATGCCTGTATTATGATTATTCAAATGATGTCCATCTTTGACGGGCTGAGTTGAATGTCAATGATAAGAATTCTCTAACCAAAATGCCATTCTTGCGTGGTAGGCCAAAACTCTCTTTTCATTGGCCAACTAGTTATACTGGCAGACGAAGTCATCTCCATCAATGACTTATAGTTCAGTTGTTTTTAAAACTGAAATCTCATGTTCAAGTTCAATTAACGTAAAAAAAAAAAAAAATGAAGTAATCTTCCAGCAGTATATGGAAAATAGCACTGTGTTCAATTTGGGCTTTACCAATTTGTAATAACCAATAGGACAACCCACACAACCAACAAGACGGCAAGGCAGTTACAGCCCAGCGAAAGCCCAAAAGAAAAATGAATCACTACGCCAGACCAGCTTAATTAGATTCATTAGAACAAGTTCCTCGTGGATGTCCCAGTGATTAGAATTTAAAATTTCTATTATAAAAGTTTTGAGTTCAAATTTCGGGAAGGGAGAAGTGAGATTTATAGGAGGGGAGAACTACTTTCATTATGTATCTCACGGTCTAATGAGCCTCATAATGAAAAAAAAAAAATTCATTAGAACAACGTTAGTGGGACAACGAAACCTTTATTATTATTATTATTTTAATTTGATAGGTTTGACAAGCGAACAATTATTAGGTGAATGTAATTGTTTTTTCAATGTTACGGACATGGCATCATGGGACGGGGGCGAGACGGGTGATCATTTTCCAATGTGTTGAACCCAATTGTTGTGCAGGAATGACTTGCCATCAATTATATGGTGTTGATTAGCTTCCAAGCATTCTTGATACGTGATGCTGAGATACGCTGGAGGATAATGGCCATTGACGAACTGTGGTGCAGGGCATACAAGTGCGTCCACTGAGGGTCCTAAGAACATTGGCAAAGTTATCCTTCTTTCTTCGTTGTTCACCACCGCTTGGTGTTTCGCGCCCTTGTACTTTCCATCTGTTACTATCTGCCATTCCCACAAATTTTTCCACAAAAATCCCGCCCAATTATATGCTCAAAATGACAGTGATTTAGAAGTGTACGTACCTCAAGATGATCAGCAACACTAACAAACATAAAATTGGGCTGGATATTGGCATTAAGCCACTTCCCCTTATGCTGGACGTGTACACCACCGTATACATTTTGTACAAGAAAAATTACGAGACTGTGGTCACAGTGGGGAAATTGACCGATTTAACTTTCGGAAAGTTGATGTTGTGGGCAGTCGTTAGCGGTAAAAAGATCGTAGCCTGTGTCAAGCTTCATTGTCTGCTCAATGGTAGTTCTCTTCAAGTCCAAGTGTTTTCTCAATCCCTCTAAGCAATTCCAATCCCACACCTCGCAATATATTCTATTAAAACCTCCCCGACGAAAATCCAGATTATAATACAAGAGCAATGGTATTCCACTCGAATTTCAACATTGATTTTGTGCTTGCCATACGAGCACACCCACAAAATTAACTAACGGTTACAATAAATTTGGGCATGCCTGAATCCATGCTACAGTTATATATATATATATATATATTGGTTCAATTCGGTTAACTACAGTTTTTTTAATATTAGAAACTGAAATTGAACTGAAAATTTCAGTTTTTATTCAGTTCGGTTAACTTAATATAAAATCGGTTCGGTTAACTGAAAATTTAGTTTGATTCAGTTTGGTTTTTTCAGTTAATTGAAATTTTTGATTTTTTTGAACACCCTTAATTGTGATAACGCAGCAAGTATATCCTATCATGAGTCAGTCTTTCCTAAAACCGGGTGAAGTGATACAATGCTCATCCACACAAAAATGAAATTGGAAAATAGCACAAAAAACAATTTATCCACAAATTGATTATCGCTGCTGCTGGACTCCCCACACCTTTCAAAGCCTTTCATTCTCCACATACAGAAACGGGCAGCCCCTCCCCAAAAAGGCACCCTTCACCCTTGAGGTACATTTGGCACACCTTTTCTTTATCAGATTCATGGAGATATTGAAAAAAAAAAAAATAAAAGCTTTATCTTTAGTCTTTACAAAAGAAAAAAAAAAAAAAAAGACAGAGTGCTTTAAAACCTATACAGCATCTGACCTTGTATTCGCATTCTTCATTATCAGATTTCTGCCACAAAAATATTATTTAATCAATAACTTGCATAAGGAAAACATGTCTACATTAATTTATTGAACAAAAAAACACCTTTGTCTTATACTTCAGGGGGCTGATGGGTTTGGGAGTCGTGGCCCTCAGTTCAGATTCACCATGAGCGAATTGACATTGGTCTGCTTTTCCGCATCTTAGGTAGTATTTACAAATATTTGTCTTGTAGAAATTATTGACTAGTAAAGTGGAAAATAAATAAATAAATAAACGTAAGGTCACAAAAAAACATAAAATTTACTATTCACAATTACATTGTTTTTTTTTTATTATTTTCTTTCACACAATTTTTTCATATATCAAAATAATTTTTCTTTTCACATAACTCTTTTTCTCACAATTTTTTTTATTTTTATTTCTACCATTTTTTCTCATAATTTTCTCATCTATTCAAACAAATTTTTTCTCATTAATTATTTTCTCACAACTTTCTTTTCTACATTTTCTTTTCCACCTAATTCTTATTTGACCAAATGACTCACACAATTTTCTTTTCACACAATTTTTTTTCTCATTTATCCAAATAACTTTAACCTATTTCCAAATATTTTTTTTTCATAATTTTCTTTGCACACGAGTTTATTTCTCACATCTTTCTTACGATCTAGACACACCAAATTTTTTGAACCCAACCTAAGGGCTTGTTTGTTTTGCATTCTTCGGGAAAGAATTACTTTTTCAATTATTACTATAATCATTATTTTATCAGTTTCTCACGATTTTTTATTTACACTTTCTTGCTCTACACTTTCTCTACTTATCTATACAACTTATTTTTCACATTTGTTTTTCTTTTATAAATTATTATTTAACTTTCTTTCTCTACACTTTCTCCATTTATCCAAATAACTTATTTTTCACATCACTTTTTCTTTCACAAATTACTATTTGTTTTTCTTTCTCTACACTTTTTTCACTTATTTAAATAACTTATTTTTCAGATCACTTTCTTTCTCATTCCTTTCCAAGAACGCAATCTATTGATGAGTTTTCCTAACTCGAAGCCAGTACAATTAATCGGTATCCTTCGAACCCATTGAAAATGTCAAAAGCTACAAGAAAAGGCTAGCTCTAAGAAAAGATATGCGAGAAATGGGCATTATCATTTTCAGCATACTCATTCCTATCAAGCTCAGTGTTAGCCATGGTCCATCTTTGTTAATTTTCTCCTTTCTCTCTTTCTTTATTTTTTTCTTTTTCGCTTTTTCTGCTTCCGACTATCCCATGATAATCTAAAACCAACTAACTTTCGCGCTTAGCCAAGTAACTGCTTTTTTCACGAAACTCTCTACTAATATGGTTATTGTGTGAATACTGAACACAGAGATAGAAAAAATGGTGTACATACACGCATACATGATACACACGACATTCCTTCGCACCCTTTGAACGTGAATGTGATGACAATAAGCTAAAAAGTTTCCATTTCTTTTGTCTCCCCTTAATAAACAAAAATTTAAAAAAGTTGACATGATATAATATACCAAATTATATTATAAACTTTAATAGACTCTTCCTGCTTCATTACTTCTTTGAAATAGAGAAGCCAATGAAATTATATTATCCAAAAAAGAAAGCATCATTGACCAATCAAATTGTATTATCTAAAAAACAAAGCATTATTGAATTTTTAATGTTGTGATGAGGTAGCGTTTAGTGATTAAAAAGCTAATACACAATTCAGCCTCAGGGAAAGAATTTCTAAAAAAGAAAGATAAACGAACGACTAAAATTGAAATAATATTTTATGTGGAATGATTCAGCCTTAGGCTTACATGAGTATTTAAAGCTAAATTCCATGACTAGAAAAGGAAATGGTTTAAGAATAAAATCTAAATAAAAAAAGAAAAATAGAATAAGTCTAGGATATTTTAAAATATTCAATATTCCAGAATGTTAAAAGAATATGCTAGGAAGATACTTGAAACATTCTAGAATATTTAATATTTCAAAACATTCAAGGAATATGTTAGGAAAATACTTAGAATATTCTGAATGCGCTTGGAAGACAAGTCTTCTAAAATTCTCTTTTGACTTTAGGCCTTTTCTTAAAATCTGTTTGTTTTAAAAAGTCTTGAACTACTCATTTTATTTCATGTGATTTTGTCACTTAAATGTCTAACAGTTTCGTGGCATTCAATATTAGTATTCAACAACTCATTGGAATGTCATATCACCAATCATAGCACATATGTCTTTCTCATCCTTACTAACCGATATGGAATGCTGCAAAGTTGCCTCCCTCTAAAATAAAGCAGTAACAAGAGGCAATTGTGATAAAGCAGCAACAAGAGGCAATTATGATAAAGCAGCAAGTATATCCTATCCCAAGTCAGTCTTTCCCAAAACCGTGTGGAGTGATACAGTGATTATCCAGACAAAAATAAAATTGGAAAGTAAAACAAAAAACAATTTATCCACAAATTCATTATAGCTACTGCTGAACTCCCTACACCCTTCAAAGCCTCTCATTCTCCACGTAGAGGAACGGGCAGCCCCCTCCCCAAAAAGGCACCCTTCACCCTTGAGGCACATTGGGCACACATTCTCTTTGTCAGATTTATAGAGATACTAAAAAAAAAAAATTTTATCTTTAGTCTTTACAAAAGAAAAAAAAAATTACAATAGTGAGTGCTTTAAAACCTACATAGCATCTGGCTTTGTATTTGCATTCTTCACTATCACATTTTTGCCACAGAAATATTATTTAATTAATAACTTGCATAAAGAAAACACGTGTCCATTTATTTATTAAACAAAAAAACACCCTTGTCTTATACTTCATGGGGCTGATGGGTTTGGGACCCGTGGCCCTCAGTTCAGATTCACCATGAGCGAATTGATGTTGGTCTGCTTTCTTGCATCTTGGGTAGTATTTACAAATCTTTGTCTTGTAGAAATTGTTGACTAGTCAAGTGGAAAATAATTAAATGAATAAACATAAGGCCACAAAAAAACATAAGAAAACATAAAATTTTCTATTCACAATTACATTGTTTTTTTCTATTATTTTCTTTCACACAACTTTTTCATATATCAAAATAACTTTTTTTTTCTCATAACTCTTTTTCTCACAATTTCTTTTTTGTTTTTATTTCAACCATTTTTTTCTCATTAATTTTTTCTCACAACTTTCTTTTCTACATTTTCTTTTCCACCTAATTTTTATTTATCCAAATGACTTTCACAATTTCTTTTTACACAATTTTTTTCTCATTTATCCAAATAACTTTCAACTATTTCCAAATTTTTTTTTTCATAATTTTCTTTGTATAGAAATTTCTTTCTCACATGTTTCTTACAATCCAGGCACACCAATTTTCTTGAACCCAATATAAGGGCTTGTTTGTTTTGCATTCTTTTCCACAAAAAAGAATTACTTTTTCAATTATTACTATAATCATTACTCTATCAATTTTTTATATTTTTTATCTACACTTTCTTTCTCTATACTTTCTCTACTTATCTAAACAACTTATTGTTCACACCACTTTTTCTGTTATAAGTTATTATTCAACTTTCTTTCTCTACACTTTCTCCATTTATCCAAAAAACTAATTTTTTACATTACTTTTTCTCTCATAAATTACTATTTATTTTTATCTCTCTATACTTTTTTCACTTATTTAAACAACTTATTTTTCACATCACTTTCTTTCTCATTCATTTCCTTTTCACACCTTTTTTCTCAATTCAAACATACCATAAACGAATATTCATGGCTTATTGGACCTAGTGTAAACGAAACTCAAAGAACGCAATCTACTGATGGGTTTATTTAACTCAAAGCCAATGTAAAAGGAAAACCTAATTGATTAATGGGTATCCTTCGAAACCACTGAAAATGTTAAAAGCTACAAGAAAAGGCTAGCTCTAAGAAAAGATATGCGAGAAATGGGCATTACCTTTTTCAGCGTGTTCATTCTTGTTAGGCTTAGTGTTAGCCATGGTCCATCTTTGTTAATTTTCTCCTCTCTTTCTTTCTTTATTTTTTTCTTTTTTGCTTTTTCTGATTCCGACTAACTAATCATAACCTAAAACCAACTAACATCCAAGTAACCGCTCTTTACACATGCTAGGTAGCTACCGAGGGAAAATTTTGGAACTTGACTGGGCCCGGAGAACCAATACATGACTTCTGATATGGCCCCAAACTGTCAAGTGTCAAAAATTAAAATTAGAAAAAAATTTTGGCTGTAAAATTTAGTAACTATAAGTAACTATAAAAACGATATAATAGACAAAATATACGATATTTTCTTATACTTATAAAGAAAGCATACGACACGTCAAAGAGAAATATATAATTAATGTGAACAGATAAAATATATAACGTAGTAGAGTAATTACAAAAAAAAATTATACGATATGTCAAATATAATTGTATGAGTCATGTGAATAACTATTAAAAATCAAAACTTTTTAATTTGAGAAGTATATGACTGTTCAGTTGAGTTGTATATTTCTCTTTGGTATATCATATGCTTTCTTTGTAAGTATAAGAAAATGTCATATATCTCGTCTATTGTGTCATTTTTATAGTCATTTTTAGCCACTAAATTTTGCATCCACACAGTGGTCCTCAATTAAAAATTGTTGCACACTGCTTTTTTATATTTATTATTATTATTATTTTAATATCCCTATAATTATTGGCCCAATTTTTTTGTTGTTTTTTTTATAATTTGTCTTGACTAAAGAGACTAATGTTTGGTAGCTAGAAAAAATTAGCTAGAGGAAAGAGGCAAAAATGACCTGACGAGCTAGACCTCTAAAACAACAAATTATTATATTTTAAAAATAGTGTATTTTTTAATTAGGGTACGCCAAATTACCATTTTTAATGTTAAATTTTTAATTTTTTTGTAAATTAAGAGTCACGAAGTATTGCATTATCGGTCCAATGACTTTACAGTATAACAATGATTATAATTTCTCAATTTTTTTTATGGAAACACAAATTTAAAAAAAAAATAAATTATTATGTTAGGATTTAGGAGTACCAGTCAATGATCTCAGAATTGAAGCGGACTGATTGGTTCGACTGCAATAATTGGGAACCGGTCCCTTGTCCGATTTGGTTCATAGCCTAAAAACATGATAGATTAAGAACCAGCTGATTTTTGACGAACTGGGCCGGTTCAACAGAAAACCGGAGAATCGGTCCCAGATTCTCCAGTTCGGTTTGCCTAAATAAATTTTCAAAAATTCAAACATAAGTGAGGCTACAAAAGATCAAACTCATCACCTCAAAGTTGAGAGCAGTGGATGGTTGCCACTACTCCACCAGTTGGTTGTAATGAATCTTGGGCAAATAAAATATATATAGTAGAAGTTTTTGTTTCTTTATTTGAAAATTAACTTATTCATATATAATGTTATAACTTAAATCAGATATAACTTTAATCTTTAAAAAAAAAATTTTGTGACTTAAAAAAAGAAAATAAATCTTTTTAATTTTAAACATTTTTTAAAGTTAAAATATTATTTTTCTCTTTAAAAAGGCACAAAAAATTACATTAAAATAAAAACACACCATTTTAATATGCTTAATAATTAAGTTTTTTATATACATAAATTAGTTACTTCCCCTAGTTGATTACATTAAATATTTTGTTGATTTTATCATAAATTAAATTATAAATTACATATAATTGAATAGATCAAATACAATTTAGACTCTTTATTCATTAATAATTTCATATTTAAGAATTATAATACACAAATTAGTTTAATATAAAAATACATAAATTAGAATGTACTTTATTTCCAATTTATTTGAGTTAAATTATTTGTATATATCAATACATTATATTAATAAATTTTAATATATACTAAATTATATTAAATTATTTTGCCTTTAATTACCTATCTGTATATAATATATTTCTTCATTTTCTAATATTATTATTTGTTAAATTATAGATTACATGTGATTAAGTATCTCACATATAATTTTATAATATGTATAATACTTATTTTTATATGTTATCATATATTATATTAAAATTTTTTATATATTTAATATTAAATACCAGTTTTACCAGTTCAACCGCAGTTAAAGCGGTTGAATTTTGAACCTCTTAATTCTCTAGTTTAATGAGCAGTTTGGTTCTTAAAACCTTGGGACTAGTATGCGTATGATTTTTTTTTTGCGCAAACCAGTACACGTACGATGCCCCTAGTGTTATTGTTTAATTAACATTTAAGATACAATTCCATCCTACATATTTACTTATTTATGTGTTTTTATGTTTTTATCCACTTTTTTTTTTATTAAATTTCATCATTCAACTATTTTTTATCTATTATTTATATCTTCTGTTGTTTGTTGGCTGTTATTTTATTACCTGATCTTTAATCAATTGCCACCATATATTATTTTGACAAGCCAACTGTCATGTCAGTTGCTGACGTGACATTTTAAAAACAAAGTGTGTTTTTTCTCAAAATTTATACTTTTAATTTTTAAAAACAAAAACAAACAGAAAAAGAAAAAAAAAACCCCAAAATCTAATACGTTCTCAGCCCAATGAAGTAAGAACCGGATCGGACCGGTCGGTTTAACCGAAAAAACTGGGAACCGGTCCTAGGTCTGGTCCGGTTCAAGCCTAAAATAGAATTCGGACCGAACAAAAAAAAAACAGGTCAAAAACTGAAAAAACCAGTCAAAAACCGGGAAAACCGACAAAAAATCGGACTAGTTGAACCAGTTCAATTTAAAACAAAAAATTTTAAATTATAATTTGACCCAAAATTTTATCTAAATTATAATTAAGATTCTAAGTTTAACTAAAAATTTTAATTTAGTCTTCAATTGATTAAAATTTTCAATTTAATCTTTAAAATTTAAAAATTAATATTTAATCACTATTTATAAATATTATTTTTTTAATTAATTTTTATATATTATATTATGTTAAATATACTAATTGGAATATCCTTAATATATGTAAATATTAATATAATTTTTAAAATACATTTTATTTTAAATATTTATTATCATTCTTATATAATATAACATTTTATATAATTATATAAGTTATATAAAAATTTAATTTTTATATATTTAATATTAAATACCTGTTTTACTGATTTAACCACAATTTTATCGGTCGAATCAATTGAACTTTGAATCTCTCAACTTTTTAATTTAATGACTGATTCAATTCTAGCATCTTCGTCATAACCCAATGAGAGAGAAACGAAGCAGTGGCGGCGGTTGGGTGCTCGAAGTAGTGCGTAGTGATGACATCTTTTCCTTTCCTCTTTCCCTGCCTTTCCTTTTCTTTCCTCTTTTGTTTTTATTTTATAAAAAAACAAAAAATAAAAAGAAGTTGAAGAAGGGACAGAGCCTGAGGCGGCGGCGGCGGTGTTGATGGCCGGGGTGGTGGTGGTTGGTGGGGGCGTGGTGGGAGATGAGTATATGAGAAGAAGGGCTCTTGTAATAATGTATAAAACAACTGAGGCTTTTAACGTTGTTAGGTAAATTAATTCATCAATTAAAAGGTCCAAATTCAAATTCGATTCAAGCAGTTAAATAACAGTGCAAGGATCGGCCATGGCTTCACGGACTGAAGAAGAGATCCGGGGACTTGTCTGGATATGTAGACCATGAATTGAGGGAAGGTAAAGTGGATTGGAGGAGTCGGGGACTCGTCTGGTCAAACTCCGTCGCGACGAAGTGGAAGAACGCGTTTTGCGGGCTGGAAGCGTGTTTCAGAACCAAGTGAACGGCAGCATTGAGCGACGAAGATACTCCGAGTCCAGGGTCATGGCTATGCGAACCCAAGTCGGGTCATAAGAAGCTACCCCCAATGAAGTTACGAGGTTGTCTCGAAAGGGATCCACGAACCAGAAGTAAATTCCATAGAGGAAGTCGAGGATAAGCAGCTTCGACAGAAAAACTAAAATTAGGAATTCTCAGGAAAAGAAAAAAAAGGAAACTGAGAAAAAAAATTACAAATTTTATTTTAAATGCCATGTTAGCACCGTATTGCTGACATAACAAATGATCTGTGAAAAATAATTTGATATGACAGTTGATTGAGTGCTACGTGATAAAAATAACATGTAACATAAAATAAAGTTGAAGGGTGAAATTTAAAAACAAAAATAATAAAGGAGGTAAAAACATATAAATGTAATATTATGAGGGATGAAATCTTATCTTAATCCTCTAATTAATTGCACACTGACCTTCTGCATATTGATTCAATAACAATTGACTAGATAATTAATTACGGTATTCTTTTTTTTTTTCCTTTTCTTATCTTTAAGGGCCAACCCAATTATCCAAAGCTAACTGAAAGAGCTAGCTGATTGAAGTAGATGGACACAGGCAGAGAAAAAAAAAAACGAACTTCCAATCAGGAAGAAGCATGTCACAAACATATTATTAATTAATAACAGACACATAACATTCTGATGTGGACGGGTGTAAGCAAGATAACAGATTAAGGTAGGTTAATAACATTCTATTACAATTTGTCTGTCGGTAATGATGCACCACAAGGTATACATCAACATGATCCACAAAGGTGGAATGGCGTGTTGGGTCTAAGTGTTCTGGTCAGTCCGAATTATTTAATGCATGTGGGCATGTGGCTCACAGATGCGAACGGATGGAATATAAAATGGGCAAATATTCGAAGAGATTTTTTTAGGTAGAGTCAAAGCAATGTTCTTGAAACTGGGTTGGTTATCACGCTAAAAATAATAGCGATTCAAAGTTTATTTGATTAAATCTGTTTAATTGGTATTTAAACTGATAGAATGATGCTTAATAATAAATATATATTTATAAAAGTGATTAAAAAAATAATAATTATAGATGATAGCTGAATATTAATTTTTTTTAAAATTTTAAGACTAAATTGAAAGATTGATCAAAGTTAAGAATAATTGAAACATTTTAATTAAATTTGGCTCTTAGATTATAATTTAAATAAAATTTAGAGTAAGATTGTAATTTCTACCATTTATTGCTCCAGTTTGTTCAGTTCGACTTATCTGTTATTTGACTGATTTTGATCAGTCCAAAAATTAGCCATAAACTGAACTAGAAACATGATCGGTTACCGGTTACATCAGTTGATACAGTTCAATTCTAACAACATTGGGTCAAAGCAACATTTATCGTTGAATAATTTAAATTAAAAAAAAGAAAAAAAGAAAAGTTATTAGATATCATAAGATGAAAGTTAGTTTAGTTTTACTTAAAATTAAGTTGTACAATCAAATCCTATGAAAAAAAAAAAAATGCCGTGACCCATTTGTTCTCTAACCAATCTCCCTTCTTTGTCTCCCTATTTTTGTCTAATGAATAAGTTATGTAGTTTGATGAGGTTCGTCACTTCAAACAGACGAGAATCAGCTCGACAGCCAAACAAGTGAGTTGCTACATACATGACGGCACCCTGTGGCGTTCATTTTGGACGCAGAAATTGTTAGCCAAAAAAAGCATTCAATAATTGAAACAAGTAAGCCTAAAAGAAACGCTGTTGATAGTAGGATGCAGCTTCGTTAAATTTGTTTATTATTTTTTCTATGAAATTCACATTTTGTGAATTTTAATTTTGATTTAGTTGGCGAAAGAAAATTAAAACAAGTGAAATTTTTTTTCTTAGAGCATTTTTTTTTTTTTTTCATATAAATTTTTGCTAGACGGTGTACTTGGGCCTCAGGCCGAGTGGCTTCGAAGTGAGAGTCAATCGAGAGGAGTATCCTAACAAGAAGTTTAAGAGACCGTCAGATTACATGGATTTTCCTACGCAAATCGACGAAATAAATTCATGCCTGTTAACAATTCGTTACTTGTTAGCTTTCGCAATCAGGGAAAAAGCACTATAAATTATATTTGCCTCCACAGTTCTGTAGTTCACTGAAAAATTTTTATTCACGTTTTTTAACTATATAGCGGCTCCTAAAAATACTCTTAGCATTAGACAAGAAAGATTTTTTAAAAACAGAATACGTATTGATTACATGGAAAAATTCTTGGCATAAAACTCCTCCTTTACAGGTTTTTGGCATTTGGACTTCATAAAAATGCACACGACCTTGGCAAATGCTGACAATATCCGTCACTCTATGTACAAATCAATTTTTATCATCCGATGATGAGTATCAATTACACTGGTTCAAAGGAATGAAATATTGCTCCGTGCCTACCTCAATCACGGGAATGTTCTTTGCTACACTAATCTGGTATTTCTTCTATGATTCTCCTGCAATGAAAGCTCAGAGTATAAATCTTTTGGACGCTCCAAGGCTCTCTCCTTGATGATTAACACTTATATTCCAATGTAATCATTGAGCAACAAGGTTCAAGTTGAAGACTCGTCACATCTACCTAGAAATGGGAACTAATAAATTATCAATAAAAAAGGCCACTACCAGTGCCACTAATCACTCCAAGTATAATAACAGTGACAGAATAAACATTGTCCGACTATTATACATCCTGACTAGCCTAAACAAAATTTGTTGCACCTTCTAAGTAAAACACTAACACATATCAATGGCTTGGGAAATCAAGGAAGAATGGGTAAAGTTGGAGGCCAAAGAGGCTGGAAATACGGGAACAACTGATACATATAACTTGGACGTAAGGTTCCATGATAAGAAACTTTCTGCAGCTTTTTAGTCGTTAAATTGTAGCACATGATCTTCTTATCTAGCCGCATGTAGACGAGCTCCGAATTGTTGGGATGAAGAGCTATAATTTGAGGAAACATGTTGAATTGTCGACTGATAGAATTGTGACCCGATGGATGATAATTTACAAGGTTTAAGCTTTTCAAACTCACGGCATACGTTGCGATCCATTCGGTGGAGGGTATAACCTCAGAAAATCTGTAATCACAAAGCTTGTTTTTTAGAACCCAAACTCTCAACGCAAAATCTCTAGCAACATACTGAATTCTCCCATCTGAAGTCGGCCCAAATACATGATCTTTTCCTGGGGGTCTTGTTAGAGGCAAATTTATCAATCCTAAATATTTTTTCCCCGCGTTGGAGTCATAGAATGCTGCGGAATCAGCTAGACACGACCAGAAAAAAATCCCGCTCACTACATCACAACCCCAAAGACACCATAGAGTAATGTCTGCTGGAGCAATAAGCAGTGACTCCTCCCATCTTCCACTTTCAGAAGAGAAAATTTCAATTGACAAAGTATTCGCAACTCGTCGCCCAATATCAGCGTCAGCTCGAACAACTTTGTAGTTAATGGTACCACAGTTGGTAATTCGTTCGCATGAGAATCCAACGACTAGGTTGGCAGATTGCATATTTGGTTCGGGAAGCTTGAACCACTGGTTTGTGAGAGGATTATAGCTATTGTAAAGGTGCGGGCCAAATCCACATAGGACTAGACCTTCTGAAATACCAGCAATGAAACAGCCAAGGTCATTGATGATATTATGGCACCATATGGACCGACCTTCTTCACTAGTTGATGAGAAGGGCATCCGACAAGTTGTCCTCTGATGATATTCAGACAATGTGCTTTTGTTTCTTAGATTTTCATTGTGGTCGGATTGGAAGAATCCCACCAGCGGGAGTGAAGAGTTTTGTCTCCGAGACTCAAAACTCTTTCTAAAAAAGGGATCAGAGATCAAAGCATTCCATCTTCTAGACACGCACTTGAATTTGAATACTGATCTTACAGGTAAGCAAAGCAAGATCTCAGTCACCAATTCATCGCACACCATCACTCGGCTCCCACAATCGATTATGACATCGCGCTCTGGTCTACAGATTGCACTCCTCAAGTTGTCGCACCGGTCCATCCTCAAAGGGGCCCAAAAAATATCAACTAAAGATAAAGCAGGGAAGGGGTTGGTGGGTTTGAGAACGACACTCAAATCTCAATGTTAAGAAAATTTCACAATAATTGGCTAAAGATGAGGTTCGCTTTGATTTGTTCCAACCTGCATTGTATATATAGCCATACATGTAAATCCGGATTGGAGTGCCACAAGGACTGCAACTCCTAATAGGATTCTAATGGCACTACTGTTTGTGTTCAATTCTATTTCTAGAAACTCTAACCAACCAGACAAAATTATAATACACGTGAAACAATACAAATTTAAAACTAAAATTGTATTTAGGTAACCCATTAAAAAAAAAAAATGCAACAATCAAAATTGTGTTTTAGCCGTCCTGTATGTGATAGAAGTCTTATTTTATTCTACTCGACATGTGAGTCATTTATGGAAATTGGCATGCATGCAAACATAAGAATTAAAATTATAATTTCATTTTCAATTATGAGTGCCCCATAATTTGAAGTGTTATAAATAAGATATTTATTATTTTTACTTATTTCTTTAGTGTATATAAAGTTTACTCATAATTTTATATAATACAAATTTATTTTTATTTGTTTATTTTAACTATACCATACTCATTGTGTGGTGTAAGATTATAAGTAAATTTTATTAAAAATATATATATATAAGTCAAATTAGAAAGGATATAGGTAGCTCTTAAGTAGTTACAAAATAATATAATTTGTTAAATGATTAAATTTTAAAAAAATAACTAGAAAAAAATAAATTCAATTATTTAATAATTTATATTACTTGGTAGGTATTTAGAAGCTACTTAAGAAAGGCATCAAGCATTTTCCAATTAGAAATTCCCTATAAACTATGACATCTCCAACTGTTCATAACATAGCCTCGTAATTTTTACTAATTTTGCTGACCTCATATGTAATATTATATGATGCTTTAGCGGGGCGGAAAACCTCTTTCGTTGTTCTTCGAGTTGATTCCTTTTGTCGTTATTTTGTCAATTGTTTATCATTTGAGTAAAACTTGGCCATTTTGCATCTCTAATAGTAAATACAATCCTTAATATGTAAAAAACTTAATTTATGTAATTTCACTATAAAGTTTAATTCTATCTACTCATAATAATAATAATAATAATAATAATAATAATAATAATAATAAACTATGCATGTAATTTTAAAGTAATACTGATGTAATTCATCTAAAGTAGTTGAGCACAGCAACTACCAGTTGCTAAGTACTCAGATTTCGTAATAGACAGTGCAACAGAGTTTTGCCTTCTACTATACCAAGACACTTGAGATTTCCCAAGTAATTGGCATCCACCAAAGTTACTTTTTCTCTCTAGTCTATCATGTGCAAAGTGTGAATCAGAGTAGCCAATTAGGTCAAAGTTTATTTCTCTTGAATACCAAAGTCCCCAACCAGTGGTCTCTTTTAGTTATCTCAATACTCTTTTAAGTGCTACTAAGTGAGACTCTTTTAGGTTAGATTAAAATTTTGCATAAATACACATAGGATATATCAAATCAGGTCTACTAGTAGTTAAATAAAAAAGACTATCAATCATACCTTATATCATATACATATGATATATCAAATCAAGTCTACTAGTAGTTCCACAAGAGGATTATAGACATTGTAAGCGTTTGGTCCAAATGCACATAGGATTATGCCTTTTGAAATACCAGAGATAAAGGAGCCAAGGTTGTTGATGATATTATGGCACTACATGGACCAACCATTTTCACTAGTTGATAAGAAAGGCATACAAAAAGTTGCCCTCCGACGATGGTCAGGCAATGTGCTTTTGTTTCTTAGGTTTTCATAGTGGTCAGATTGGAAGAATCTTAACAGTGGGAACAAAGAGTGTTGTCACCAAAACTCAAAACTTTTTCCAAAAAAAGGATCAGAGATCAAAGAATTCTATCTTGTTGACTCGCACTTGAATTTGAATATTGATCTTGCAGGTAAGCGAAGCAAGATCTCGGGTACCAATTCATCGCACCCCATCACTCGGCTTCCATAATCAATTATGACATTGATTCCATTCCTCAAGCTATTGCTCTGCTCCATCCACAGAGGGTCTGAAAAAATATTAATCAAGGATAAAGGAGAAAGGGTGTGGGTGGGTGGTAGGCTTGCAAGGGATGGTTGGAATCAGGGCGGAGAAAAGGGAAAACGAAAACAACAGACGACGAAGATGAGAAATAACTGAAGATGAAGTTTCTTTTGGATTTCACCCAATGTCTGAACTGCTACAACGTATATATAGGTATACATGAATCCCACTTGGAGTGACACACAAAATGCAATTCCTATTAAGATTTAGAAAACATCGGGTATGGCCTAGGTTTGAGTCCCGCTAGTGGCATGTAGAGCTAGACTCCGGATTTATATAGCAGTGACTGTGAGCTATTCACCTTTGGTTCAAACTCGGTAATTGTCGTGGCCAACTTGAGAGAGTCACATTCAGCCGTATTAGTGCTTGGGTGGTGGGTCGGCTCATGTGGGAGTTGTTAAATAAAGTATTTAAATGGAAGTTATTTCAATGTCGGTCCAATGATCCGATAACCGACATACTTGCGATAGATTTTTTTTTGTAATTAAAAAAACCATCAGTATGCAATTCTTGTTGGGATTTAGAAAACATAAAACATATATCATGTTATTTTATTTTATTTTTTGTTTTTGTTGATGCTTCCAAAAATAGTAATAGTAAAATGAAGCAAAGAATGAAAGAACAAAAACAATTGATGGTTAACAACTTGTGGATGTTTGAGGAGAACTTGACTCAAAATTGTGTTGTTCCTTTTAAGAAAAGTTTTCCTAATCAGAAATACATCTTGATGGTGGTGCCAGCGACAGAGAAGCCGACAACTCTCTTTGCCAATTTCAAGAACTGGACTAATAATGGGAAAAAAATTAATAATTGAAGTTTTAACTGATACAATTAACATAATTAATATTTGAATCGAGGAAATTAGTATTTAAATTATATATATATATATATATATATATATATATAGTAATTAAAAAATAATTATAAATGATACATTATTCCAAAAATAATTTTTAAAGTTAATATCAATTTTTTTAACAAAAATATCAAAATATTTGATTAAATATTGATTTTTTAGTTTCAATGATTTTATTGAAAGTTCACATCAAATTTCGGACTAAATTAAAATTTTAATTAAATTTAGGGCTTAATTGATGTCAATAAAAAATTAACTCAAATTATAATGTATGATATTTATTAAAATTTTTTTAAAAAAATGTCATAAACTTAAAATTCCATTTTTAACTTTCTTTGTCTGTA